>VDFB02271358.1:1253650470-1253685776 GCA_007258455.2 Sequoia sempervirens | reverse complement strand
GAGAGATTTGATCATAAATTTAGTTGAGCATGAGTTGTTCAAAAAGGAGAAACATAATATCCTTATACGATTCATCATCTATTATTGTACTTATTGTATATTGTTGGTAGCTAATGTGTACATCCAAATTTGTCATATTTTGGGATAAACCTTGTCTTCTAACCAATTTTAAAAGATGGATTTCATGATCAAATTCTTGCAATATGTCCATTCTCTTACCTCATCTTTCACCAAGTTCGCTATGCATTAGAAGTGACTTAACACCAATAGTTAGTACAATAGTTAACACTTTGTGCCTTAAGATGTAATGTCTAAATTTTTTAACTACTCTTACTAGTGCAAATGCTTGTTTCTCTATGTAGTTATACATCACTTTTGCATTCTTGAAAGGGGAACTCATGAATTCAATTTATATTCCATCCCCTTCTTTGTTTTCTCCTTGGTGTGTTAAATAGTTGCATAAGAGTGCTTAGATGCAAAAGAGTATATGTATAAAGGCTTTGTATAATTTAGATTGATCAAGAATGAAGCTTTTGTAATACAACATTTTGTTTTTTTAAAGGCTTTCTTTGCTTTAGTTTTCCACTCGATCTTGGAATTTTTCTTGAGATATCATTTAGTGGCTTCATGATTTTTATAAAACCTATAATAAAATATTTGACAAAATTTATCTTTCAAATAAATATTTCATTTCTTTCTTGATTTTAGGAATAGGTAACTTTAGGATGGCTTCCATCCTATTTGTATAAATGGAAATTATTCTCTCTAATATTTACATGTCACAAGAGATTTCCCTTTATCACTCTAAAAATGTAGTTTTTTGGACTTAAATAAATAACATAGTCTTTACAATGATGAAGTATTTTTTGGAGATCCACCACCTGATCAACCCTATTTTTTTAGAATAATTTTAAATCATCCATGTAAATAATGATTCACTTGCCAACCAAACCTTTAAATTCTACATGCATAACTCTTTGGAGCATGGCTCCAACATTGATCAACCCAAATGGCATCCTTCTATATTCAAAAATCCCTCATTTAATGTTAAATATAGTTTTTAATTTTATCTTCATGATTGACCAATACATGATTATAGCCTAGGTATCCATCAATAAAATCCATCATTTGAGATCCATTAACAATTTGAAGGACCTCATCCAAAGAGAGCAGTGGATAGTTATCTTTTTTAGAAGTTTTGTTTAGATTTCAAAAGTCTACGCAAAGTCTAATTTCACCATTCTTTTTTTTGAATAGTACCATATTGGAAACCCATGTTGAATGTTTAACTATAAATATAATCCTTATTGTCAACAATTTATGAACTTTTTAAAATATCAAGGGCTCTAATGATGCATTAACTAGTCGATTTTTCTATGTAAAGGATCTCACATTCAAAGGGATGTTATGAGTAACAATGGAAGTTTCAAATGTGTTTAGATCCTCATAACCCCAAGCAATAACTTACTTAAAATCCCCAAGTGCAATAATGATAACCTCTTTGTCCTTGGGAGTGAAAACTTTTCCAATAAAAACAAGTTTGATTCACTAGTCACTTCCCATGTTGTAAGGTTCATACTTCCTACCCTATGAGTATGAAGGAATTCTCAGTTTGGCTCTAGGAACTTAATCAAAGATTCTTTCCAAATCCACCATTCCTTTTGGAATGTTATTTGGCTTAAAGATGATTATTATTTCTTCCTCTTATTCCTTGGGTTCTCAATCATATTCATCAATAATCTAATTTTTTAAAACTCTAGAATTACTTATGAATTCTAAAATGTGATTTTCATCTTCAAAGACTTGGAAATTTTTTATATTATTTGGGATTCTTGGGATTGGAACCAATTCTATAGAAAATATATTTATTCAAAGACTAATTCATGGGCTCTAAGTTGCTTGCTACAATGGATAAATCATTTGTGATGTGGTTCTTTCTTCTAGTGTTAAGTTTGATATTAAAAGTAGTGAAATCTTTGATCAAAACCCAAATTCAATTATTATAGGAAGATAGTATTTTATTTTGGCATACATATTGATTTCATACCTATTTAACTACTAGTTTATGATCTCCTATACCTACAAAAATGTCACTTTATTTCTAAGTTGATGCAGGAGCATCCGAGAAAATCACAGCTATCCTGCACAACCAAAAGAGTTATATTTCCTATGTTATTTTGACTTTTCTAAATTTTGTCTTGGTTTAATTTTTGGCTTGTAGGCAACAAATTATTTTATCTAATTTTTCTCTCCAAGGTTGAGATTGTGGAGATTATTTTGTCGATAAAAAAATAGGTGAATTTTAGCTAGTTTATGGTCCTGAAAAAGTGGAAAATGGGATTTATCTTGGAAGCCCAAAAGGCCACATCCCATATGCTTTTTCTCCATTATTGGGGCATTTTGTAACTCCTCTTTGATTTTCTTTGTTAGGAATTTGAAGTTGGGCGCCCAAGTAATGGAAAGGAGAGAGGTTCTAGAATGAACCAATTTTAGAGTGCCTTATTGATTGCTTGCAGGTGAAGCTACACCCTACTTTTTGGACTGGTTTTTGATGATTTTGTTGCAAATTTAATGAGGATTCCATTGCCCATATGAATAGAAGAAGCTTGATGTTGAAAAGATAAAGAAAATATGAAGGATTTTGATGCAAAACCAGGGCATACCTTTCCTAGGCGTCCATGAGAGGAGAGATAATTTGTTGCTGTTAAGTGTTGCCTACAGTTGCTTTTTGGCATTTTTAGAGAGTTTTTTCATTGTTTTGTTTGTAGGAGGAGAAAAACTTGTACCCAATTTGACCAGGTAGTGTTGTTTTCAAATGAAAGCACTTGTAATAGGAGATGCTTGTGACTTTCAATCTTTTTGCAAATGAGAATGAAAATACCATGTTTATTTGTTGATAAATTTGCTTTTTGCTACATTTTATTTCTTTTGAATAGTGTAATAGAGTAGTTTGGGCTGCAAAAATTGGAAACCTGAAAAGGCTCTCGGTTGTTGGTTGCATTATTTGGTATCAGAGTAGGGTTTGAAGAAGTTTATAAGGAAGATATAGAATGACATATAAAGGAAGGGGTAGAGGAAGGCCCCCACAAGGAGAAGAAAATCCAACACTCATGGAGATGCTAAGAGGGATTACAGCAAGATTAGAAGCCATAGAAACTTCTCAGAGGAGAGGGGTTCCTGTTGAAGATGTCAGTGAAGATGAGGAAGAAGCTCCTGAGGTTGTAGGTAAACAAGGAGGAGACCCACATGAAGAGAGGTTTTTACAGGCATTGGAAAAGCTTGGGAGTAGGCAAAAAATGGACCCATCAAGCTATAGTGGGAGTATGAAGCCTGAGGAACTCATTGATTGGATTGCAAAAATGGATAAGTATTTTGATCTAGAATCCATTGATGAAAAAAAGAAGGTAAAATATGCTAGCACCAGACTAAAGGGACATGCCTACCTATGGTGGGATCAAGTGCATATTGGTAGACAAAGAAAAGGAAAGGAGAAAATAAAATCATGGGAAAAGATGGTCACAAAGTTGAAGACAAAGTTTTTACTGGTAGATTATAACATCAGCATAGTCAAAAGGTTACAAAACCTTAAACAAAAGGATCTTAGTTTCATTGAGTATACAAAAGAGTTCAATAGATTGAGCATTCATGTTGGACATGTTGAAGATGATGAATAGCAAGTAGCTCAGTATGTGAATGGTCTAAGGATTAATATCTAAGATGAACTTAGCATGGTATTGATTAGAACAGTGGAAGAAGCTTACCAATATGCATTGAAGGTGGAGGAAAAGTTGGCAAGAAGGCAGCAAGGAAGCTTTAGAGGAAGGGGAAACCCTTACGAGGTAGAGGAAAAACAAGTGTAGGAAGAGGGCAGTAGACAAAGGAAGAAGAAACAAGATGGTCACAATAAACACCAGTGACAAATGCAAGAGGAAGAGGAGACTATTCAAGAGGAAGAGGTGAAACTTCTAGAGGAAGAGGAGAATATGGAAGAGGAAGAGGATTTTAAGGAGTTTGTTTCAGTTGTGGGGAGATGGTTCATAGGGCCTTTGAATGCCCTCAAACACAAGAAATAGAAAATACTAACACTAGAAGAGCATATGCCACATAAGTTGGGCATGCAAATTGGTTGATCTAGAAGATGGAGAAGTTCTAAAGTTGAGAAGAGTACTTTGGAAACCAGAGAAGGAGAAACCAAAACCAGTACAAAGGAGAAGCTTGTTCAAAACCATTTGCAAGGCACAAGGAAAATGTTGCACTATCATTGCGGACAACATAAGCACTAATAATTTAGTGTCACAAGAGATGGTGGAAAAGCTGAAACTAGAAAGGACAAAGCACCCAAACCCATATCGAGTCACTTGCTTGCAAAAAGAACATCAAGTTTTAGAAAGTGAACAATGTTTGGTGAGTTTCCAAATTGGTGGTTACAAGGATGAAATTGTATGTGATGTAATGCCAATGGATGCTTGTCGTATACTTTTTGGGAAGGCCATGGCAATATGACCGCGAAGCAATCCATGATGGTGAAGCAAATACCTATACAATAACAAAGGAAAAAAAAAGTATGTCATGAACCTACTAAACGAGAAGCAAAATGAAGTGGAAAATGATACAAAGGTATGCATAATCACTGGGAAATAATTTTTGAAGGAGTTAAACGAGGAAGAACTATGTTATGCTTTAGTTTCCAATCCAACAGAAATTGGGATAGAAAGTGAAGAACATAAAATACCTAAGGAAATCAAGGAGATATTACAAGAATATGATAGTATTTTGATGAAGGAACTTCCAGATGGACTCCCACCAATTAGAAGTATAAGTCATTGCATGGATTTTATACCAAGAGCAAGTTTACCAAACAGGGCAACATACATAATGAACTCAAAAGAGAATGAGGAGATAAATAAACAAGTGCAAGGGTTATTGGATAAAGGTTTGATAAGAGAAAGCTTGAGACCATGTGCAATACCAATAATTTTGGCACCCAAGAAGGATGGAGAATGACACATGTGTATGGATTCAAGAGACATAAACAAGATAACAATCAAATATAGCTTTCCATTTCCACAAATGGATGACTTGATGGATTGTTTAAGTGGAGCAAGGTACTTCACCAAGATTGACTTGAAGAGTGGGCATCATCATATAAGAATCAGAGGAGATGAATGGAAGACCACATTCAAGACAAAGGAGGGACTATGTGAGTGGTTGGTCACGCCATTTGGTCTCACAAATGCCCCAAGCACATTCATGAAGTTGATGAACGAGGTGCTCAAACTATTTCCAGGTAAGTTTGTAATTGTCTATCTTGATGACATCTTGGTTTTTAGTAAGGAGAAGGATGAGCTTTTAGAACATGTGAGGGTTTTTTTGCAAATATTAAGAGAGGAAAGGTTGTTGTTCAATCTTAAGAAATGTGTCTTCATGAAGGAGGAGCTTGTGTATTTAGGTTTTTTCATCTCAAAGGAAGGTCTATGAATGGATCTAGAAAAGGTTAAGGCAATTCTTGAATGGCCATCCCCTAGGAGCATGTTTGAAGCTAGGAGTTTTCATGGTTTGGAAAGCTTCTATAGGAAGTTTATCAAAAAAATTAGAAGTATTTGTGCACCAATCACTGATACAATGAAGGGGGAGAAAAGAGAATTCAAGGGGACAGTTGTAGCAAAGCGGAGTTTTAACATCTTGAAGGAGAAAGTAACAGAACAACCCATATTATCCTTATCAGATTTCAATAAATTGTTCCAAGTTGATTGTGATGCAAGTGGGACAACAATAGGAGGGGTTTTGAGTCAAGAGGGTAGACCTATAGCCTACTTCAATAAAAAATTAAATGATGCCAAGAGGAAGTACTTTGTGTATGATCAAGAGTTCTATGCTATTGTGCAAGCACTCAAGAAATGGAGACACTATTTGCTGCCCAAGGAGTTTGTTCTCTACACTAATCACCAAGCTTTGCAATACATCAATAGACAAGGTAAGCTCAATCAAAGGAAAATGAAATGGGTGGAGTTTTTTCAAATATATTCATTTATTCTTAAGCATAGGAGTGGTAAATCTAATTAGGTAGCGGATGATTTAAGTAGGAGATGCGTATTGTTGAATAAATTCCAAGTTGATGTTATGGGATTTGATTTGATGAAAGAAATGTATGAACATGATCTTGATTTTGGTGAAGCATGGGCTGCATGTAAGAATACTTTAGAGGGTGATAGAACCAGATGGTTGGAGTATTTTATTCAAGAGGGGTTGTTATTTAAAGGGCAACAATTGTGCATACTGAGGGGCTCTATGAGAGAAAACTTGATTTGAGAAAAATATGGTGGGGGACTTGGTGGACATTTTGGAGTGGATAAGACTTTGAGGCAACTGAGTGAAGCTTATTATTGGACAAGTATGAGTAAGGATG
Organism: Sequoia sempervirens; assembly: GCA_007258455.2. Classification (NCBI taxonomy): domain Eukaryota; kingdom Viridiplantae; phylum Streptophyta; class Pinopsida; order Cupressales; family Cupressaceae; genus Sequoia; species Sequoia sempervirens. The sequence continues at coordinate 1,253,679,370 of VDFB02271358.1, read as the reverse complement.
TGAAGAATTTGATTCAAAGATGTACCATTTGTCAACATGCCAAAGGGACAAGTCAAAACATGGGACTATATCAGCCTTTGCCAATTCTGGCAAAAACATGGGAGGAAGTAAGAATGGATTTCATTCTTGGGCTACCTAAGACTCAAAAAGGTAGTGACTCCATCTTTGTCATAGTTGGTAGATTTTAAAAAATGGCTCACTTTATTCCATGCAAAAAGACCAATGATGCTTCACATATAGCCAATTTGTTTTTCAAAGAGGTTGTTAGATTACATGGCTTGCCAAGGAGTATTGTTTCTAATAGAGACACCAAGTTTGTTAGTCATTTTTGGAGGACATTATGGAAAAGATTGGGTACTCATTTAACTTATAGTTCAATCTATCATCCTCAAACAGATGGGAAAACAAAGGTGGTAAATAGGAGCCTTGGAAACTTGTTGAGATGCTTGATAGATGGGAGGCCAAAACAGTGGGATCTAATACTAGCACAAGTTGAATTTTCCTATAACAACTCCATAAATCGAAGCACAGGTAAGAGCCCTTTCCAAAAAAATTATGGTTTCAGTCCTAAGGGGGTTCATGAATTAAGAGATAGTGTAGATTTGGGAAGGAAAAGTGCAGCAACTGAAGATTATGTTGACTATATGCATGAACTTCATCAAGAAATTAAGGAGAAGTTGGAAACTAGTGCACAAAAATACAAGGCTTGTGCAGATTTGAAAATAAGAGCTCAAGAATTTGAGGTGGGAGAGTTGGTATTAGCCCACCTATAGAAGGAAAGATTCCCTCAAGGCACCTACAACAAGCTATGACATAAATATATTTGACCATGCAGGGTGCTCAGAAAGTTTTCAGTGAATGCCTACGAAATTGACTTGCCTCCAGAGATTGATCTATCACCAATCTTCAATGTTGTTGATTTGTATAAGTTTCATGGTGAAGAGGTAAAAGAGGGAAACAATGATGATTCTAATGCACAATATTTAGTACATTGGAAACAACAACTTCCATCCAAACCGAATGAAGAAGTGGATGAGGTTATTGATTCTAGAGTAGTCAAGAAAACACAAGGAAAGGAGTATAAAGAATATTTGATCAAATGAAAGGGAAAGAAGATGGAAGAGGCCACATGGATTGTTGCTCCTGAGCTATACAAGCTTTGGATTCCACCTTTGAATTGAATGCTCATGGAACATTCTTTCTTACCTCGATTGTTTGATGCAGGAGCATCTGCGAAAATCACAACTATCCTACACAAACAAAAGAGCTCTGTCTCCTATGTTATTTTGATTTTTCTAAATTTTGCCTTGGTTTGATTTTTGGCTTGCAGGAAACAAATTATTTTATCTAATTTGTCTCTCTAAGGTTGAGATTGTGGAGATTATTTTGTCGGTAAAAGAATGGGTGAATTTTAGCTAGTTTATGGTCTCAAAAAAGTGGTAAATGGGATTTATCTTGGAAGCCCAAAATACCATATCCTAGATGCTATTTCTCCATTATTGGAGCATTTTGTAACTCCTCTTTTATTTTCTTTGTTGGGATTTGAAGTTGGGCGCCCAAGTACTGGAAAGGAGAGAGGTTCTAGAATGAATCAATTTTAGAGTGCCTTATTGATTACTTGCAGGTGAAGCTATGCCCTACTTTTTGGAGTAGTTTTGGATTATTTTTCTGCAGATTGAATGAGGATTCCATTGCCCAGATGAATAGAAGAAGCTTGATGTTGAAAAGATAAAGAAAAGATGAAGGATTTTGATGAAAAACCAGGGCATACCTTTCCTAGGCATCCATGAGACAAGGATAGATGATTTTCTGCTGTTATGTGTTTCCTGTAGTTGCTTTTTAGCATTTTTAGAGAGTTTTTGCATTGTTTATTTTGTAGGAGGAGAAAAAATTGTACCCAATTTGATTGGGTAGTGTTGTTTTCAAATGGAAGCACTTGTAATAAGAGATGCTTGTGATTTTTAATCTTTTTGCAGATGAGAATGAAAATACCATGTTTATTTGCTGCTAAAGTTGCTTTTTGCTGCATTTTATTTCTTTTGAATAGTGTAATAGAGCGGTTTGGGCTACAACAATTGACATCCTGAAAAAGCTATCAGTTGTTGGCTACATTATAAGTGTTAACAAGAGTCCATATATTAAAGCTTCATAGTCCACCACATTGTTTGTGTAAATAAATTATAGCCTATAAGATGCCAAGAAGTATTTCTCTTGGATTAATCAATTTTATCCTAGTCCCACTCCCTTTATTGGACTTCGATCCATAAAATATCATAATCCACATATGATATTTACTTAAATTTATGATTTCATCATGAGATTTTTAATCACATGCTAGCATATCTAATCTTTTTCTAGTCTAAGAAACAATGCCAAACTTCAATTTCTAAGGATTTTGATATTTAGGTATAGGTTGTTCACATTGCTCAATTTATTTTGAACTAGTATTATCCTCTTCTACATGCTTAATTTATTTCAAATTTTTATGCTCAATTTATCCTAAGCCACCATTATCTTCTTCTTCCTACTCAGTTAAGTCTTCCTTTGATTCAATATAATTGAGACATATTATTGTCTTGATTAAATGAAGAGTCATAAGAATTAGTTATTTCTACAATGGTATCTTATTCTAACCGAGTGTCTATTGTAGCCTCTTCATTGGTTACTCCAGCTAACTCTAAATCATTTTCTTTTTTTATCAAGTATCTAAATTGTTTGTGAAATATAGTTTATCTATCTATGATTTTTTGCTAAGACATCCCCTTGTTCTTCATGATAATTTGAATTAAATGTACTTTCACAAGTGATTTGGTAGTTTGACACTATTTTTTTCTTATGAGAAGATAAAGCGGGTGTATCTACAATGTTAGAATCAATCCCATAGTTTACTTCCATACAAACCATGCAAGAACATTCAAAATGTCCTTCACTATATATTTGGCACCAATTAGGAAGTAATAAATCATGAAACAAACATTTTTCCCTAACATGGTTTTATCATTTATCATTTTGTTATGAACTCATCCAAGGTAGAGGTATGAGAGGTGAGAACTTGAGTCTTATAGTAAAAATATTAGAAATTAAGGATCTCATCTACCCTATATATTATTATGAAATAACTTGCACAATAGAAGAATATTATAAGACATATGTTGCAAATACTTGATAATAATATGCCACTTTGAGGGGACAACCTCCTAATCCACTTCAAGTGGGATACCTCCAATATTCTTCAATAAGAACTCAATACTCAACATGATGATAATAACCTACCTATACCTCCTATATATACCATACTTATGCCTAGGATATCACCCAAGCCAACCTAGATAACCCTATATAAGCCTTAGGTTGACCTAAATAACTAAATAACAATATAATAATGATAATATGACTTAATTAAGAGTTAATGTATCCACAAGCTAACTACTCATAACACTATACACACTATAGGGGTAGGGGCATAACATTGCACTCCTCTTTACAAAAGCATTGCCCTCGATGCTAACTTTTTTTTCTTCTTCTTCATCTCCTTTTTTACTTTCACTTCCACTTCTTCTTCTACTACTACTTGTTCCTACTCTTGTATTTCTCTTGTTCTTTATCTTTATCTTTCTCTTTTTCTCATTTTACTTCTCGTTCTTTTTCTTTTTCTTCTTTTTTGTGGCTAATTTTTGTTGTGAAGATGTTCTATAAATATAATTTTGCAATAAGTTACACAAATGAAGTCAAAATACTCTGATTTTTTTTGTAACTTACCAAGGCCTAGCTTACACTTTCCCAAAACAATATTTGAAAAATTAGGTGTTTTGTAGCCTTGAGAGAGAATTTGTTGGAAACCCTAATCCTATAATAAATCACTTAATTATGCTTCAATTATTCTAAACTTTTCATCATAGGCTCCTCTCTTCTTTATTTAAAAACTCACTAAAAATAAAGAACAAATTCAACAAGATTTGTAAGATATATGCTTTTGAAATACATTGTGAATAAACCCTAATTCTAAAATAAATCACTCAACTCTACTCCAATTCCACTAAAATATAGACTATAGTTGCTCCAATATGCTCTTTAAAAATCAAACAAAAATTCATCTAAACCTGGGAGATATGTGTTTTACAAAATTACCTCCAAAATTAAAAAAAAGCCTTATCGTAATAGTGCCAAGATCATGCTTCGATACCACTTGTAATGAAATAACTTGCACAATAGAAGAATATGATAGGAAATATACTGCAAATACTTGATAATAATATGCCACTTTGAGGAGGCAACCTCCTTATCCACTTTGATGGGGATACCTCCAATATTCTTCAATAAGAACTCAATACACAACATGATGATAATAACCTACCTATACCTCCTATATATACCATACTTATGCCTAGGATATCACCTAGGTTAACCTAGATAACCCCATATAAGCCTTAGGCCGACATAAATAACTAAATAAATAATATAAGAATGACAATAGGACTTAATTAAGAGTTAAGGTATCCACAACTTGACTACTCATAACACTATACACATAATAGGGGTAGGGTAATAACATACACTCCAAGTTTTAGTATACACAACTTCATTGGGATGGTTGTATTTACTGATCATATGTTTAAGCCCAGGTTCACTCTCAATCCTTATTTACTTTTTATTCCCCTTCTAAAGAACCTAAATATGGGAAAAATTAGTAGCAAATTATCCTTTCATACTTTTGGACCAATCTCCACTAAAAAGAACACCATAAACTACCAAAATATTTTTTACTTGAAGGTTTATATGTTCTATTTTAGTATCAAATGTGAGTTGTATATGCATTCATCCATAAACTTAGTGAGTACTACTCAATACAAAAGTTTACAATGAGGACCTTTTTACTGACTTTTATTTGCTTGTGAGTTAAGAGAAAATAGTTCATTAATGTAATTGCTTAAAACAACAATACATAAAGCAAATGAAATTAAAATGGATACAACACACAATAAGACAAGGAAGAGGAGTTTGATAATGGAGTTCACTAGACTTCAAGTATGTCTCTGGATCCACTTGAACACGAATCGCTCTATTGCTTCTTATGCAAGATGTTGGGACCTTCTCAAAAGGGTTTACATCCAAGCTATCTTCTCCTTAACCAAGGATTCAAGAAGGCACTTCACACAAATGACCTTAATCCAAACATCAAAAGGATAAATTCCTTACAATGCAAATTTTTACATAGCTCTCTCAAAACTCCTACAAAGCTTCAAGCTTTGAACTTAAGTCTACAATTCTTGAGAACTTACAAGTATCCCTCTTTCTCTTAGCCTCTTCATGGGCTCACATAAGGAGTTTATTTAGTTTTTCCCAAACAAGGAGGATAACTCCAAACTTCCCCAACAAGGAGAAAATATCTCTCATGATCCACTAAATTAGGATCTGGGAACAATTCAAGGGATAAGATGATGGAAGATCCCCATGAAGATCTCAACTCCATCCATAAACATCTCAACATCCCATGAATATCTCAACTATCCCATGAGACTAGGAAACAAGAGAACTACGTATCTCTTCCATTAGTCTCCTATTACTTTTTAGAGAAAATAATACAAAACATATGTCTTCAAATAATTAATAATTAAACTCAATTTTAGCCTTTATGTCCCTTCAATTCAACAAGCCATATCTTTCGCATACAAAGTCCATTCAACCCCATTCAAGTTGCGTCAGAAAGCTCCCTATGAACTCTTTGTTCTTCAGACACCTTCGACAATGATGAAGACCTTTTGCATTCTTTGACTGTGCAGATCCTCCTAGATCATGCACATATTTCAATTATCCTACCACCCTAACTTTAGTTTTGTCCAATTATACAAATTTCTTCTATGTTTTGACTAGTGAGAGTCCTTATTTCTTATAGATTAAGGCATGACATTGTTTGAAGCTCCCAATTCTACTAGACAGTTGTATAAGTTCTTCCCAAAAACTTAAAGGCTTTAGAGGAATGGTGGAGATTCTAAATTTCCTTTATAAAAGGATATTAAAGCATCCATTGCATCAATATTTTTCTCTTTTATTTTTGACATATCTTGGTTATTATTTGATTTACGTAATAATTTGATCAAATCCTCTCTCTAAGATGGAAATTTTTATAGGACGTCAAACATTATCATATTTGACTTGGTTTTCTTTAAAATTTTCACTAAATCATAACTAGCATCTATTAATAAATGATTTTTTGAAGTTGTATGATGTTTAGTCTTGAATCCATCGAACGATCCCTTAGGATTCATATGATTATTATTCACATTTGGATATGGGGAGTGGAAGCATGGTTAGAACAAGTTGAAGAGCTCAATGGAGACTTATTTTTGTTTCTCAAAAAATAAGTATTTTTAAACTACTATTGAACTAAATTTGTACATCATAACATTATTTAATAGGTTTATTATCTTATTCAAATGAGAATATAAATGTATCTAAAACCACTATTGTTCCAATGCCACAATTATTGTTTACTCCAAAACAACTCACTTGTTGATAATCACCTTGGGCAATACTAGCCATTTTTTCCATTTGCACATAATTTAACTCTAAGTGACTAGAAGCATCATGCAATCTACACCAATTGTAAATGAGGTTCAACTCAACTATATTCATTGTGTTATAATTTTTTGAATAATTGACTACCCCTCTATTTTTGGGTCTTAAATTCATTTTCCAAGTAAAAGATCTTGTTTTAGTAAAACCACTATTTTGGTTCTAATTTTGAAAAATAGTTTCGATTATTGTTCTGGTTTTGTCCTTGTGATAGAATTATCTTAAATCTTGTCAACTCATTGGTTACCTATGAAGATTTTTCTTTAGGGATTCTATCTCACATGTAAGGTGGGAAGTTTGATTTGGAACTGAGTGAGTTCCATTGGGTTGTTTGGTCTAAGTCGTTGCTTGGATGTTTACTCTTGGTATAGAAGTGGAAACTTTCTTCTCAAAATAGGAATTTCTAGCGGAAACAAAAAAAGTAGTGGAAGTGCTTTTAATTTTCCCAGACCATCCTAGCATTGGTGTAGGATAAAATTGATTTATGGGTTGGGGCATGATCCCTCGATTGAGGATTATAGGTATTGGATTCATCAACAAAGCATTATTTTCCAATGCTCGATCAATAGAATGTATATGATTAGGCATCCTTAGATAGCTTAATATTGGAAAAGTTCCACTAATTATGCAAGAATAAGGATCAATCTCTCTTTCTATTTAAATTGCAACATTATAGGCTACGACTAGTGTATTGAAATTTAGTTGATTTCTTCCCAACAATAAACTAGATAATGGATCTAAAGCTATCAAATATACTTAGACTATTACATATTTGTTAACCATATAAGGAGTGGCTAACTTCTTATACAATATTTGGAACCTATTATTGAACATACTAATGTGATTAGTCGGTTATTTCTTATAGTTGATAAATTATTGATATGAGAGAGAAGGACCAGCATAAATCTTGAATTAGTTTAGAAAATAATCTTTCAACAACTGCTAACTAGTAATCGATTGTGTTGGTAGGATAAATTTTTTGGAAAAAAAAGGACAAACAACTGAGAAGGGGGGTGAATCAGCTGTCACAAAGTATTTAAACTTTTCAAACTTAACTTTACTTAATCTCAAATCTAATGAATTAAGAATAAACCACATACAATCAACACCTCAAAAACATAGAGAACACCAATATTTTTATGTGGAAACCCTATTAGGGGAAAAACCATGGTGAATTTCAGTCCAGAATATTATACCCTTGTTAAAAGTATAATGAAGAATAATGGGAATGCACATGCATTCAGGCACACTGCCTAGAGCTCACTACTCAAATAAAAGAGGGCTCATTGCCCAAAGAAGACACACTATCTTATAGAAATTTGGATTAGATCCATAGGGTATGAACTGAGAAAATAGCTTCTACAAAAGCCTAATTACAGTTATGGTTAAGCACATAAACACTCCTTCACACTTTGCTCAAACTTCTTCACACTCTACTCTGCAATCGAATGATTAGATCACTATTCGCACACTTGCTCTTTCTCTGGAACTTCTTCCCCTCTATGCAAACTTCACTTTTCTCAAAAAATATCTCTTATATATCTGCAACATGGATTTACAGCAACAAATTTGTTGGCCAAAATATAAAACACATACATAATGTTGACCCAAATTTATAAGTAAATTTTCAATGTGAATCAAACACCGTCAGCCACAATATAATGAAGACTTAAAACAATATCCTTGAGCATTCCAAACATTCAAATTTTAATCTCCAAGGATCCACAACATGTTACAACCACCATGTCGGCCAAGAACATAAAAACTCAAACACACAAGAGAAAAATCACCAACCATGAGCACATTGATCAACGCAGATGTGCAACAAAGATAGAGTATGATCTAGAAACATCCACAAGCACCAAGAATTATTAGAGAAGCATCCAAAATAATTGAAATTACTAGAATCACATCAACTTCAATCAGGAACACTAACTGAAGCCACAAAAAAATTGTCAGAACACAACTGTTCATAACACGATTAAATCTTTGCGTAGACCTCTGAAACTTTCAGTGGATAAATTAGATACACTCATAAATAAAACCTTTAATCCCCAATGATTTATCATCAAAATATTGAGAAAGACACCTTCATGAACTTCACTATTCCACTGTCAACCTGCAACTCTTTCTTTGACAATTTTCTCAATATCCTCGACATATACAACCTACAATACATCAATGCTAATAGTGTTGACATCAATGACAACCACATATAAGAAACACAAATACAACATCCAAAAATCTACCCCTTTGGAATTGATGGCAACACACGATGTGAAAAATACCATCAACACAACTATGCTTACTCCTCCTTTAGGTTTTGACTCTTCTCCTCAACTCCTTCTACATGATCTTCTCCCCACAAGGCTCTTCTCCCTATATAATTCACAGTTTTTCACATGACTCTTCTCCCCCTTTGAAATCAATGGAAAAGATAAGAATTATCTTTCCACATACAAGCTCTGAACCACTTATCTACACATCTGACTACTCCCCCTGAGTAGCAACCACAAAAACATCAATCTAGATTAGAATATAGCTATGACACACACATATTGATGCAAGTAAATGCATCTTTAGTTCATATCAGGAGGGGTAATCACCCCTAGCATCCCTCTAAGATACTCAAAAGTATCCTTTGGCAATGACTTGATAAAAATGTCTGCAATTTGTTCTTTGGTAGGCACATACTCCAATTTGACTTCTTTCTCACTCACCTTCTCCCTCAAGAAGTGAAACTTGATTAATATATGCTTGGTCTTAGAGTGTAGTATCAGATTCTTCGATATGTTTATTGCACTTGAGTTGTCACAGTATATGGCAATAGGCTCATCATATACTACTCTGATATCTTTCAACATCTGTTTCATCCACAACACTTGAGTACAATTATTTGTAGTAGCAATGTACTCTCTGCCTCAATAATAGATAGGGATATGGAATTCTAATTTTTACTCAACCAAGACACCAACTTCTTCCCTAGGAAGAAGGAACCACCACTTGTGTTTTTCCTGTCATCTACATCTCCTACCCAATCCACACCAGTATAAGTACTCAAGGTAAGATCATCATCTTTAGGATACCAAAGCCCAAAATCAACTATTCCTTTCAGGTATCTGAAAATTCTCTTTACACTAGTCACATGAGATTCTTTTGAATCAACTTGATATCTGGCAACCATACACACAACATTCATGATATTTGGTCTTGTCTGAGTTAAGTAGAGAAATTTACCAATCATTGACCTATATCTTATTTGAGTTGCCTTAGGAGAATCATCATTCTATGTCAACTTTCATTTGGTTACCATGGGTGTACCAACAAACTTTGAGTCTTTCATGCCAAACTTCTTCAGCAACTCTCTCACATATTTGGAATGAGATATCAAAATCCCATTATCTAACTGAGTGACTTGTAATCCCATAAAGAACTTCATCTCTCCAATCATACTCATTTAAAATTCACTTTTCATTTCATCAACAAACTTCATACATAGATCATCACCACCTCCAAAAACAATGTCATCAACAAAGACTTCAATAATCAACTCTTTATCATGATCTAACTTAAAATACAAGTTATTGTCAACAGTACCTTTATTGAATCCAAGCTTTAGTAAGTATTTATCTAGTCTAGCATACCAGGCTCCAGGGGCTTGCTTGAGTCCATACAGAGCTTTCTTCAATTGACAAACTGTCTTCCTTATCAATCAGTTGAAATCCATCTGGTTGTTCAACATATACCTCTTCTTATAACTCACCATTCAAAAAGGCTAACTTCACATCCATTTAATAAACTTTGTAGTCCTTATATGCAGCATAAGCAAGAAATAATCTTACAACTTCAATTCTGGCAACATGGGCAAAGGTTTCTTCAAAATCAATACCTTCCATTTGTGAATACCTTTTACATACCAGTCTTGTTTTATTCCAAACCACTTCACCTTGTTCATTCAACTTATTTCGAAAGACCCATTTAGTACCAACCACATTTTTATCTTTAGGTCTAAGAACAAGAATCCATGTATCATTCTTTTCAATCTGCATTAGTTCTTCCTTCATAGCTTCCATTTGTGTTCATCATTACAAGCTTCATTTATATTAATGTAATTAGATTTCCACAATCCATATGAATTTAAGTCTGAATGCTTCTGGATTTGATTGTGTGGAGTCTTTTTTCATCAACGTTTCGGATCACACTCTGTGAACTCTGTGAACTTTGGATCTTTTTCAACTCTCTATCCTGATGATGGTTCACAGAGTGTGATCCGAAACGTTGATGAAAAAAGACTCCACACAATCAAATCCAGAAGCATTCAGACTTAAATTCATTTATATTGTTAGGCTTAGTCTTGGAAATCAAACAATGTTCTTATGCAATCCTTCTTCTAGTATGCACACCTTTATTCTTATCTCCTATAATTTGATTTTTAGAATGATTCAGCTTAACATCCTCAGAATCTTAGGATTCTCTCATACTTCTAGTTCTTTTGTTCTTTCTTTTACACTTCCTCTTGTCTCTCCTTCCTGACTTTCTTGATTTACCGAAACAATATGAACTTGATTATGTGTCTGAGCATTCTTCCCTTTGTTTGTACTATCTTGTTGGTCATTTTAATCATATCCACAATATCTGGATGATCTAGCAGAGTCCTCATCAACTTTGACATTTGCACTTTCGACCATTTTTCTCAATCTTCTATAATAGCATTGGTAAGCCTTGCTTTTAGTAGAGTAACCTAGAAATATTCCTTCATCGCTCCTTGCATCAAACTTGCCTATGTCCTCATCTCTCTTAATATAACACTTGCTTCCAAAGATCTTGAAATATTTAACATTAGGCTTATAACCAAACCACAGTTCAAAAGAAGTCTTACTAGAAATACCATTGACATTTACCTTGTTTAGAGTGTACACAACAGTGTTTACAACTTCTCTCCAAAAGATGTGAGGCACATTTCCTTCTATCATCATTGTTCTAGTAGCATCCAAAATTGTTTTGTTCTTTCTCTCTACAACTCCATTCTGTTGAGGGGTTTGGGGAGTAGATAATTTTCTTCTGATTCCATGCTCTTCACAAAAAGAATTGAACTATCGGGAAGTGAACTCACCACCTCTGTTTGACCTTAGGCATTTGATTTTCAGACCTTTCTCATTCTCTGCCATAGCTTTGAAACTTTTGAACCTCTCTAATGCTTCACATTTTTCTCTTAAGAAAGCAACCCATATCATCCTAGAGTAATCATTAATAAGAAACATAAAGTACGTTTCTCCTTATAGACTTCCAATTCTAGAGGGACCACACAAATCAATATACACTAGCTCCAATATTCCATTAGGATGATGTTGTTTTCTCTGAAAAGAAACTCTATTTTGTTTTTCCATCTGACATTCCTTGCATATTGTGTTAGTAGGCTTCACTAGCTTAGGTAGATCTCTTACTGCTTGAGTGGAGCTTACCTTGACAATGTTATCAAAATTCACATGACACAGGCTCTTATGCCATAACCAGCTCTCATCTACTTGAGCAATTAAACAACTTACATTAGCAACACTCAAGTGAAAAATATCACCTTTTGTCTTTGTACCTAAAGCAATCATATTTCGAGAGCTTCCAAGTATCCTTCATCTTCCATGTTTGAACTGAAGATCATAACCCTTGTCCACCATCTGTCCAACACTCAACAAGTTATGCTTAAATCCTTCAACATAAAGGACATCATCAGTGTTATGTTTACCACTAAGACAAATAGATCTTCTTCCACGAATCAAACCACTGTCATATTTCTCTAGACTTACAAATTTGCTTTTGTCACCAATCATATGATGTGAGCATTTTTTGTCAATAACCCACTCATCCTTTTCTTCAATTCGGGTTGCAAGAGCTTTCTCAACTTTAGCATATTCAGTAGCCACCAAACCATTTTCCTTGATAGCAATGAAAACCCATTCATCTTCATTTCCATTTTCTTTATCAGATTCTTCATTAGTCACACCTTCTTCAGCATAATAGCATTTCTTTTGAAATCTAGGTTTGTTAGGCATAGACCTAGGAACTCTTTCAGGACACCTTGAAGCAAAATGACCTATTTTACTGCAAGAGAAACATTTAATAGGCTACTTTCTTTTATACTTACCTTGTCCTCTGCCTTCTTTCTTTACAATTAGTGCTTCCAACTCTTCTACCTCTCTTTTTTCATCTTCAAGCTATTTAATCTCTTCCTCACACTTGAATGTCTTTCTAGAACTCTCTCCCAAATCATATCTTTGATTGTTTCTTCTGAATACAGAGGCCTTAAATGTAGATTCAGTCTTGGGGGAAGAATCGCCAAATTCACTCAACTCAAATGCAACAAGTTTACCAATCAACATATCTCTTGTCACATTGGTTACTGTTCTGAACTCTTCAATAGCATGAGCCTTTGTTTTTTAAGAGGGAGGTAATGATCTGATCACTTTATCTACAATTTATTGTTCATCCAAGGTACCACCGACACATCTAATACCCATCACAAGTTTATTTACTCTTTGCATAAAAGAAGAAATATTTTCATCTTCACCCATCTTCAAAGTTCCATACTTGCCTTTCAAACTCTGAAGCTTAGCGACCTTCACAAGTGCATCTCCTTCATACAAAGTCTCCAGCCTCTTCCAAATCTCATGAGTTGTCTTCAATTCCATCAGATTTGTCATTTTTGAATTTGTGAGAGCACTTAGTAAAGCTTCAATAACCCTGATAGTAAAGCTTCAATAGCCCTGATATTAATCTTAGCCTCTTTAATCTCATAAAGAGTGGAAGGACCATTCTAAGGAATAAGATATATGTTCTTTGTAATCTTCCAAAAGGGTTCATCAATACACCTCAAATGACACTCCATTTTGGCTTTCCACAAAGAGTAGTTTGTTCCATCGAATCTAGGGTTGTTCTTCTTGTATGATGCCATCTCAGATCACCTCAAGCTTTTAAAATTATTTAGAGGAACCAGCTCTAATACCAATTGTTAGCAAAACAAGGACAAACAATTGAGAGGGGGGGTGAATCAGTTGTCACAGAGTACTTAAACTTTTCAAACTTAACTTTACTTAATCTTAGATCTGGTGAATTAACAATAAACCACAAATAATCAACACATCAAAAACATAGAGAACACCAAGATTTTTACTTGGAAACCCTGTTAGGGGAAAAACCATGGTGGATGTTAGTCCACAATATTATACCCTGTTAAAAGTATAATGAAGAATAATGGGAATGCACATACATTCAAGCACACTGCCTAGAGCTCACTATTCAAATACAAGAGGGATCACTTCCCAAAGAAGACACACTGTCTTATAGCAATTTAGATTAGATTCACAGGGTATGAACTGAGAAAATAGCTTCTACAAAATCCTAATTACAATTTCGGTTAAGCACAAAAACACTCCTTCACACTTTGCTCAAACTTCTTCACACTCTACTCTGCAATCGAATGATTAGATCATTATTCACACACTTGCTCTTTCTCTAGCACTTCTTACCCTCTATGCACACTTCACTTTGCTCAAACAATCGCTCTTATATATCTACAACATGGATTTACATCAACAACTTTGTTGGCCAAAATATAAAACATATACACAATGTCGACCCAAATTTACAAGTAAATTTTCAATGCAAATCAAACAACGTCGGCCACAATATAATGAAGACTTAAAAAAAAATTCTCAAGTGTGCCCAAACATTCAAATTTTAATCTCAAGGGATCTACAACATGTTACAACCACCATGTTGGACAAGAACATAAAAACCTGAACACAAGAGAAAAATCACCGACCACGAGCACACTGATCAATGTGGACATGCAACAAAGATAGAGCATGATCTAGAAACATCCTCAAGGACCAAGAATCATCAGAGAAGCATCCACAATAATTGAACTTACTATAATCACATAAACTTCAATTAGGAACACTAACTGAAGCCACAAAAAAACTGTCAGAACACAACTATTCATGTAACATGATTAAATCTTCGCGCGGATCTCTGAAACTTTCGGTGGATAAACTAGATACACTAAAAAATAAGCCCTTTAATCCACAATGATTGATCATCAACATACTAAGCAAGACACCCTCATGACCTTCACTGTTCCACTGTCAACCTATAACTCTTTCTTTAACAATTTTCTCAATATCCTCGACATATACAACCTACAATACATCAATGCTAATAGTATTGACATCAATGACAACCACATATCAGCAACACAACTACAACATCCAACAAAAATACCAACCATATGAAAAATATCCCAAAGATTAAAGGAACATTTTTTTAGGTTATGTGACATTAACCTTGTAAACCTATGCCATTTTTATGTCTTTGTGTTTCTTGGAAAGTATCCTAGGGGACATGAGAGAAATTCATTTAATATTGGCATATTGTAATTATATTTTCAAGAGGAAAGTTAATGTTGGTGGAGGTTTCACATCAATAGAGGATAAATTCTCACTCCTAGGGGTCTGCATTGGGAATGTGAAAGGTCTTGAATGGGACACCCAAGTTTGGAGCGAAACAAGTGTCCATTGGTTCTCCATCTGGAAGTTGAACAATCACTAGAGCATCTTGAATGGAAAAAGATGAAGAGGCTATGGGTTAGGCACCCATGTTGAAGCCTTGTGAACTTTAATTAATATATTATCATGACTCTTTATCTTCCAAGAGGGGGGCTTTGGTTTTTCCAAGTGGTTTTAGTACCTCTTGATTCGATTTACCATTGTGGTTTTCCCCCCACAAGTTTTATATATTGGAGCCATGAGATGGTAGTTTCCTCTTGTGTTATTTGTAGGTGTATGGAAGCATCCAAGTTGTAGGAGATTGGAAAGGAAGTGTATCGTGGTGTATCTCTCTTATGAAGATAAATAATATACTTGCTCCCTTTTCTCATGTGAAGTTTTTTCCTAAAAGGGTTTCTCCATGCAAATCTAGTGTCATATTTGTTTGCTTATTTTTCTACTATGGTGAATGTGTAATCACATACATATAATATGTTTTGGTAATATTACTTTCAGATTTCATTTCACAGACATAAGTTAATATTGTAGCTTAGTTTTACCTTGTTTTCAACATTTGGTATCAGAGCTAATGGTTTTTTTTAGAAGGGGATGCCTCTCTCTTAAGTGTTAGAGGTTTTTTTGATGTAGTGGGAGCTTTTATTTTTGTGGTATATTATATATTTGTGAAGAATATTGTATACCATAACTTCTACCTCTCACTAGGATATTAAAAAAATTAATGGAATAGGCTATGAGATATGGAAACTAAAGATGGACGATCTCCTTGAAGAGAGAGATTAGTGGTTGTCGATTTCACAAGAAAGTAAACAAGCTGAAATGTCTGATGAAGATTGGAAAAATTTAGAAGAGAAGGTATAAGGAAACATTCGGTTGTGTCTTATGAATTCCATCCTTTTGAATGTCTCCACCAAAGATACCACATATAAGTTGTGGAAAATGATAGGTGATATATATCAAAATAAAAGTTTATCTAACAAGTTATATCTCAAAAGACATATATATTCTAAAAATGAAAGATTGTGAATCTATTGCAGATCATTTAAATGCTTGAAATAATCTAATTATAAGTCAGATTACATTGTAGATGTTAAAATAGAAGATGAAGATATATGTATCTTGTTTCTTTGTTCTTTTCTTGAATCTTGCAAAAATATAATTATTGCCATAAGTAGTGGTGATGCAGAACCAAAGATGAGCTCCATAATCTCCATACTTATTTTAGAGGAGGTGAGGAGAAATTCCATGAATGTTAGCTCTCAAGATTCCTTGCATGTGTGGGGTAGATCCAAAGAGAAAGGGATTAAAGGGGAAAATAAGAGGGGGATAAGTCTAAAGGGCGTTCTAAAACCCTAGAAAGAGCAAAGTAAAGTGTTGGAATTATGGTAAAAGAGGGCATGTGAAGAAGGAATGTAGGAATGAGAAAATTAATTTTGATTCCTCCATAGAAAATTCCTTTGATATGATTCTGATGCTTTATTTATTTTAGCAAACACTATTAGTGATGATGCTTGGCTTATTGATTCAGTTTTCTCCTACCACATGACTCCTACAAGGATTGGTTTACTAATTACAAAGAATATGATTGAGGAGATGTTTTCCTTGGTGAGAACAACACAAAGAGGATTGTTGATAAGGGAAATGTAAACTAGTGTTTCAGTGATGGGAGGATTAAAACTCTTGATAATATTTTGCATATTTCAAGACTTGCAAGAAATTTACTTTCAATGTCCAAGTTGAATGATTCTGGAATGCATATGATATTTTATAAGTTTGGTTGCAAGTTGGTAAGGAGGAGTTTGGTGACAACTAAAGGATCTTGGATAAGGAATTTGTTTATGCTAAGTATCTCTACTTTATGTAACTCTACCAATATAACTAACATTGAACATGCATGTATGTTGTAGCACCATAGATTGGGTCACATAGGTGAAAAAGGACTTAAGACTATTCTAAACAAAAAGTTGGTTGACAGTATTTCTAATCATTCTGTTGGTAAAAATGATTTTTGTTAACATTGTGTGCTTGGTAAATAAAATAGATCATCATTTTCTAGTAGAACTAATAAGGAAAATAGTTTATTAGAGATTATTTATTTGGATGTATGTGGACCAGTGGATATTGACTCTCTGGGTAAATCTCGGTATTATGTCTCTTTCATTGATGATGTCTCGAGATACACTTGGATTTATTTTATTTATTATAAATTTGAAGTTTTGACTAAGTTTAAGGAATTTAAGGCCTTAGTTGAAAAGAAAATAGATTACAAGATAAAATTACTGAGGTCTAACAATGGGGGTGAATATTGTTCCAAATAATTTGATGAATTTTGTAAGCATGCAAGTATTATTTAGAAAAAGATTGCTCCTTATACTCTCCCAAAAAATAGGGTAACAGAAAGAATGAACCAAACCTTAGTGGAAAGAGCTAGGAGCATGTTGAGTAGTGCTAAGCTTGATAAATGATTTTAGGTACAAGCCAGTGGTATTGCTTGTTATTTGATTAATAGATCTCCTTGTTCAACTCTTGTCGATAAAACTCCTTATGAACTGTGAATAAGTATAAATCCTTTTGTTTCACACTTAAGGGTCTTTTTTTTGTGAGGGTTTTGTTTATGTGCCTCAAGAGAAGCAATCTAAATTGGATCCTAAAGCACACAAATGCATTTTTTTGGCTACGGTGAGAATGTAAAAGGTTACAAGCTTTAGAATCCTCTAACCCATAAAATATATTTTCTAGAGATGTGATTTTTTAGGGAATTTAGAGCTTACTCAAGATAAGAACAACCAAAGGATAACGATAAGACAAAGACAATTCACTTTGAGACAAAGATTGAGAAGCAAGAAGATGCACACGTGGAAGAATAATTAGATGGATCTGAGGATGAAGAAGAAGAATAGGTAGAGCCCATTACTCCTACGTTGAGGAGGTCCACAAGGAAACACAATCCAGTTAATAGGTATAACCCATCATATTATTGTTGTGTATTTGCTTTGTTGAGTATTGATGATGAACCTCAATTTTTGAGAGAGGCTCTATATTTAAAGGAAAGTGAGTCTTGGTTGTAGGCTATGCAAGAGGAGATGATGGATTTGGATAGTTGTGACACTTGGGATCTTGTTAGTTTTCCTAAAAGAAGGAAGACCATTGGTTGCAAGTGGGTATTTAAAAATAAATTTGGTGTAGATAGTTGGTTAGAGTGGTACAAGGTCAGATTAGTGGCTAAGGGCTACTCCTAGAGAGAGGGAGTTGATTTGGTGATTTTTTCTCTCATGTTGCTAAATTAACTTCTATTAGATTCCTATTATCTATTGTTTTTTATTATGATTTTGAGATAGAGAAAATGGATGTTAAAACTAATTTATTGCATGGGGATCTTGAAGAGGAAATTTATATGCAACAACTTGATGGTTTTGTTGTGAAAGGAAAAGAGCAATTGGTTTTTAAGTTGAAGATATCTTTGTATGATTTGAAACAGTCACCTAGGATGTGGTACTTGAAGTTTGATACTTTTGTATTGAAATTGGGTTTTCGTAGGAGCGAGGAGGATCATTATGTTTATATTAAGGTTATTGATTATCATATTCTAATTATTGTCTTGAATGTTGATGATATATTGTTCATGGGTACTAACAAGGTGATGATTAGGGAGCTCAAGACAACTTTTTGTAACATTTTATATGAAGGACTTGGGGGCTATAAAATATATTCTTGGGATGAAAATCAACATAGATTGGGATCAAAAAAAGCTTTGGTTAAGTAAGAGTAAGTATGTTGATGCAATTTTGTGAAAGTTTAACATGCATGACTATAAGCTAGTTAATATTCCATTTACAGTTGGTACTACATTGAGCTTGGATATTTGTCTTAAATCTGATGATGATTTTGAAGATATGTCGAAGATTCCTTATGTTACGATGAGAAATAAATAGGTCAAATACCAATTGTTGAGAAATTCAATCTCTATCCAAAATTAACTTTAATGGATGAGATACAAGGCTTAGATAACAACAACATGAAAAATTGAAACTTATATGCAAATTTGAAAATTAAGCTGCCTTAATATGAAATTACCATGATTAGAACCATCTTCTTAATTATGCTAAAAATAGGCCAACATAGCATGCTTAATTATACCACCTAATGCGAACTTATAACAATAATATATAAAGAATAACATCACCATAAGATAGCAGCAATGAGGCATAAATCATAAATAAAAGAGCATCACATAACACAAGATTTTTTTGGAGAAACCCTTGCCAAAAAAAACTCCACCAAGAAGAGAGGCCAACTATATCTTCAAAAAAATGAGATTACAATACAATCACTTACATTCTCCTCTTTTCCTCCACCATGGCAGCACCTGTGCATCTATGAACAACCTCCTTATGCCTCAACCTATCCTTGTACCTACAATAGAGCTCTACATCCAATTGTGGCTCATTATTCTACATCCAAGAAGTTGAATCAATAGATGTGTGAAGACAACTTAAGCCCCAAACAAGGCTCTCAAAGATGACCCTTCATTCGAAACATCCTCAACCCTTGTATTTCCACCTTGGAATATGAAAGGGCACTAGTTTTGGCTACAATACTTTCCCTCCAACTTGGGTACCCAAACTTGAGAGATAAACATTACATTAAATGTAATAAATGATGGAATACCAAGAGACACCTATTGCCTCATTTCAAGCTCCCACTTGGAGAATCCCAATGGTCACTAATTTGTCCTTTTCATTATCTTTTATTATCTCATTTTAGGAATCCACATGTGGGGAAAACAATATTAAATGTATATGTCCACAACCCACCTTTACTATTACTAGCGGACCCATCACCTCTTATGAATGTATTACAAATAATGGTGAGAAAAAATATTACAAAATATTTTTCCAATACACCCTAAGTACCTAGAGACACTTTCCAAGGATGTCAAAACCATGACATAGGATTTAGAAGTTGGATGAAACCTTAATACTAACACTAGTGTTGCTGGTAGTTTAATGTATGCAATTTTTTGTACTAGACCAGATATAGCCCACGCAGTGGGAGTTCTAAGTAGGTTTATGTCTAACCTAAGTAAAGAGCATTGGAATTTTGTTAAGAGGGTGTTTATACATTTGTGTGGTACTTATAATTATTTTTTGGTTTATCAAGGTATTGATGATGTGGTCAAGTCATTGGACATACTGGTGTTTGTTGATGCATATTAGGTAGGTGAATTGGATAGTCGAAGGTCCATTAGTGGCTATGTATTTACTTTTCCTGGAGGTGCAATGAGTTTGATGAGTAAGAGGCAACCTATAATTTCTTTGTACACCAATGAAACAAATTATGTGATTGATGCACATTCCTCTAAGGAGGTGGTATGGTTATAGATACTTGGTAATGAAATTGGTTTTGATTGTAGGATAGTGAGGATTAGATGTGACAGTCAAAGTGCTATTTGTTTGGCCAAAAATATTGTATCATGTTCTTACTAATAGTGTTGATGTTCAATATCACTTTTTATGAGAAATGGTTGAGAATGGTAAGGTATTGATTGATAATTTTTAAACTTTAGATAATGTTGTTGATTCTCTTACGAAGCCAGTGACCACAAATAAGTTCTCTTAGCATAGGAAGGCCATGGGCCTTGATCACTATACTTGATCTATTATTATGTCTCTTGGATGTAATTTCAATGTATAATTTAAAGTGGGAGAATGTTAGGTTAGGTGACATTAACCTTGCAAAACTATATCATTTTATGTCTCCATGTTTCTTGGAAAGTGTCCTAGGAGACATGAGAGAAATTTATTTAATATTGGAAAATATTGTAATTATATTTTCAAGAGGAAATTTAATGTTGGTGTCCAGAGGTTACACATCTAGAGGGAAAATTATCCCTCCTAGGCATCCAAATTGGGGATGTGAAAGGTCTTGAGTGGGGAACCCAAGTTTGGAGGGAATAGGTGTTCATTGGTTCTCCATCTGGAAGCTGAACAGTCACTGGAGAATCTTGAATGGAAGAAGATGAAGAGGCTATGGATTAGGCACCCATATTGAAGCCTTGTGTATATATCTTAATATATTATCATGAATCATGGTCTTCCAAGAAGGGGGCATGGGTGTTTTAAAGTGGTTTTGACACCTCTTGTTTTAGTTTACCATTGTGGTTTCACCTCCCAAAAGTTCTATATATTGGAGTGATGAGATGGTAGTTTCATCTTGTGTTATTTGCAAGTGTATGGAAGCATACAGGTTGTAGGAGATTGGAAAGAAAATTTATTGTGATGTATCTCTTATGAAGATAAATAATATACTTTCCCTATTATCTTGTGTGAAGTTTTTTCTTGAAAGGGTTTCTCCATGTAAAACTAGTGTCATATTTGTTTATTGATTCTTCTAATATCGTGAATATGCAATCACATACATATAATATGATTTGGTAATCTTATTTTCATATTTGGATTCACATACATAAGTTAATATTGTAGCTTAGTTTCACCTTGTTTTCAACACATTTTGCATGCTATATATTCATATTTAATAGTCACTCTAATGGTGACATCCTCTAATGCTTAATATGTTCCTCTACAATTTTTATTTCACCATAAATAAATTTAGGGCATAATTTCATTAGGGTTTTAGGTAGTTTGTGAAGAACACTAGGGATAACACTAAAATTTAATTGATCTAATGAGAAGAAAACCATTGTTTTTTGGGGTAGGTACAATAGGTAGAGGATTGATTTTGATTTGTGTATTATGTGGGGAATCCATAGAAGTTGACAATTTAAATCCTTTCTTGCCCTTGTCACTTTGATATTTTCTATGCTGAGAGATTTTAAGAGTTCTCCTTTATCAAGAGTGGATCTAAGTATTCTTCTATATCTCTCAAGGGAGAAAGAAACTGTGTTTTTTAATTTATCTTATTTCTCTCCTTCTAGCACCACTTTTTTAATGGCCAAATTAACACAATTCAACATAAATAAAATAAAATTACTCTACCTCCTAAAAATACAACATATCTAATATTTATTATCTCCAAGGTCTCTAAATTCAAGTCACAATTGTGTTGGATCACTCAATAGTCAATTATGGTCTATTTTTTTAAGGGGCCTTTTACAATTCATAGACTTTTAGATCAAGTTTCTTCTCCAAATAACTCTTCTCTTTTTTCTTTGATGTGGGTTTTTGTATTTTTCTCTATTTTTTAGATTTTTTGGTTTTAAAGTTATATTCTAATCTAAGATATTATAAAAAAAATAAAAAGGAGATTGAGTTAACAAGACAAACAAAATGAATGGTTTCATCTTAAAATTTTAGTCTTTACAGAGGAAAAATATGATAAATAAATTTTAAACCCATAATATTATGAACAATAATCATTCAATCAAAATAACAAAGCAAGTGCAAAATTTAAACGATTTTGAAGAAAGATAATTTTATGCATTAAATTACTATATTTTACACTAAAAATTAATGAAAATTCTAGCAACTCAACAAAATATATTTTTTCAATTCAAGAATTTTAAGTTTCCACAAATTTTTAAAACATAAAGAATTGATTACAGCACTCTATCATTCCAAAGAAAAGAAAACTTGAATAATATGGGTATTTATTAATTCGAGGAAGAAATCTTTACCAAAATTGAATCTTTTATCTAAATTCCTTCCTCTAACTATTTCCAAAAAAATTAATGCTACTAACTATCGTTGTCTCACAAAATAGACATCAAAAGAGCCAACCCTTATAGAATCTATGATGCCTCCCTTATAGGAAAAAGAGGAACTAAAAATATCCATTCTTTGTGCACAACCCACAATAAAGAGTTTCATGCAAATGCCCCTATCTTTTAGATTACTCCAAAATGTAGTTCTATAACTCCACTCTTCACAAGTTTTTGTCCATGCATCACATTAAAGAGTTTCATGCAAATGCCCCTATCTTTTAGATTACTCCAAAAAGTAGTTCTATAACTCCACTCTTCACAAGTTTATCCATGCATCACATTGTGCAAGTTCATGCATAATTCTAAACTAAAAAATATCATGTATGACATATAGGAACCGCTTTATAAGCTAACTGGGATTCGTTTTATATCAAGTATTTATTGAATTACATATAAAAGAATAAATTAAATGATTAAATGTATCAATATGATAAAAATAGAGAACTTGAATTAACACCAAAATATTTGAATTTCAAATATCATCCCTTAGGTTGTTACTTCTAATTATAATCATTGTACACTTTGAAACACCTTTCCATTATGGCTATATTTGGACCATATAGCTAATCCACCCTGAACTTAAGTCTTCATACATTTTCCCCAAAAAATCGAGTTGGTTATTCATATCACAACCAAATATTTCTCAAAACTTTTAAAATCTACCCTAAACTACATGAGCTAAACCAATGTGTTTGCATTTTTTTTTCCTCAATTCTTCAACCCTATCTCCAAAATATTTCTTGATCTCCTTTGCTAGCCTCAATTCATGCTTTCTCATTGTAGACACTTAAAATTGTCCCGAGTTTAAGAGAACATTTTTTTTATTAATTCTTTGTCTAACCCAATTTTCATCTAAACCCTAATTTTCATCTAGACTCAATTCTAGTCTTTTCACACGTCAATAATTAAACAATTCTAATTATTCTCTCTCATCACTTTGCCAATTAAATAATTTTTATTTAATTATTTAATCCCTTTTCTATTATTCTTCAATGATTAAATAAAATTTATATTTAATCGTCTTAACCTAAGCTTCCTCTATAATTAATTAAATTAATATATTTAATTAATTATTCATGACATTGAAAAGAAATGAATTTTTTATTTATTTTATTTTTGAAAAATTTCCTCTATTTTTCTCTTCACTTAACTCCCCATTTCTCTCACTTAACTCTTCCATTTCTTTTATTTTCTCAACTTAACTCTTACATCTTTCCATTTCCCACTCCATATTTCCCTTCCATTCCTCTATTTCAAAAATGAGGAACTCTTACATTTGCCATTTTTTGAGTGAGCAACTTTCCCATGAAATTTCTATAATTCAATCTCAACCATCCATTCTCTACTCAATCTCGTTCATTCATTTCACCACTCTTCATCTATAAATTTGAGCTTTGATCTCTATTTTTCTCTAACCACCATCTTCAAACTTTCGTTGTTACTATCATCTTGAATCAATCTATTTGTACACTCTAAAAACTAAGAGAAATATATCACAAATCTTCAAAAGAGAAGGAGAGAAGAGCAATGGAGATCAACCAATGAAGGGATAAAGGTATACTGTAACAAGCCCAATGAATTTTACCATGTTTTATCCCACATGTGAACACATATAGCAATAAAAAAATTCTTTTCTAATTCAATAATAAGATGCACATTTGGAATAAACCCATTCTAAATTGCCACTGCATTTCAATAATAATAGATGCATATTCAAAATTAATCCCATTTCAAATTTCCATTGCATTTTCATAAAGTACATTACATAATTCCAAGTAATGATTATCTATTACATAATCCCATGTAACAATAACATTTTTCTAGTTACAATTTCTCGATAAGAATAGAGATACATGTTTACATACTTACTTCCATGAGATTAATGAAAGAAATATACAAATGCTCTAGATGTCCCTACCTGGAATACATCCTAGATGTCCCCAACATTGGTGCATACATTCTAGATGTTCTCATCACTCATGCATACATTCTAGTTATCCCCAATACTAGCGCGCACATCCTCAAATCCCAACTACCAACTGTATCAAGGAGAGCATCACTCGAGTGCTTTTCTGCCAACCACAGACTTACGACAGTCCCCCACACATCTACCTAACTAGTAAGATGGCCCTACCCTTTGATGAAGAGATTGGTTTGATAACCCCATAATCTTGGAATTCCTGAGCATAATTTTGTGTCTTACATATCTAGAGCTACCATACAAAGGCTACAACCTACATGCATGCTTTCCCTGCCTATAATGCAATCTTGAATCATAGTGAACTAACAGTGTAAATAGTGGCTAATTACACTACTTTGGCCAAATAATTCAATACCCAGTACTTTGAGTGCAAGTCATTTGTCCACCACTCTTTAGCTCAATTTAGTTTTGACCATAAACGTAACATATATTCACTCTAAGATGATGACATAATAAACTCTCCAACAAGGTTACTCCCTTTCCCATGGATTATCTAACCCCCCTAATTAAACACCTTGGGTAATCATAACATCATAACATTAAATGAATCCATTCAAAAAGTATGATCACAACATTAAGTGCCTCCTTTTTAGAAGTATAATCTTATCAATAAAAGACCTTCTTTCAAAAGTATAATCTCGTCAATAAATGACACAATAAAAAATATATCAACAATCAAATGTTCAATCAGATCATATAGGTTAATCCCAACCTATTTGCTTCATTTAATAATCAAGTAAACAACCCAACCAAATAGGTTATTCCCAACCTAGGGTTTTAATCAAAAGTGATGTGATGATCAAGTGATCATAAACAAATTATAAAACTTCTCTTTCAATATACCTCAAATATTCACATGTTTACAATGTTTACTACATTTTTATATAAATTGGAGGACATTAGCCTAAGAGGAGTTTGTGCTTCTGCACTTACAAGTCCTCTTCTCTATACGACTTTGGGTTGTCGGAACATGAGTCCTCTAGAATTTTATCAATAGGAATATACTCCTAATCAAGTATATGATTATAGCATAATAAAAAAATGCATTTCTTAACCCTATTGTTGAATATTAATATAACAATCAAGTATACACCCTAGCCCTAGGGGAAAGACTGTCTTCCTACTTCAAGGAGATATGAATAAACAATCAAGTATAGACTATCAACATGGTTTGCATGACAACACAGCTTATCGATGATGACATGTCTATCATGTCATCATTCCCATTGTATTACTAACCTCCTTATCCATAAAGGTTTACTTAGCATAATAAGTTAACAAATCAAGATAGCAACATATTCCACATTTCATTTTTCATGCAATATCCATATAAAATTAATGAGCTAAGTATAGGTCTAATAGCATTAAAGCCACCCATACTTCAACATAATATAAATGTATTCCCAAATGATATGGTTTCACTAATTCAAGACTCAATCAAGAATCACATTAGAATATTCCATACTAGGAAATAACTAAGTTCATAAGAACAAGCATCAAGCATTCCCAAAAAAATCTTTTCCAAACAAAGGAATTTATAATCAAATAACCTTTCAAATATAAACAATCGAGGAATAAAAATTAACATGTTTGGATATAAAGTTCCAACTGATAAGGCTCTTTCTAATCTCAACTTCCACAACGACAAATGCCACTCCTTCAATGTTCAACTAATCTTCAAACTCTAGCCTCCTCTCAAGAATTCTCAACAAACGTAACTCACAAATAATTCTCTCTGTTTCACTAAAACTCTCACAATAATGCTTGCACATAAATTACAACAGAATAACAATAGAGAAATCAAAATGAGAAATGTAACAAATGGTAAATAGAGTATCTCTCTATATATACTTAAATTTGAGCATCATAATGCTACAAACAAGCTAACAAATATGCCACCTTCCTATTTACATGCATGCATTGATTCAGCTGATTTAAGCTCTCATATTCCAACACATAACAATCTTCTTATTTCCAATTTCATAGTATGGCTGAGTCAACTTCATTCTTGTGAAAAAATGAATCTTTTACTGAGTCAAGGGACAATGATGCCTCTCTACAGGTTTCTTATTTGATTTGCAAGTCGACTATCCTCTCATATTTCTTCTATCTTTGCATTGATTGATTTTTAAACTTATCACATGGCTTTAATAGGAAATGGTGCAAGTTTAGGATTCTAATGTTTCCCATATTCTATAGTTTTTGGCGCTACATATTCACACTTTAGCGCCCTCTATATTAGCGCAATCAAAGAATTATTCA
The DNA here is from genome assembly GCA_007258455.2 of Sequoia sempervirens. Taxonomy (NCBI): domain Eukaryota; kingdom Viridiplantae; phylum Streptophyta; class Pinopsida; order Cupressales; family Cupressaceae; genus Sequoia; species Sequoia sempervirens. Next base: position 1,253,652,279 of record VDFB02271358.1, on the reverse strand, counting down.
AAATTGAAAAATCTACATTCATTTTAATTTATAATGTTTAAACTATATTCACTTTTCATGTGCAACATATATAAGTCTATTGACCTATTCTTATTCATGCACTTTATTCGCATCACTTAGCTTATAAGCTTTAGGACTGACTTTAACTCTTCTCCCCAAGTGCTTTATTATTCTTCCTTTGATTGCATTCCCTTTCACTACATTATCAACTTTATATGCTACATTAACTCCCCTTTATATGTGCATTATGTGTAGTATATACGTGCCTTCATTGTCTTATTTCAGCATTGGTTTCAAAGTTACTCACGTTGCAAGTAGTTCACATTATTTTCTCATGTGCTTGCATTAATTTATGTACATGTTCAACCTATCTTTTATGCGCAGCCTACAATTGTTTCATTGTTGGCTTTCATTCAAGTCTTTTAGTAATACAAGGTTCGCACCATATATGCGCATAAGCTTACTTTTTATTATTTCAAATATAAACACTATATATACATCAATATATATATATAGTATATAATACTTTTTCATTATTATATATTTATATATATTTACATTTAAAATCATTGTTCGATATTCAAGTATATTAACAATTATATATATATTCCGAATATATAAATAATGATAAATGTATATGTATACATATTATACACACATATGCATATTTCCTTTAATATATATATGTATGTATATAAATACATGTATTATCATTAATACAATGATTTATACAAATATATGGGTGTATATATATATATATATATATATATTATATTAAATACATACATATGTATATACATATCGATTGATCACATATGTATTGCATTCATGTGTAAGTCGTCAATTATATACATACATGTATATTCAATACAAATGTATATATGTACTTCTGTTGCAGAATACGGAAGAGATAAGGGTGGTGCCATTGATATCGAAGCTGGTCGAAAGCTGGATATCAACTAGTTGCTATTGGTTGTATATGTCGAGGATATTGAGAAAATTGTAATGAAGATATGTTGCAGATGTTCAGTGGTTGCTCCGGGTTTTGGTCTAGATTTTCTCCTATGGTTGTGTGGATCAACCATGTTGTTCATGGTTATTAGAAGATGCTATATCCAGAATTTTGATTTATTTGATTTGTTGTCAGTTAAGTTGTGTTCACGATTGTGAGCTGGTTTTTCAATGTTTACGGATTTGAAGGTCCGAGATAAATTTTGTTGGTTTGGATTTCTCCTTGATGAAGTCTTATGACTTGCGGTTCTAGAGTTGAGTTGCCCTGATTCTATTGAAGATAATTCGGTATCTGGAATATTTGTGCTTAATGGTTCTATGTGTTTTACACTAGTTTGGCCAACCTTATGTGAAATACTACTTTCGAGGTTGATGAAGTGTGTTGGATTTTTTTGGGTCTCTTGAAGCGTGTGTTTGGGTCACCCTCATTCTAATTCCACCCTAGGATGTTTTGGCACCTACCTAATTTGAATTTGAATTTGGATGGCCAACTTTGGATATGTTTCAAAGTTGAAGATGGTATAAATATAAGATGAGTTAATGGTGAAGAAATATACAAGAGTGAAGAAGAAGAGTAATAAGAGAAAAAGAGGAAGTACGGTTAGATGCGACATTGATTCTATTCAATGAGTGTGTGTGATACGAGTGTGGCAGATTAGTGTGAAGCTTAATGCTGAGTTTTCGGATGCAATGAGTAGAAGGTGAAATCTATCATTCATGCATGTATGTGAGTGATTGTGGTGGAGTCCTTTGTTGCATTGGGATTGTAGTATCTTTATAACAAGTCTTCTTTGTCTT
>VDFB02271358.1:1253618721-1253650370 GCA_007258455.2 Sequoia sempervirens | reverse complement strand
TATAGTCTTCCCTCCCCAAGATTGCTTGTCCTTAAGCAATCACAACTTTGGATGCTATAAAATCTACTCACTCTCCCAAGAAGCGTCCTCCACTAGCAAATTCTTCCACTTCACTAGATACTTCTTAATCACCCTCCTTTGTACAGTACGCTCCCTAACCTCCAACATAGCCTCATGAACCAATATAAACTTTCCTTATCCAAAGGAGGCAACTCTGTAGAAGGGACCACATTCCGACCAAGTGCCTTCTTAAGGGAAAAAACGTGGAAGACATTGTGTACCTTGCTACTCTCAGGTAGCTCCAACTCATAGGCCACCTCACCAATCCTTCTGGTGACTTTGAATGGTCCATTAAAACGGGGCTTAAGTTTTGCTAACCCACTCTTCTTGAGAGTGGACTATCTGTAAGGCTGCAACCTCAAATATACCATGTCTCCAACCTCAAAAGCTCACTCAATACGATGTTGATCAACATACAACTGTTGATTCTGAGCATGTTGTATATTCTCTCAGAGACCTCATAATATCCTAACTCCTTTGAAGATCCTTGGCTCTGGGCACCCTGCAATCTCCAAAAAGTAAATCAACGAAGCTGGGAGCTTCATAGCCATACAATGCCATAAATGGAGACATCCTAATAGACAAATGGAAGGTAGATTTGTGGCAAAAATCTCTTAAGTGCAACCACTTAAGCCATGCCTTCTGCTGCCCTAAAACATAGTTGTAGGTAACCTTCCACCCATTTGTTCATCACCTCAATTTTCCCATCAGTTTGAGGATAATAACCAGTGCTAGGGGTCAGCTCCCTACCATATAATCTGAATAACTCCTTCCAAAACAAGCTCATAAACTTGTTGTCCATGTCATTGATGATGGTTTTAGGTGTTCCATGAAGCCTAAACACCTCCCTGAAAGATAAATTTGCCACTTGCACCGCCGTATACCCTACTGATATGGCAAAAAAGTGAGCAAATTTAGTCATTCTATCCACTACCACATATATACTGTCCTTCCCCTACACCTTGGGAAGCAATGTAATGAGGTCCATCAATATACTTTCCCACTTTTGAGTAGAAATTGGAAGGGGCTGCAATAAACCGGCAGGATAAGTATGCTCGTTTTGGTTTTGTTGGCATACTTGGCACTCACGAACATACTTGAGAGTGTTGTCCTTCGTCCTTTTCTATAAGAATCTCTCAGGGATCTGCCTGTATGTCTTATAGTATCCAGGATGACCAGCCATAGGAATGTCAAGAAAAGCCTTGAAAATGTGCACTTTCACCTCAGATTCAGGGACTAACCATATTCGATCTTTATAATATATGAGACCATCCCTCACCTGATACTTATCATCCTGTAGTGAACCATCAAGAATGTTGTTTGCAAGTTCATTCTTGGCACAATCAGCCTGCATTCTCTCCTTCCAATCTGCTGATATGACTGAAATGGAGCATAAATGTGGCCTTCTAGACAAGGCATCAACCACCACATTCTTCTTCCCTTTGACACATTCAATGTCAAAATCATACCTTTGAAATCTGCTTACCCATTTCTGCTGCCTCTCATTGAGATCCTTCTGATTAATGAAGTATTTGAGGTTTTCATGACAAATCTGCCCCCAACAAGGTACTGTTTGAACTTGGCTAAGGTGTGCGTGATTGCCAACATCTCCTTGTCATAAATGGAGTAAGCTCTCTCACCTCCTCTCAACTTCCTACTCTCAAATGCTATGGGACGTTTACTCTGCATGAGGACAACTCCTATGCCTTCACCCAAGGCATCACATTCAAGCTCAAAAGGCTTGGAGAAGTCTGGAATTGCCAACACGGGGCATGAACTCATTAATAGCTTGAATTGGTCAAAGGATTGCTACATTGTTTAAGACCAAACAAATGCTCCCTTTTTGGTTAAATCAGTGAGTGGGCAACCAACTGTGAAAATCCTTTGACCAAAGACCAAAGAACCTGTTCAACTGCGTAAGATTAGTGGGTGGAGGCCAATCAAGAATAGCCTTGATCTTTTCAGGATCAACGCTAACTCCCTTAGAATTGATTATGTGCCAAAGATAGAACAACTCAAACATGCCAAACTCGCACTTGGATTCTCTTGCAAACAAGGACTCACTCTCTAAGATGCTCAACACCTCATCCAAATGCCTCAAATGCTCCTCTCAAGATCTTCTATAAATGAGAGTATCATCAAAAAATATCAAAACAAACTTACACAACTGTTTATTGAATATTTTGTTCATGCATGAATTGAAAGTAGCAGGAGCATTAGTCAATCCGAAGGGCATAACAAGGAATTCAAAGTGACCATGGTGGCATTTGAACGATGTTTTCTCAATGTCCTTTCTAACTCTGATTTGATGGCAACTAGACCTCAAGTCTATTTTGGAAAAATAGATTGCTCCATGTAGCTCATCAATTCGTGGGATTGGATACCTGTTTTTGATAGTCTTCTTATTAAGTTCCCTATAATCTATGCACATATGCATAGTCCCATCTTTTTTCACTAACACCACTGAAGAAGCAAATGGACTCTTACTTTGCCTAATGTGTCCTATGTCTAAAAGGTCCTTGATTGCCTTCTCAATCTTGTCCTTATGTCTCTTCGGGTGCCTGTATGGTGTAGTGATAACGGGTTTCCCCCCCTCCTCTAACTCAATGACATGCACAATGCCTCTATCAGGAGGCCTATTTGGAGGTATACTGCCAAAAACCTTGCTTCGCTTGGATAGCAAAGCCTAAATATTGGGTGGATAAAAACACATTTCCTCCTCTGTAATTGTGGGCATAACTATGCACTTTGCTGCCCACTCCACTTGATCATGTCTGAAAGGCCTCTCCATGCACTTGAAGGAAACAACATGAGGCCCTCCATTAGATAGCCCTCTCAACACCACATTCCTACCAACTGATTTGAACTTCAATCTCAACTCAACAACAAAACTTGGTTTCAGTACATGAAAATGATCACCCGGCCAATGGGAATTCAATTCAACAATACCCAAATCCAAATAATCTTTCATTCAACCCAAGCTAGCAAAATAAGGTGGTACGGCAGGATGTTTCAACTGCTAGTACTGAATATTATTTAATTAATATTTGAAACTTCCAAAGAAACCTCGAATTTTGGTTCTGCAAACAGTAAACTTGATATTCTGAAATTTATCAAACCCCCTAAAATCTGTCTTCGAAGAAGATTTTACAAATTTCCAAATCGTGCCTTCGAACTTTGAAGTGCAAATGCAAAACCTATGTGATTCCGCCTTGTATCCAGCTAGGGCAGATAGTTTCACTACCGAAATTGGTTCACCCATAGGAATTCCAACCCAGGGTTTCGGACTCCAAAGAGCTCCTTCAAAATACCAAAAAGAATAATAAGCAAGCATAATGCACAAATTACCTCACTTCCCCTTTTTATCACTTTTCGAAACCCCATTTGAAATTTCCCGTTCAGATCATATTAAGCTCCTAATTATAAAGTGACTTTATGAAAATACCTTTTAAATATTTTCTTAGTGCCACTTTATAACCACTTTAATCTAATTATTTAATATTACCTTTTTAAATGTACTTTCTGTCAAGCAATATCAAATAATTAAATTAATTAATTAAATTAGATTCTGTGGTGGCGAGTCGGAAAAATCAGGGACATTATAGAGAGAGAGAGATAATGACATGCAATGTAGGTAATAGCTTGTTGTATCTTCAATGGTGAAAGTGTTGCTTCAAGAGTTGTGTGAACAAAAGATGCGTGAGAGTGAAAAATCTAGCTTCCTTATTTCAAAACAGAAAATCAGGTTGATTTTGTTGAATGCGACTGCACCTGGGGGTGTTAACGTCCGAAAATATGCAGGAGGGTAACGCTCCAATGGCCACTGGAATCATGAATTTTCATAGGACACTAGTGCATTATGTAGAACATTTGCCCAAAATGCTCCCATCTAGAAGAATTCAGACATAGAAAACTAGGGACAACATGGAATTATCAAAAATGAAGAATTCAGGTGCTAACATTTTGAAATTAAACAATTTATATCAAAAGGCTAAAGAGAGGACATCGTGCAGTGTGAAATTGCAAGGGTATGCAATTTATGACACTACACACAAATCATTTGTTTGTGCCAATAATCCTTTAATAGAGGAGAGAATGTCTCTTGCTTGTCCCCAAGAAGGACAAAATAAGGTGACATCTTCAAAACTGTCTTGAAAAGGGGACCGGAATGGGTCATGAGAAGGGGAAGGAAGGTTGGTGCAGGAGCACCCACCTTTTTCTCTGTTTTTCCATGAAGTGTTTTTTTAGGCAAAGGATGCTAGGAAGTTTGAGTTTAGGTTTTGAGTGCAAATAAGGTCCTAAGTGACCATTCTTTGGTGCTTGGTCAACTTTGAGAGGTTTATGTATTCATTTTATAATGATTGTAAATCCTATGGAAAGGATTATCAAAGTTGTCAAGGTGGTGTTAAGGTAGATAGTATGTAGTTTTGTTGAATAAGACATGGTTCTTAGGTGAATAAGGTCTCATTAGACCCATTGTAATAATTTAGGTGATTAAAAGGGTCAAAAAGAGCAAACATTGCAAAGCATGTAATGATGTTGTTATTAAATTGTGAAAATGGTGTAATTAAGCCTCCAACGGTCATTAGTAGTTTGAAATTCTGTTGTGAGGCAGTTGGTCGGTTGTTTGAGGGGAAGAAACCTTTAAGAAGGTGGAGACCCTCGTTTGCAAGGTTGGCAAGAGGATTTGAAAGAAGAAATCAATAAAAACCCTGTTATTTCTCAGATTTTCTGTGTTTTTTCTCTCTTTTCCAGACTTTTACGGGTCCGTACAGTCTAGTTATGGTCTGAAACTTCTAATGTTTGTAAGTACATATCTTTATTGACTATTGCATTTGATTTGGAGGTCTAACTCATCATCTTGTGTGAGGAAACAATAAAGCACAGTGAGTACCCTGTTTTCCTGTGTTAAGGGTTTGAGGAGATAATATGAACAAATAACCAGCCCACCTACTGTATTTGGTGCTGTTACTCGGTGGGTTGGTCTGTAGGATGTTAACTTAGGTATCTTTGATATGTTTACAAGGTTGGTTGTGCATGGGATTGAGTCTTGGGAAAATGTATGGTAAGGTTTGAAGGAGAATTGCATGGTTTCCTATGAGAATTGATGGAGCAGACCTATGAGAGGCAAGAGCAGCGTTGCCAAGGGGCAAGTAGGAGTTTCTAAAGTTTGAGGGGGCCTAACTTAAGATGTATGAGCAGTTGGTGTGGCTTGGAGGGGTTGGCAATGTGTATTTACAATAAGGGTACCTTAAAACCCTAGGTTTCTAGGCTACAAGGAGGGTTTTTGAGTAGGGAAGCAAAATAAGCTTTTGGGGTCCTAAAACCTGGAAAATCCTGAGTTTTAACACATATCCTAAGACTTTTTCAAGTTACTTTGGTCGGGTGATGAGATTTTAGAGGGGTCTCTTTGAAAAAAAGGGCTAATTAGGGCTCCTTAACAGCGAGAGAGGTTAGTTTGGGAAAAGTGTCCTGAAGGAGTTTTATGAACTTGCTGGATGTGTTTTGTATCTTTAAAATGGGTATCTGAATCATATATTTGTTTGTCAGGTTCTGTGGAAAGTTTTGGAGTTAAGGGCTAAAAACTGACTTTGCACTACTACTAGGTTACAAGGGTGAAAAGTGGGAATTTGTGTTTCTGTTTGTTGTCAAACTTGGAGGATTGTTTGGATTGCTCAAATAGGTCATTTTAATCTTGTTAGATGCCTCTAGAAGGCAGGTTGTCATTGTGAATGGGTTGAGCCTCCTGGATCGGCATCAAAGGTGGAGAAGGTCTCATACTTGTCTCCTCATATTTGAAACATTCTGAGTGTTTGGGATGTGGTCTTGGCTTAGGGAACATGTCCCTGGGGACCACTACTTTATGTAGAGAGATTCTCTTCTAGTAAGGACCTATTTTATTTGTTTTTGGATAAAATTAAATGAGGCCCTAATCCCTAGTATGCTTATTTCTTTATTTTTTATTATAGATAGCTGTATACCAGTTGTTGTTTCAGATTTTAGAACATCGATGATGCTCCCATTTCATTCCAAAACAAAATTGATACTTATGCCAGTTGTTTTAGTCTTTAGGTCATTATTGATGCCCTCATTTCATTCCAAAATAAAAGTGATACTTAGCATTTCATATGAAATTGAAGTCAATAGTGGCTTATTTTTATTCTAGTCTTCCACTTGCTGAGAATCCATTGTGGTTGTGGTATTTTTGAGTCAGAATCAATAAGGTTACTGAATTCACTCGTTATTCAGTAATCTCACATTTGTTTGATGACAAATTCCAAGATGTTTTTTTTATAATTGATATGTTGGTGGTCTATTTGATTTAGTACATATATTTTGAATATTTTAAAGCATAGTCTAAATATATATATATATGAGAATATTGTAAATGTATATGGTAAAGCACTCTTTGAATATTCTAGCTTAATTAACATGTATTTATGTGGCAGTACTTAATGCAGCTTTTGTATATGGAGATGTAAACCTGGAATTGCCAGCACGACATTCACATCAGTCAATTGTGGAAGTTCATGCAGCCATAAACGTTGATTCTGCTACTTTGTTTGGAAACAATTTTGAATTTGAACTGAAAGTTGACCTGCCTTTGCATGCACGTTATCCGGTATGTTATCTTTGAAGAAAATGGGAGGATTTTGTGTAACTAGTGTTCTCCTTTAGTTGGTTTGGTTCAAACATATGCTTTGTTTCACGTTCAGTTTTTTTTTTCCTTCTGACATTAATGAATAAAATGATGTAGAGTGCACTCTAGAATACCATATTTCAACCTTATAGTTTTACTTGTTAAGTTTCTAGAACGTCAGTTTACCAAAATCAACTAACTGTTGATCAAGATGGGGATAACTTCAAATATTAAGTAAAAATCTTTAATACAAAATTCTGTAATAAACATGGTACTTGGGGTTATCAGGTAAGTGTTTGAAAGCCCACTTGATAAGGCCTAATAAGATGGAGAATTGAATCTTGCACAGGTTAGTAAAACTAATGCCTAGTTGTGCTAGATGCCCCAAATGAAGTTAAAAAATTATATACAATAAGATATACTATAGAAGGCTTCCCTTTTCCGATAATAAAGACACTATTTAAAAGTAAAATAGTGAAACAACCAAGTCAATATCCTACACAAGCAAGCCAAGGGCCATGGGAAGGTAAATGGCTATATGTTTTTATATTGAAGCAAAATAAGAAACATATGAAATATACAATAAAATTTACTACTGTAGATGCTCCTAAATACATCAATATCTGGGATTAAATCCTCCCATTCTTTCTTCTTCTTCATCTTAGATCATAGCCTACAGGCTCTAGTAATATAGCCCAAACATGAGAAGGCTGAAGTTTGAAAATAAAACCCAGTCTCCTTTAAATTCACTCACTGTCATGACAATCCACCCTTTACATCATCTTGTTCTGAGCCATGGCCACATAGTCCTTAAGGATTGATAAAACTTTCCGTTGATGTTGGAAATGATTATTAGGTGCTTTCACCCTAGAATACCCTTTTGAGTTCTTTTTAACAATACTGTGAGTGGGCTGCAGTGTGTGCATAATTTCAGAGAAACTTCAGGTAGAAAAGTCAGCCAAGAAAATAAACAAAACTAGAGGATTTATTATGAGAAATGATATATAAAGAAGGTAGGATCTTTTCCATCAAAGGTCACCTATTACCTAACCACCCAACTAATATAATATTACCAGGATCTCTCATAGAGAAGCATATCTATAATTATTAATTATCACTAAATTTATGAGTAACATTATTACTAACAACATCTAACCAAACTTTTGGATCAATAACCTAACTGCCCTGCAATCCAAAGGAAGACTCTATATCTTGGTACCTAATCAACTTATGTTGACACATCTACTGCATTCTTGTAGCTTGACATCATTTGAGTTGATTGTAAAAATTTGTTGGATTTGAGTTAATCACCCAGCCAGGGACATTACATTATTCATGCTTCATTCTTGAAATGGCCTTAAAATTTGTGAAAGAAAAGATTAATTTTATTGCAACAACTGTTTAATCAAAGCCTTGTAGGTCTTAAGCCGTTAGAAATGCAACTTTGTAATGACCCCTTTCTAGTGGAAGCACTTAATCCAGAATCTCGCATTCAAAGTGTTTCTCAAGGAGACATTAGAAACATTAGAGATCGATAAATTTCAGTCATAACATCCAATAAGATCAAAGATGATATAAATATTTCGTTCTTGTCAAAGGGTTACTCATTTCTCCCTTATCTCTCTTATGAAGGACCCTTTCTATATAATTTCATAAGTACATTAGGTAGATATTAGACGTCTATAAAGATGATATTCTATTATACCATTTATCATAATAGAGCCATTATTACTTATAAGACTCAATAACTGCTGCAAGCATTATTATTGGATAACCGTAAATTATATATATATATATGTATGTATGTATATGAATAACTTGTATATGTCCACCCTCTATGAGGCATTTATGAGTCTCTATATACTTAACAATTACCAAAATATATTTAGGAACATATGAATTATATATACTTTGAACACATTATATTTAATTTATTTATATTTATCTTATATATATATATCAAACATATATCTCAACACCGACTTTTACTAACTCTTTAATCCATTTATTTATTATCATTTATTCATCCTTTGATGAGTCTTCAACATAATTTATAGTCACCTATTTTATACCGGAATCACTTACCTTCTGCCTTAGTCAGTCTGCAGATGCTCTTTCCATCTCTTTTCCCCACCGATGATTGAAGAAGGTCCTTTTTAGCCTGTGTTGATATGTGATAAGCTCTATGTCCACCGTTTCTCTATTTCTCTAACTTAATCTGGTCAGATGGCTAGCGGTGAGTCTTCAGGATGTATTCTTCTCCCCCATCTGATATCAAACTCTACAATTATGGTTATTATCTTTACCATCTTTGTTTTCTAATTTCTTCGATGGTTCTTTCTGAGTCGGTTTGCTAATGTAGACCAACCTTTATCCTCCCAGCGTTCACTTCCTCTAGCCATGAGAATGATTCTTTGCTCTCCCCTGTTCGAAGTCCTTTCTTCCTCCCTCTCATATATATTCCGTGCGAATTCAGAAACTCCGATAATGCCAATATGGTATGAGTGGCCTAAACAGAGGCGAGTATAAGTTGCTGATGAGGGTCAACGTATATTAACCATGGTTAATGAATTTCTGCTGGCAAACGAAGGAATAAAATATCGTTGTGGATGTACGGTTGCTAATAAAGCCTTCAATGTCTGGCAGCGGACGAGGGAGTGATTCGCTATTTAAGGAAACCGATATTTTCTTTTGACTATCCCCCAATCCCCTAGGATCGAGTTTATAAAATGAGTCTTTTAAAGGACTATATCTGCACCTCTTCCCAAGAGGGACGATTTGTTCCAAGGGATGCGATCTTGGCTAAGGGAGATCAGAATAATAGTGTCCCTTGATGATAGCCTTTCTTAGGCCCGAGTGCTAAACATGGTGTTTAATAAACTTTCTTTTATTCTTGGTTGTTGTCGCGTAACTGTGTCTTCAGACGCATTCCCTCCGTATCGGGCACTTCCTAATTGCTAATATATTATACGTTGTATTCGAATGTTTCTTATTAAAATATATTATTCTATATATTAGTTTTATTATTTATATATATATGTTTATTTATTATAATACTATTATTATAATAATAATGTTAAGCTGTTAATATTTATAATGTCATATTTGGTATTTATAATTATAATATTATTTTATGATAATTATAATTTTAGTAATTATATTTTTAATATGTATTTTATTAGTAATTTTATTTATTTGTATTTCAATGTTTAATCTCATAGTGTTACAAAATCGGGGATACGACAGTCCACCCCACCCATGTTTGCTTGTCCTCAAGCAATCACAATTCCAAAACAACCTTTCACACTAGGAGTCACACTCCCAACATAAGAAGCTTTTTGACCAACTACATTAACATGGTCATAATTTTTAAACATAGAGTAAACACAATGATAAAATCCACATGAATTAGAAATTAAAGCGGACAACCAAGTAGCTCAACCCAGTAGGCAAGTAGCACAAGAAACAACTGCCTAGTTCTGACCGATATTATTTTAACATTCTATAAAGTAACTATAAGAGTACATCACATAGAAACATGTAACACATAGAGCATACCCAAGAAGCATAAAACATGAGCATACATATGAACACATGTAAGTCGCAAGACATACACATGAATACAAGTAAGACACATGAATACCAGTCACAGTATGATCATATGTAAATCATAAAGTAAGCCACAAAGTATACGCAAAAGTCATAGTAGGCACTTGGATATATTTGAATACACATAGATCACGCAGTATACACTTGAATGCATTTGAATACATAAGTCACACTTGAATACATTTGAATTCATAAGTCATGAGCCATACTTGAATACACTTAGGGTATGAATCATAGTCATATAACATCCCTAATAGTGTACACATAAGACATGAAGCAATCACTCAAGGCATGGATCATGCACTCGAATACAAAAGGAAAGTGCCACAAGCATCTATACACGCAGGTCTTGAATTACATTCAAATACACAGGAGACATGAATCAAACATTGGCATACATGAGAAGAGTATTCATGGAGTAAATATGTTGAAAATATTTAAGACATAAGCAAACATCTAAATATACAGAAGAAGTGAAGCATATCATAGACTCATGAAACATATACATGGAGTGTACGCATGGAGTATTTGCAATACATCTGTTGTAAGCATAACTTCATGGAGTCATGAAGTATACATATAAGCATGAATCCTTCACATGAGAACAAATGATTACTTATAGATTATAGAAATACTTGTAGGAATACATGCAAGGCTTTGTAATACACGTTGGCAAGATCATAGACAGGAATGCACATGAGATATGTAGATCATAACACAAGTACATACAAGCATACCAACATGAGGACACATAGCAATGAAGTATTCATATTAGCACACATGAAGCATACATATAGGAATTACACACATGGAGTGAGAAGCATTTAGTCATTACTTAAGACATGAATATGTAGAGCATTCAAGTACACTCAAATTTACTTCTATGCGTGGAATATAAGCATATCTTGCATTCAATAAATGGAAAATACACAATATGAAGCATCCATTTGAATATACATAAAGCACAAAATGATCCTACATATAGAACATAGGTATAAGAATGCTCGTAGATACACTCAACAAATACAAAAAAACACATATAAGGCATGAATTATGCAAACACAAAGTATACATTAAAGAATGGAATAATCATGTGGTAGAGTACATCAGTCATGAAGTGGACAAGTAGGATGCTAAGCATGTCCATATATACCATGAAATTGAAACACCATAAAATAGGTAAAGCATGAAGTATATGTGTGAATAGTACATGAAGTATATGCATGAGTGCATGAAGTCCAAAGCATACGTATGAATACATGTAAGTCATAAAGTATACACTTGAATACAAGTTGCAACAAATACAATGTCATGGAGTATACACACGAATACGTCGTCATGAAGTACACACTTGAATTCAAGGTCACAAAGTATACAAATACGTCATAGAGTATACACTCAAATACAGACACAATCGAATGAAATATATCGTCAAACAATTGGGAAGGGGGATTCGGTGCATCCCATACTACACCGTGGACCCGTCCACCATCCCAAGGTCATCGAGTATATACATGAGTATGAAGCAGACACTCGAATATACGTAATACACAAGCATTCACACAAACAAATGTAACAAAGCATACATATAAGCCACAAAGTGAACCTTGAATACACACAAATTATCTCAAAGTATATACTTGAATAGATGTAAGGCACACGTAGTATCAAACAACACCTTGTTGTAATTATTGGTCTTCTCAATCATAGGTATGGTCGAATAGGATGGTTGCATTGGAACACCCATAGAGGTGTTCCTTCCAAGCCCAAGAGCAGCTACGCAGGCCCTCTTGGCCCAACAATGGCAGACACGCAGCCATCCATGTGGGTGGACTACTTGGAAGGGCCTCTAGCACCTGCTATCCCTTCTGCACCTCCTATTTCCCCATCTCCTACTATGATGGAGAGTCCCTCAAGTTGATCCAACCATGTGATCGTTTGGAGGAAGGATTTCCATAGGAGGCCCGTAGATACTCTCTCTAAGCCCAAGAGCGGATACGGCGAGCCCCCTTGGCCCAACAATGGAAGATCGCCAGTCATCATTGTGGGTGGAGTACTTAGAGGAGAAATCTAGAACCTGCTCAACCTATCGGTTCCATCCCTCAACCAACTACATGATTGTTTGATGATACATACAATTGCATCTACTGATTATCATATTGACAATTTATCCATGATTGCACCGTGCTATGGGGATTCATGAATTTATCAAGATATAAAGAGTTCAATGTAAATAATCTATTTACCATATGAATGTATATGCAATAGTCCCTTATGCTATTCAATGTTTATATTTATCAATTATCAAATATTATTAATAACTTCATTAATATCTTTATCAGTATCAAATCCAATTTATCAATCATTAATATTTACATTCATAACATATTTAACAAATAGTATTTTCTAATTATATGAAGGTATTTATGATTGCTGATTTAGGGCTATGCAAGTACGCACCTAATACTTACCACTTCGATCTACAGGAACCTCTTGTTTTCCCAGCCAATGATGCCGCCTTCTTATTCTATGTTACAATAGAATGATAGATCATAATGGTCTTTAATATTGCCAGGGGTGCAAAGATGTAATTAGCCTTTCTTTTATAGTTACACACACCATAATTAGGATGGAATATGTCATCATAACATCTTTAGTTGTCCAATTCAAAATAACATATTAGCAATACTATAGTAGTGATATGCATTCTCCAAAATGACGATAATAAATAATATCAATTAGACAAATATTATTATGTATAAACTGTATTCATCAACCACCTATAATATATTTATCAGTCATCATATATATTTATCAATCATATTTAGATAGGTCTATTAATTGGTATTTAAATTCCCTATTTATTTGCCAAAATAATATCACTGTCTTTATTCAAAATCTCACAATTTTCATAATCTATGATGAATGCCAATAGCAAAGTAATTATATTCAATGGTTACAAGCCATACCCGATCTGCATGAGTCAAAATGTGTTTCTTTATGCTTATAGAATATACCTTCTTCTTCGGTAAGTTTGCATACACTAATTCCACAGGATGGTAGGAAAGTTGCTCTGATACCACTTGTAATGACCCCTTTCTAGTGGAAGCACTTAATCCGGAATCTCGCATTCAAAGTGTTTCTCAAGGAGACATTAGAAACATTAGAGATTGATAAATTTCAGTCATAACATCCAATAAGATCAAAGATATAAATATTTCATTCTTGTCGAAGGGTTAGTCATTTCTCCCTTATCTCTCTTATGAAGGACCCTTTCTATATAATTTCATAAGTACATTAGGTAGATATTAGACGTCTATAAAGATGATATTCTATTATACCATTTATCATAATAGAGCCATTATTACTTATAAGATTCAATAACCGCTGCAAGCATTATTATTGGATAACCGTAAATAATATATATCTATATCTATATATATATACACTTAACAATTACCAAAATATATTTAGCAACGTATGAATTATATATACAATGAACACATTATATTTAATTTATTTATATTTATCTTATATATATATATATATATCAAACATATATCTCAACACCAACCTTTACTAACTCCTTAATCCATTTATTTATTATCATTTATTCATCTTTTGATGAGTCTTCAACATAATTATAGTCAACTATTTTATACCGGAATCACTTACCTTCTGCCTTAGTCGGTCTGCAGATGCTCTTTCCATCTCTTTTCCTCACCGATGATTGAAGAAGGTCCTTTTTAGCATTTGTTGATATGTGATAAACTCTATGTCCGCCGTTTCTCTATTTCTCTGACTTCTTTTGGTCAGATGGCTAGCGGTGAGTCTTTAGGGTGTATTCTTCTCCCCCATCTGATATCGAACTCTATAATTATGGTTATTATCTTTACCATCTTTGTTTTATAATTTCTTTGATGGTTCTTTTTGAGTCGGTTTGTTAATGTAGACCAACCTTTATCCTCCCAGCATTCACTTCCTCCAGCCACGAGAATGATTCTTTGCTTTCCTTTGTTCGAAGTCCTTTCTTCCTCCCTATCATATATATTCCGTGCGAATTCAAAAACTCTGATAATGCCAATATGGTATGAGTGGCCTAAACAAAGGCGAGTATAAGTTGCCGATGAGGTTCAATGTATATCAACCACGGTTAATGAATTTCTGCTGGCAAACGAATGAATAAAATATCGTTGTGGATGTACGGTTGCTAATAAAGCCTTAAATGTCTGGCAGTGGACGAGGAAGTGATTCGCTATTTAAAGAAACCGATATTTTCTTTTGACTATCCCCCAATCCCCTAGGATTGAGTTTATAAAATGAGTCTTTTAAAGGACTATATATGCACCTCTTCCCAAGAGGGATGATTTGTTCCAAGGGATGTGATCTTGGCTAAGGGAGATCAGAATAATAGCATCCCTTGATGATAGCCTTTCTTAGGCCCGAGTGCTAAACATGGTGTTTAATAAACTTTCTTTTATTCTTGGTTGCTGCCGCTTAACTCTGTCTTCAAATGCATTCCCTCCGTATCGGGCACTTCCTGATTGCTAATATAATATACATTGTATTTGAATGTTTCTTATTAAAATATATTATTCTATATATTAGTTTTGTTATTTTTACATATATGTTTATTTATTATAATACTAATATTATAATAATAATGTTAAGTTGTTAATATTTATATTCTTAATATTTATAATGTCATATTTGGTATTTATAATTATAATATTATTTTATGATAATTATAATTGTAGTAATTATATTTTTAATATGTATTTTATTAGTAATTTAATTTATTTGTATTTCAATGTTTAATCTCATAGTGTTACAAAATCGGGGACATGACAAACTTGAACCTTAAACCAAATTTGACTAGGGTGATTTTATGCCACTCCCTATGACTAGACTATCTTACCACCACAAGGTCAAGTGTCACATAGAGATGTGTGCACCTCTAATACCTTTCTACCAACCTAATTCTTTTCATTCCACCTCTTTCGCATTTACTACTTGTCATCTCCTCTCTACATCATGCCCCATTCACCTTCACAACTCTTAACCACACTTGGGTCAGTACCATGTGTCACTTTCGCTTAGCGATTATAGTTGTTTCTCATTGCACCTCATTTTCTTAGTTGCATCTATTCAAAAACGAATTGTTAGCCTAGGTTTTGTTTTTGAGTGGGATGAGCATTACACAAAATTATTGTGTAAGGTGTTAACATTTTAATTTGTTTTTTGCAAGACAACACAAAACGGAATAGTGTGTGAGATAAAATCTCTCTTCAAATTATGAGGGGAAGCTCCTTGAGATTCAACTAAACCTAAAGCTAAACTAACCCCAAACTAAAACTATAGACACAATATACAGATATGCACACTATACAAGATTTTGCTAAGGAGGTTTGCATAAAAGAAAATAACACCCTGTCTATATTTTTGCTTTAGATACTATAGACGCCTAATTTCACTATTCGCTATCATTAATTCTACACATTAGTTCATCCTAGGTAATTCACTCTAATATCACCACATTGATTAATTAATTAATTGTGCCATATCATCATATTCCATTAGCTAGTTCATTATCATTAATTAGTTAGTCAATTCTTTATTAAATAATTAATTTATAAATTAATTAATTCTGATTTTTTATCCATTTGCATCACTTCATAATTAATTAGTCATTTCCTAAATAAATCCATGCACACATAATTAATTATGTAAATAACTAAGTGATTGTCATTTCATAAATTCTATAAATAAACTTCATGCAAACATAATTAATTAATTATCCTCTCAACATGTCATTTTCAAAAGTCAATCTGTTCCACTCATTCAATCATGCAAGTTTTTAATTTCCTAAGTTATGCTTTGCATATTCCTAAATGGAATAAATCAAATAAGTCAAAGGGCATGCATATCAGTTTTGAAACAAAGTCAAGAAAACAAACTTAAGTTGCTAAATTGGATAAATTAATCACAACCATTCATCTCCTCATCCAAAAACCTATAAATCTACTTCTTCAATCCAAATATGGAGAAATTCTATTGGAAATCATTAACACATTGCAGAAATCTTGCACAATTGTTTGTGTAATAACCCGCCCTTAATTTTTTCAAATTTGCACGCGTTAGCATTAGCCAAAATGCAATGATAAACAGCTGAATAAGCAACCCTCCACTTCCTGATCACCCAAATCCCAATGAGGGCAAGGTGAGAGCATACGACGAGAAGGGGATCCCTTGCAGAAACCTGAAAGCAAGCTAATTGTAAGTAAATACCTTCCACTTTTTGATCACCCAGATCTCGATGTGGGTAAGGTGAGAGCATACGGTGGTAAGGCTTACAAATACTAAATTTCTAAGCTAACTACTTCTTTAGTGGGGTGAGTAAGCAGACCAAGTGCGTGGAAGGAAATCATCTATTTATTCAGCAGGAATTACAAGTAAACACTTGGCGGCAAGCCAACCAATCAAAGCAAAGTCATCTGCTTGTTCAACGGGCATAACATGAAAGCAAATGAAAACTCAACCACTTATTCAGCGGGAGTAGCATGTAACATAAGAGGCTCAACCACTTATTCAGCGGGAGCAACACTTGTTCAGTGGTGTGAATAACAATGAAAGTACAAGAGCAATCACCAATAGTGTTACAATCAGCTCATTAAGAAAATGCTTCAGAGTTACATATGCTGCTGTTATGATAAAGAAATGTCAAAAGCATGAAGCATATCTCCCACCAAAGGAGCTACAATGATAATATGAGAAAACCCCCACAAGATGTAACAATAATACCTCAATAACAAAGCCTCTGGAGGTGAGTAGAAGGTCGAACAAGCTGTTGTTGCAGGTCTGATACAAATAACAACAGGCTGGAAACACCAATCAGCAACCATTCAACGAGCATAACTTCACCAATATGCCATGGAATCACTCCCAACAACTTCCAAAGATAAGTAATAGGCTAGGCGTCCAAGGTAAGCTAGATAGCAACCCCCCACAAGTCTGAACAACGGCAACACTCATCAAAACTCCCATCAACAAGGTTGTATGGCCTCCCTAGAGGGGTGACCAACAAGATAAATTCAAAATCTCCACCAAATATCCTCAGACCTTGAGCAAAGGGGCGCCCAAGTACTTGGAGCCCAATGAAACAATACCCACAAAATGTTATCCAATCTTCCAATCAATGTGAGTGAAAAGATGGGATGGTTGGGCTATGGACAAGCACGAACTAGCAACTTCAAAATTTGAAAACAACACTCCAAACCTCTGCACAAATAGATATCATACCAAAACATAGCTAGAAATCATCATAAGTGACCAAAATTGAAAACAAACCATCACCGATAAGCTCTGATGGTGATTACTGAATGCAATCACACTACACCAGCTAGGGATTATCTTTCAAATCCAAAACCAACAACCTAAAGAGGGTTTCATCCTCCAAAGATTCAAGAAAAAACACTTTGGTTCCAATTCGACAACATAACTTTATCTCCAAATCGCATAATCAAAAGAGAGCAAATGAGGGAGTATATATAAGACTTGAGACCCAAAAGTTTGAATAACATTTCCCTACAAAAAGGGATGCCATACTTGGGAGAATAATATTTAATTTAAATTTCTCTTTAATCCTTCATCTTTGGCGTCCACTTTAGCCAAGGCAAGAAAAACATCTTTTAAGACAACTTAAAGTTACCATGTCTAGGCATGGGGGTCCAAGTGACCTTTTTAAAACTTTATAATTTATAACTTAAGTTGCCAAACTTGCCTTTTTCAAACTCCAAGGATGGTGGAAGCACTCAACTACCAAAATTGATAGAAATCAACAACTGAAAATCCCACCCCTGCCAAAACTGGAAACCCAGTATAGAACCGTTGCCAAAGCCACTGCTAGAAATAACACTTACTAAAAATAGCATACTGCTAAAAATAGTGTCTAAACTCAAAATAAGCCCAATCTGAGATGCAGCTATGACTTACTAAAAATAGTAAGTGCTAAAAATAGACACTACTAAAAATAATAGACTGCCCATCAAGGGTCTCAGAAAACCCAAAAAAACCTAGAAAAATCTTTTGCAATCCTTTGCGATTACCCATTGAAATCCTGGCAAGAACCCTCCAAGAATCTTGGAATCCCTTGAAATGCCTCCAAATAGCCTACGAGACTCCAGAAATGAAGAGCACAGAGATATACTAAGGGGGAGAGGGAGGGGGAGTGAATCAATAAATCAACAAACTTTTACCCTCTTAACTCTAGTCAACTTTAACCTCTAGCACAATATCAACTATGCAATATGAAACAATATGAACAAGTCGATACAAACAATTGTATTTTATGTTTATATGAGTTTACAATGATTGTAGGTACCAACCTACTTTAATCATCAATTTTATAATTTAGTAGGCACCAACCTACAAGGAGCGCCAATCCTAACTTGCAAGGCACCAACTGAAGAGCACAAAGATATACTGAGAGGGGGGGAGGGGGAGGGTGAATCATTATATCAACAAACTTTTACCCTTTACAACCTTTATCAACTTCAAACTCTAACACAACTCAACTATGCAAGAATATCACAATACGAACAAGTTGACACCAACAATTGTACTTTATAAATTATTTAAGCTTTTACAATGAATGTAGGCACCAACCTACTTGATTCACCAAATATGTATTTTAGTAAGCACCAACCTACAAAGAGCACCAACCCTTATTTTTGATTTAGTAGGCACCAACCTACAAGGAGCATCAACCCCTAATGCTGATTTAGTAGGCACCAACCTACAAGGAGCACCAACCCCTACTTGCTAAGCACCAACTTAGCAAAGATTGTAATTTGAATGAATAGTGTTCCACCTTTAATGTTGCTTTCTCAACGAATGATGGACTTTACAAAATTCTGCTCCAATCATATATTTCTCTTTGCCTTTGCACAAACTCTTCACAGATTTGAAACAAGTTCCCTTTTTAAAAACTGTCTTCTCAACTCAAACTTCAGATAATATTTACTTTATACTTAATAGTGCTGCTCTTCCTCTCTATACTTAGACAATAGTCATTCAATTCTTATATTGATCTGCAGATGATATTTATTTATACACAATACAGATAAAATTCAACAAAATCCCATCGCGGATGATATGTCCTTTGTTCCTCCACAAAACTTCAACACTCTACACACCTAAGTGTGTTTATGATATATCAATTGTTTCACACACAACAGTTATTACAACCAATTATAACTCAAGAATAAAATATTTACTTTACTCACAATACTCAGCACTTTTTCTTTTCAGATAATGTATATTTTACACACTTTCACATACAAATATGTGTCTTACTTTTCTTCATACAACACTGTATAAGATAAGCTTCTTAAAGCTTCATGTATTCCTCCTGTGATAAATGATTTCTTCTTTTAATTCACACTATACTCACAGCTATTTCTGTTTTTAATGAAATAACTTTTATTTCACACACAGCACTCTATATTCTCTTTCTCTACACTCAGAAGATATTTTTGATATACAAATCACTCTACAATCATTCTTCAGATGATATATATGTATTTTTTCTCACACATACAGCACGTGTTTTATGATATAATCTTTATTTCACACATAACAACTGATTTTTCTCCCTTTCTTTATTACGTATAATCTTCAATAAAATCCACTACAAAGATCTCTCTTTCTTTGGATGATATACAATTTTTCACACTCTCTACGCCACTTTCTAACTTCTATTTGTATCTTCAGAATCATATCCTTCCCAAGAGACATATCTATTCACAATATTAATCGTGTCTCTTATTCAAGACACTCCATCGCATCTCTTCATGGAGCGATTAAATATTTATAATTACTAACCACCCTTTAGTAACCGTTGCATTCTTAATACATTCGTTGCTTTTGATTTTGTCTTATATGACTTTTGTCTGTTTGCTTATTTCGTCTTTATGTGATTTTTGTCTTATTCACAACCTGTTTTGTCCCTTTTTAATTACCTTGCTTTTAGTGATGAAATCATATCACTTCATAAAGTCGTGTCTTTTATTTTATGAAATCGTATCATTTGTTTTGACTGTCTTTCTCTGTTGTTTTTTTTTTTTGGTGTCTGTATCTGTAAATTCGTCTCTCTAATATGCCAAGTGTCTGAATGTCTCCAGATTAGAACGTGACCATGGATTTTTAACTTATTTCTTAATCATAATATGTATATCCCAGAAAGTACCGTATGTGATATAGATATGTCCACTGCAATTTATCACAATTACTAAGTCTGAATGCTGAAAGTTAATTTGATTATCTTCATTTCAAATCTGCGTACAAGTCTGAAACTCTTCAATATTGTGTTCTTCATTTGGCATATTGTGTACTCCAAACTGAATACACCATGTTCTTCATTTCAATGACTGCAATCTGTAGGATCTCAGCAATCATTAATAACAGCAGACTTCATTAATTTCTTGATGCTTTCTTGATCATTTCCAACTCCATTAACCTCTGCAATCTTCATGATTGTAACTAGCTTTGATCACAACACTTTGACATCAATAACAACATTTCCAACACCAACCTTGACTTGACTGAAAATAATGAATGTAGAGTAATTGTCTTCAAACAGATCTGCACTTCTTCTCTATCCTCAATTTTGCTTTGTGATGTTTGTTATCACTTCAAAGCCCACACAAGATAATAGATTCTCTGATCTGACTTATACAGTAATTCTCTCACACTCTACCACTCAACCTGCAAATCTGAAATGAACCATATATATATCTTTGTCAAAGATTGTAACCTTTTATTGAAGCAATGTGTCCCTTGAACTGTTGTCTTCAACCAGATCGCACTCTTTTGAAATAGACCTTTGAATTTGTAGCATTTCAAAACAAATCGTTCTTTTTATACTTCAGATTTAGTTTATTAATGAAGTCATACCACTTCAGATTTAGTTTATTAATGAATCTGAAGTTTAATAAGAGATCGTATTACTTCAGATTTTAATCGCCTTCTTAAAGTCGTGGGATTTTATTTATTTGTTTCTTTTGCAAATCGTGCTTTTCCAAGTATAAACGTTTCTCTTCATGGTGTCTCCTTGTTAGATCAAAATCATTTGTTATCATTTTGCTTGCCTTAATCACACCTTTTCATCTATGCCTTTATCACACCTTTATCATTTGTTATCATTTTGCTTGCCTTAATCGCACCTTGTTATCATTTATTACTTCTGTGCCTTAATCTGTATGATCTGAAGATAGGAAGCGATTAAACAAGATTGATGATGAGCTTTGAGCTCATATGCTTTAGTTCATCCTTTCCATAATTGGATCATGATCATGTCTCTGAAATTCATCCTTTCAAATATGCTATCTTCTCTTTCATATTTCTGAGAATCGATAATGTCTCTTTTTTTGATGTCTCCTTAACATTTCTGAGAATCGATAATGTAGCAATCTGTTTTCATGTTTTTTCAGATTAAAAGGATCGCGTCCTTCACAAATTGGCGTCTCCTTAACATTTTCTTTCAGAATTAAAAGGATCGAGTCCTTCACACTCGATGCTTTGTTCCATTATACTCAGCAATCTCCATTAATCACTTGTTTTGATTCTTTAGTCAGCGCTAATCACATCTTCTCTCAGCCTTGATGAATCTTGTCTTTATTTTCATGTGTAAATATCCAGAGCATCTTCAATTAAGCTGATCTTGTTCTTTACCTTGACATCAATGACAATATTTCCAACAGTAAATAGGCTAATGGTCACTGAAATGCTTAGGGCTAAAAGGGGGACATTATAGTTTGAGCATCCACGTCCAACACAACATGAGAAAATCCACTTTTTTCTCAATTGGAGATTTGCATGTAGTTTAAAATTTGATTTCAATTATTGTGTGTTTTGATTTTATTTATTTTCTTACTCACATTTTGGCACGACCTTGTTTAGTGTACAATCCATAAATCTTGTGATAATCATTAATAACTAAGTTGGCTTTGAACATCACAAATTATAGGGGGTTCAAAGCTTACAAATGAGAATGAATAAGCTCTCCTACACATTGGGCTCAACTAGGCCCAAGGAGGTATTTTTAGAGTTATTCTAAGTAGGATTGAAATGCTAAAAGATGTTGCAAATTGTGAATTTTGCAGTTTTATCCAAGGTAAGTTTAGCCCCAAAAGTTATCATTGGGTTAGAGGCAAATCAACTACACAAATGACCTCTTATATAGTTGATGTGGTCATCATTGTAAAAAATGCAAGATGTGAGTGCAAAGACATGATTCATAAATAATTTATATGATAAAGCTTACAACTAATACTTCCTTATTTAAACTACTGAATCGTGAATTGCACAAACACTAAAACTAATTCCTACTTTATTGACGAATGATGTGTTCTTTTAAGGGTGTATGATTGAATCACTAGTTCTCAAGATTGGTGCTTATCCATTGGGCAACAAAGTCACAATTTACCAAACGAAAAGCAATGAGCTATACGTTTGCATTGTAATGAACCGGACCAATTTTTTTGATTTTTTCACAAATGATTACAATGCAACATGCACCCGTTAAGGTTAGCATAAACCAAAACGATGCGAGTAACTCTAACCAGAATGTACACCAGGATCCCGTGTGGGCAAGGTGTGAGCATTGGTCAGAGGATCTCAAAGGAAAATGCTGAATAAGAACTCTAACCACGAGATGCGCCGGTGAACGACGAGCATTCGGTCAGAGGATCCCTATCTAATGCAATACTGAAAAATAGCTCAACACCAAGTATGTGCTACTCAATCCGTGAGGATAGGAGGCGACCATATGGCGGAGACTTTAGGAAATTACAATGCAAAACAGTAACAGGCGGCAAGCCAGCCTCTTCCACTTATTCAGTGGGCAGTACAATAAAACCAAAGAGAAGAATTGAGAAGTGCTGACAGTACTACTGTTCAGCTTACAATATATCAGAGAACCTGTCAGAATCACAAGATTAGAGGCCTTCAATGCTGCAACAATATAAGAACCCACTCCAATACTTTCTAACTCCTTTTACAATAACTTCTCACTCAGCTATTAACTTCCCCAAATCTGATATTGACTGATTATGACAGAAATTACTCAGAACAGCAACATAGTGACTCCCTAGAATGCACATAACTTACCCAAAACACACCCAATTGACATAAAACCAAATGCAGATTACTCTAGTAATGATGGCGCCCCAAATGGAATGCATAAACCTCACCAAACGACTATCATTTATTTTGCACAGAACCCAAGGCCAATTCCAGAAAGGTACGGCCCTCTTACAAGGGCGATTTTCTTTAAAAAATCCAAATGAGCAATATAAAATCTATAACTTGGCAAAGATGGTCGCCTAGCTTAAGGAAACTGATTTCTTCAATGCCCAGAACCAAAATAATTTTATTTCAAAAGCTGCGAGCAATTCTTACATTCCCATATGATATTCAGCAATTCCAGAAATGAACATAAATGCAAAACTATAACTCCAAATGCATATACTAAACTGAAAATGCAATATAATTCCTAATACATGCTAACCTCTCAACTAGTTGCTATCTTTCAAGCAAGAAGAAGAGCCAATGCTAGGAGGTGTGCTTTCCTCGAAGCGAGTGCCTGAAGACAATTCAGCAGCATATCGGTGTAGTAGACAAAAGATCCCAAATGAAGAGCTGAGGCCTGATTATATAGACGAGAGAGAAACATCTAGAAGCTTCCAGAGGGCGCCCAAAACCCTAATTTCAAATTCACCTTTTCCCTCCAAAAGATGGTGTCCATTTTCACTTTTTGCTTATTTCACATTTTAAAATAAAGTCAAACCTTCATATAGGCGTCCTTTTTCAAAAGCTTAATATTTGACTTTATAAAATATAACTTATTCCTCCATGGCGCCTAGACCCTTTAAGTCCCTCTTTTAAAACAACTTAAGTTGTGCTTGCTATGCAAAAGGGTCATATAATATTAAAAATATTATAAAGAAAAATACTTATCTCTCCAAGAATAATGCGCCCAAGGCCAAAACTGAAGTGCCAGCTGAAACAACCGAAGAAGAAGACCAACTGAACTGAACCCAAACTGTCCACTGCCAAAAATAGAATTTACTAAAAATAGTAAATTCGCGAAGTTGCCCGGAATGCCAAACTGAACACACCACTGCGAAGCTCTCTGAAAACCCAGAAAGAATCCGCAATCAGAATCCCAAGCTCCAAGCAACAACCTCCTCAAAACTAGGAAACCCTAATTTCACCATCCGCATAGCCTACGGGTCTCCGGAATAGGCCAACGGTCAACAGAAACGATCACTGCTGAGAAGGGGACATTACAGTCCGCCCTCCCCAAGATTGCTTGCCCTCAAGCAATCGCAAGTCTGGATGCTGTAGAATCTCCTCATCCTCCCAAGTAGCATCCTCCAATGGTAAATTCTTCCACTTTACCAAATACTCTTTGATTGTTCTCCTCCTCAAGGAACGCTCTCTGAAATCAATAATCTGTTCTGGAACCAAGGTCAACTGCCCTTCTTCATCCAAAGGAGGTAACTGTGATGAAGCCACAACGTTGTGTCCAAGTGCCTTTTTGAGGCGAGACACATGGAAGACATTGTGGACCTTACTACTCGAAGGTAGTTCCAACTCATAAGCCACCGCTCCAACCTTCCTAACAACTTTGAATGGTCCATAGAAGCGTGGTTTCAGCTTCTCAGCTCCACTCTTCTTAAGTGTGGACTGTCTGTAGGGCTGAAGCCGAAGATATACCATATCACCAACCTCAAATGAGCGCTCAACACGCTGCTGATCAGCGTACATCTTTTGCTGATTTTGTGCCATTTGAAGGTTGTCCTTCAAGGATTTCAAAACATCTTGGCTCTGCTGCAACCAATCCTTGGCTTGGGGAGCTTTGCTATCGCCAAACACCAAATCAGCAAAGCTTGGAGCCTCGTAACCATAGAGTGCCATGAATGGAGACATCTTTATTGACATGTGGAAAGAGGTGTTGTAGCAATATTCTCCCAAGTGGAGCCATTTCACCCATGCTCTTTGCTGCTCCGAGACATAATTCCTGAGATAGCCCTCCAACCATTTGTTCACAATCTCCGTTTGACCATCCGTTTGTGGGTGATAGCTAGTGCTTGGAGTAAGCACTGTACCACTCATCCTAAAAATTTCCTGCCAAAAGGTGCTTAGGAACTTGCTGTCCCTATCACTCACAATATTTTTAGGCAACCCATGCAGTCTAAACACTTCATGGAAGAACAAATCTGCAACTTGAGCTGCTGTAAATGTGCTAGTGATGGCAAAAAATGAGCGAATTTGGTCAATCTGTCCACTACAACATAAATACAATCTTTGCCTTGAGCCCTAGGCAACCCGGTGATGAAATCATGACAGAGATACTTTCCCATTGTTTCCATTGACACCACTGCTTTCTCCTGTAGCATGGTTTTGATTCGGAGTATGGTTCTGAGTAGCTTGCTGATCCATTTTAGCAAGTAATCGAGACATCATCTCAATCATTCCATCAAACTTCTTTTCCATCCTTGCGTCCTTCTCTTCCATGGCTGTCCTAAGATTGTCTGACATGTTCTCAACTGTTTTACCCGTATCCACTGCTTCTCGCTTCTCTCAAAGCTTCGAAAAGAGCATTCACGCTTCGCATCATGAAGCCGATTCATAAGTCTTTTGGCCTCACCGGTGAAGTATTCAATCACCGCTACTCATTCAATTAATCGACCCCATCATATAAGCACAAAGTTGGTGTATTCATGGCTCTCGATACCACCGTAATGAATCGACTAATTTTTTTTTTTTTTTTCTACAAATGATTACACGTAACATGCACCAAGTATATAGCATAAACCAAAATGATGCGGAAGTAACTCTAACCAGAATGTACACCAGGATCCCGGTGAGGGCAAGGTGTGAGCATTGGTCAGAGGATCTCAAAGGAAAATACTGAATAAGAACTCTAACCACGAGATGCGCCGGTGAACGACGAGCATTCGGTCAGAGGATCCCTATCTAATGCAATACTGAAAAATAGCTCAACACCAAGTATGTGCTACTCAATCCGTGGAGGATAGGAGGCGACCATATGGCGGAGACTTTAGGAAATTACAATGCAAAACAGTAACAGGCGGCAAGCCAGCCTCTTCCACTTATTCAGTGGGCAGTACAATAAAACCAAAGAGAAGAATTGAGAAGTGCTGACAGTACTACTGTTCAGCTTACAATATATCAGAGAACCTGTCAGAATCACAAGATTAGAGGCCTTCAATGCTGCAACAATATAAGAACCCACTCCAATACTTTCTAACTCCTTTTACAATAACTTCTCACTCAGCTATTAACTTCCCCAAATCTGATATTGACTGATTATGACAGAAATTACTCAGAACAGCAACATAGTGACTCCCTAGAATGCACATAACTTACCCAAAACACACCCAATTGACATAAAATCAAATGCAGATTACTCTAGTAATGATGGCGACCCAAATGGAATGCATAAACCTCACCAAACGACTATCATTTATTTTGCACAGAACCCAAGGCCAATTCCAGAAAGGTACGGCCCTCTTACAAGGGCGATTTTCTCTAAAAAATCCAAATGAGCAATATAAAATCTATAACTTGGCAAAGATGGTCGCCTAGCTTA
Source organism: Sequoia sempervirens (assembly GCA_007258455.2). Classification (NCBI taxonomy): domain Eukaryota; kingdom Viridiplantae; phylum Streptophyta; class Pinopsida; order Cupressales; family Cupressaceae; genus Sequoia; species Sequoia sempervirens. The sequence continues at coordinate 1,253,623,383 of VDFB02271358.1, read as the reverse complement.
AGGAAACTGATTTCTTCAATGCCCAGAACCAAAATAATTTTATTTCAAAAGCTTCGAGCAATTCTTACATTCCCATATGATATTCAGCAATTCCAGAAATGAACATAAATGCAAAACTATAACTCCAAATGCATATACTAAACTGAAAATGCAATATAATTCCTAATACATGCTAACCTCTCAACTAGTTGCTATCTTTCAAGCAAGAAGAAGAGCCAATGCTAGGAGGTGTGCTTTCCTCGAAGCGAGTGCCTGAAGACAATTCAGCAGCATATCGGTGTAGTAGACAAAAGATCCCAAATGAAGAGTTGAGGCCTGATTATATAGACGAGAGAGAAACATCTAGAAGCTTCCAGAGGGCGCCCAAAACCCTAATTTCAAATTCACCTTTTCCCTCCAAAAGATGGCGTCCATTTTCACTTTTTGCTTATTTCACATTTTAAAATAAAGTCAAACCTTCATATAGGCGTCCTTTTTCAAAAGCTTAATATTTGACTTTATAAAATATAACTTATTCCTCCATGGCGCCTAGACCCTTTAAGTCCCTCTTTTTAAAACAACTTAAGTTGTGCTTGCTATGCAAAAGGGTCATATAATATTATAAGGAAAATACTTATCTCTCCAAGAATAATGCACCCAAGGCCAAAACTGAAGTGCCAGCTGAAACAACCGAAGAAGAAGACCAACTGAACTGAACCCAAACTGTCCACTGCCAAAAATAGAATTTACTAAAATAAATTCGCCGGTTGTCTTGTCGCCAAATCAACACACCATCAAGCTCTTCAAAACCTAGAAAACTGCACCTAATCCCAAGCTCCAAGTAACAACCTCCTCAAAACTAGGAAACCCCTAATTTCACCATCCGGCATAGCCTACCGTCTCCTCCGAATAGGCCACCGTCAATGTAAAACGCATCACCGCCGGTGAAGGACATTACATGCATACAGCAAATATGTGATATCAATAACAAAGCATACTTAACAATCCATCAAAGAATTGCATAAATCCATATGTAATATGGAAAAGACCATTACTGAATTTGCAATGCATTAGAATATTGTCACATTCATCAAATCCAATATTATAGTTGTGTCAACAAATATGGCAAAGAAGAAACCCTAGTTGTGACTAGAAGATCCCTCTGGAGAAATACAAACTATCATGGAGACATTCTACTACAAATAACACTTACAAATTTAATCTCCTTCCAGTGTCAAAGATATACTACTCCCACGACAAGTTGAACTGGTGTGAGTTGAACCCTAGATAGTTTTGGCATCGTGGCGACTAAATACAACAAATGACCAACCCTTGTTACAAAAACTTGTATTTATAGTGTTCCTTTTGGTCGCCCAAATTCACGCAAGAAAGTTAGATTGGATGCAAGAAATACATTATAAGAATTAAATATGACATGTGGTAGGCATGCAATCCTATAGAACCTCGCAAATGAGTGACTAAGATCAATTGCGGATTGATTAGGGTAGTTGGAACTTCAACAAACCCTATTAATGATAGTATGGTCGCCCATACCCTTGTAAGTCATATTTGCATTAAAATTGTGTCCATGAATTGAAATGGCATTTTTCTTGAGCAGGGAAACACCTTTTGGAACCTATTGGGGTCGACAGAAATTTGGGATAATCTCAATAAATTGTTTGGAGCAAAGGCATTCAATGTGAAATTTTCCCTAAAACCTCAATTGTTTAGGTTCAAAATGGAAAATGGAATCACAATGTCAAGTCATATAAGTAGTTTGAGGTCCCTCATTAGGCAATTAGCATAAGTTAAGGTTCTAGTAGATGATGAAGATGCTAAAGCTATCTTGTTAAACAACTTTCCTTCAAAATACAGTAATGTTATTTTTACACTCAGTCAAATAACCTCTCAAAGTTTAGAAGATATGATTTCAGCTCTTTTAGCAGAAGAAAAGAGAACAAATGTAGAAGATACAAAAGATAATTTGGAGCAAGAGAAAGCACTATATTCACAAAGCAACAATGAAAGGTCGGGTACAAGAGAAAATGTATATTTTTACTGTAAGAAAAAGGGACACACAGTGATAATTTGTAAAATTCGAGCTAGCGATCTTCTTAAAGGGTATCTCAAAGATGAATCAAATATAGGAAACCTTGCGAGCATTGAAAATGAAGATTCATTAGATGATGAAGCTATTATAATGACTCTTTTGGTGGTGTTAATCCTGCATTAGTACTATAAGTCTTCTTATTGGAGGCTGGTGGCATCGGAGGATGGAGGAATTTCCATCATCTCAAGTTAGCTTCTCACCATGAAATGATGTTTTGCTTGAGAAGCATTTTTGGCCTTATTTTCTTACTTTCTCTTGTTATTGCTGATACATTTGAAGAAACATGTATTGTGAAGTTTGTTTTTTGGAGACAGGTAAGAAATTTGGTGAAGAGCTCAGTATGGATTGTTGCTCAGAGAGTTCACGAGACTATGACCAAGGATTATACCTTTACGAGAGTCAAGGAGACAACTTGGAGGATGGTTGTCCAATAATTATGGTTTGTGATTTAGGAGTCCATGGGAGGAAGAACTCGAGAATTCAGCTCGAAGCTTCACCTTTCTGAGGGTTACGAGGCAACTTGGAGGAGTTCCACTTCATTCAGGATTTGTTTCTTCAAAAGGAAAATCTTCTCAAAAATGTATATGTATTTTGTAGTCAACAAGTTTTGTTATGTAACCCTTAAGGGGGGTCCCCTTGGCAAGGTGTTTTTGTGGTTTCAGGAATAATGTAATAAGGGGGGGAATGTTGGTGAATATATTACATTGTAACCGTCTCGGTTACTCAACCGCCTAACCACCTTTGTTTTCCTACCACTGTTTAATCGTTTGTAGGCCGCTTCTTTCACCTCTCTATAGATGCAAACATAATATCAAATCCAGGTATTCAATAATATTCAACATTTTGCTAACAATAATAAATTCAAGATTTTGGATGTTTGGATTTGAGATTTTGGTTTGATACTTTGAATTGTGGATTAGGATGTTTGGACTTAGATTTTGAGCTAAGATTGGGTTTTAGATATTTCGATTTGGATTTTGGATCATTGGATGTAGGATGCTTAGCTATCCAAATTTGGGATGCTAGGTGTTTGGATTTGGATTTGAGATTGAGATTTAGATTAGGACGAACAAGTGCACACACCACATTGGAACTTAAAATCTCATGTGTTGGAGTCAAAAATGGTTGCAAAGATGGTGAATTCCTTTTGTATGCAAAGTGCTTTTTTTGAGTGGGTGCCATATTTTGATTGGTTTGTTTTGTATTGATGTTCCTTCTTTTGGATTTTCACTTCATTTTGATCTTTTCCTTTATCTAGACCCTTTGTTGTAGTTTGATTTGCGATTTTTTTGGATTATTTATTTCTTTTTGCTTTGAGATCTATCTTCCTTTGTTGGGTCCTTTTTTATTTGTAAACTTATGTTGCTCTTTGGATTCATTTGATTTTTTACTTGATGTTGATGTGGTGCTTCATGTTGATGCTTGCTTCTTGGTGATTCTTGGATTCTTTGTTCATATGCTAGGGCATCTAGATTAATTTCAAAGCCTTTGTGATAATCCCTTGGCAAGATGTTATCTTGAAGTCTCGTGATTTCTATAATTGCTTTGTCATTTTGGAAAAAGTCAAATAATGCACAATCTTATTGATTCCAATCCATGGGTTTAGGGTGCTAGAGATCAAGGTATGGATAGTGGTATAAATTGGATTGATGGCATTGAATGAAGTTACCTTATATGTTGTGGAAGTGTCACAAAAATTGTTAGATTTGTTAGTAGAAGAGTTGTATCTGATGCCTTGATGTTTGTGATATGCATTAACTGATATAGGTTCTAGGATTCCTTCCTCATGAAGGCCCAAACCTTTCCCTTTCCAACTCATGATTGGACATATTTCTTTGGGATAGGATAATTATTTCTAAGGAAACATGATGCTACCCTATCAGTGTACTATTGAGAACCATTAAAATTTTCAATTTGCTCATCAGCAAGGAAGCCAAATTTGATAAAGTGATTGGAACAACTTCATAGGATGTTGGTGCTTGCTTCTTGTTCACGATTGTTATAACTTGATTATCTATATGCTTCATGTATCATTTGTTATTTACTTACCCATATGTTCGGTGTGATCTATGCTCAATGTGATCAATTTGTGTATCGATGTGCACAATGGGAACAAGGGTCTCAAATGGGAAGGAGTTGTGGGATGATGGATAGGACTGATTTGGGTCTCGTGATCTTGGAATTTTGTTATATGATGGAGTCGACAGTTACATTATCATTTTTCCCTTTGTCTATTTTCCCCAAATTTGATGGAATCTTTGGTCTATAAATTTGCTCATTTGCCCTTGCTACTACCATTGGCATCCATATTTTCTTGAATTTCAATTCTCTAAATCGTACTACTCAATTAAATACCCTGTATCTTTGCTAGTTGCCACAATTGCCTAGCTGTACAATATAGTACTAGAGTCAATTGTAAAATTTTCTCCGTTGTTGTATCGTTTGTAAATGTGAAATAACAATGAATGGTATGTGTTGTCACATGAAATCACACCCTGCTGAACATGTGTTCAACACTCCAATGACACAATGGAAATGACCTCAAGGTGTGGGACCTTGCAAGTTGAGGTCAA
>VDFB02271358.1:1253323324-1253618621 GCA_007258455.2 Sequoia sempervirens | reverse complement strand
CATTAAGCTACCTTTAATAATATATTATAAAGTACAATTAAATACTTTATAATCAAGCCAAATAATTAAATATTTCAATATTTCAATAAAGTGACTTTATTATAAAGTCAAATTATTAAATATTTAATAACTCATTAAATACTCCTTATTTCTCCGTCAAATCAATCCACTGCTGAACTGGGTCGAATCTGAGCTGAATAATTGCACCAGGTCCCCTGCCCGAAATAGCAGCTTCCGCCTGACCTAACTTTCTAAAAATAGAAAGTTCTCTGAAAAAGCTCTCTGGAAGATTCTGCGAAGGCCCAACCTGACACACTGCAATTCTGGAGCTAACCAAACACTGGATACTGCCACCGATGATCCTCTGCACACCCTGTCAGCCTACGAGGATCGAAATTATAGGCTAACTCCTCGACAAGCAGTGTCAGCTAAAACGGGGACATGACAAGCACCCACCTTTTTCTTTGTTTCTCCATGAAGTGTTTTTTTAGGCAAAGGATGCTAGGAAGTTTGAGTTTAGGTTTTGAGTGCAAATAAGGTCCTAAGTGACCATTCTTTGGTGCTTGGTCAACTTTGAGAGGTTTATGTATTCATTTTATAATGATTGTAAATCCTATGGAAAGGATTATCAAAGTTGTCAAGGTGGTGTTAAGGTAGATAGTATGTAGTTTTTTTGAATAAGACATGGTTCTTAGGTGAATAAGGTCTCATTAGACCCATTGTAATAGTTTAGGTGATTAAAAGGGTCAAAAAGAGCAAACATTGCAAAGCATGTAATGATGTTGTTATTAAATTGTGAAAATGGTGTAATTAAGCCTCCAACGGTCATTAGTAGTTTGAAATTCTGTTGTGAGGCAGTTGGTCGGTTGTTTGAGGGGAAGAAACCTTTAAGAAGGTGGAGACCCTCGTTTGCAAGGTTGGCAAGAGGATTTGAAAGAAGAAATCAATAAAAACCCTGTTATTTCTCAGATTTTCTGTGTTTTTTCTCTCTTTTCCAGACTTGTACGGGTCCGTACAGTCTAGTTATGGTCTGAAACTTCTAATGTTTGTAAGTACATATCTTTATTGACTATTGCATTTGATTTGGAGGTCTAACTCATCATCTTGTGTGAGGAAACAATAAAGCACAGTGAGTACCCTGTTGTGTTAAGGGTTTGAGGAGATAATATGAACAAATAATCAGCCCACCTATTGTATTTGGTGCTGTTACTTGGTGGGTTGGTCTGTAGGATGTTAACTTAGGTATCTTTGATATGTTTACAAGGTTGGTTGTGCAGGGGATTGAGTCTTGGGAAAATGTATGGTAAGGTTTGAAGGAGAATTGCATGGTTTCCTATGAGAATTGATGGAGCAGACCTATGAGAGGCAAGAGCAGCGTTGCCAAGGGGCAAGTAGGAGTTTCTAAAGTTTGAGGGGGCCTAACTTAAGATGTCTGAGCAGTTGGTGTGGCTTGGAGGGGTTGGCAATGTGTATTTACAATAAGGGTACCTTAAAACCCTAGGTTTCTAGGCTACAAGGAGGGTTTTTGAGTAGGGAAGCAAAATAAGCTTTTGGGGTCCTAAAACCTGGAAAATCCTGAGTTTTAACACATATCCTAAGACTTTTTCAAGTTACTTTGGTCAGGTGATGAGATTTTAGAGGGGTCTCTTTGAAAAAAAGGGCTAATTAGGGCTCCTTAACAGCGAGAGAGGTTAGTTTGGGAAAAGTGTCCTGAAGGAGTTTTATGAACTTGTTGGATGTGTTTTGTATCTTTAAAATGGGTATCTGAATCATATATTTGTTTGTCAGGTTCTGTGGAAAGTTTTGGAGTTAAGGGCTAAAAACTGACTTTGCACTACTACTAAGTTACAAGGGTGAAAAGTGGGAATTTGTGTTTCTGTTTGTTGTCAAACTTGGAGGATTGTTTGGATTGCTCAAATAGGTCATTTTAATCTTGTTAGATGCCTCTAGAAGGCAGGTTGTCATTGTGAATGGGTTGAGCCTCCTGGATCGGCATCAAAGGTGGAGAAGGTCTCATACTTGTCTCCTCATATTTGAAACATTCTGAGTGTTTGGGATGTGGTCTTGGCTTAGGGAACATGTCCCTGGGGACCACTACTTTATGTAGAGAGATTCTCTTCTAGTAAGGACCTATTTTATTTGTTTTTGGATAAAATTAAATGAGGCCCTAATCCCTAGTATGCTTATTTCTTTATTTTTTATTATAGATAGCTGTATACCAGTTGTTGTTTCAGATTTTAGAACATCGATGATGCTCCCATTTCATTCCAAAACAAAATTGATACTTATGCCAGTTGTTTTAGTCTTTAGGTCATTATTGATGCCCTCATTTCATTCCAAAATAAAAGTGATACTTAGCATTTCATATGAAATTGAAGTCAATAGTGGCTTATTTTTATTCTAGTCTTCCACTTGCTGAGAATCCATTGTGGTTGTGGTATTTTTGAGTCAGAATCAATAAGGTTACTGAATTCACTCGTTATTCAGTAATCTCACATTTGTTTGATGACAAATTCCAAGATGTTTTTTTTATAATTGATATGTTGGTGGTCTATTTGATTTAGTACATATATTTTGAATATTTTAAAGCATAGTCTAAATATATATATATGAGAATATTGTAAATGTATATGGTAAAGCACTCTTTGAATATTCTAGCTTAATTAATATGTATTTATGTGGCAGTACTTAATGCAGCTTTTGTATATGGAGATGTAAACCTGGAATTGCCAGCACGACATTCACATCAGTCAATTGTGGAAGTTCATGCAGCCATAAACGTTGATTCTGCTACTTTGTTTGGAAACAATTTTGAATTTGAACTGAAAGTTGACCTGCCTTTGCATGCACGTTATCCGGTATGTTATCTTTGAAGAAAATGGGAGGATTTTGTGTAACTAGTGTTCTCCTTTAGTTGGTTTGGTTCAAACATATGCTTTGTTTCACGTTCAGTTTTTTTTTTCCTTCTGACATTAATGAATAAAATGATGTAGAGTGCACTCTAGAATACCATATTTCAACCTTATAGTTTTACTTGTTAAGTTTCTAGAACGTCAGTTTACCAAAATCAACTAACTGTTGATCAAGATGGGGATAACTTCAAATATTAAGTAAAAATCTTTAATACAAAATTCTGTAATAAACATGGTACTTGGGGTTATCAGGTAAGTGTTTGAAAGCCCACTTGATAGGGCCTAATAAGATGGAGAATTGAATCTTGCACAGGTTAGTAAAACTAATGCCTAGTTGTGCTAGATGCCCCAAATGAAGTTAAAAAATTATATACAATAAGATATACTATAGAAGGCTTCCCTTTTCCCATAATAAAGACACTATTTACAAGTAAAATAGTGAAACAACCAAGTCAATATCCTACACAAGCAAGCCAAGGGCCATGGGAAGGTAAATGGCTATATGTTCTTTTATATTGAAGCAAAATAAGAAACATATGAAATATACAATAAAATTTACTACTGTAGATGCTCCTAAATACATCAATATCTGGGATTAAATCCTCCCATTCTTTCTTCTTCTTCTTCATCTTAGATCATAGCCTACAGGCTCTAGTAATATAGCCCAAACATGAGAAGGCTGAAGTTTGAAAATAAAACCCAGTCTCCTTTAAATTCACTCACTGTCATGACAATCCACCCTTTACATCATCTTGTTCTGAGCCATGGCCACATAGTCCTTAAGGATTGATAAAACTTTCCGTTTATGTTGGAAATGATTATTAGGTGCTTGCACCCTAGAATACCCTTTTGAGTTCTTTTTAACAACACTGTGAGTGGGCTCCAGTGTGTGCATAATTTCAGAGAAACTTCAGGTAGAAAAGTCAGCCAAGAAAATAAACAAAACTAGAGGATTTATTATGAGAAATGATATATAAAGAAGGTAGGATCTTTTCCATCAAAGGTCACCTATTACCTAACCACCCAACTAATATAATATTACCAGGATCTCTCATAGAGAAGCATATCTATAATTATTAATTATCACTAAATTTATGAGTAACATTATTACTAACAACATCTAACCAAACTTTTGGATCAATAACCTAACTGCCCTGCAATCCAAAGGAAGACTCTATATCTTGGTACCTAATCAACTTATGTTGACACATCTACTGCATTCTTGTAGCTTGACATCATTTGAGTTGATTGTAAAAATTTGTTGGATTTGAGTTAATCACCCAGCCAGGGACATTACATTATTCATGCTTCATTTTTGAAATGGCCTTAAAATTTGTGAAAGAAAAGATTAATTTTATTGCAACAACTGTTTAATCGAAGCCTTGTAGGTCTTAAGCCGTTAGAAATGCAACTTTGTAATGACCCCTTTCTAGTGGAAGCACTTAATCCAGAATCTCGCATTCAAAGTGTTTCTCAAGGAGACATTAGAAACATTAGAGATTGATAAATTTCAGTCATAACATCCAATAAGATCAAAGATGATATAAATATTTCATTCTTGTCAAAGGGTTACTCATTTCTCCCTTATCTCTCTTATGAAGGACCCTTTCTATATAATTTCATAAGTACATTAGGTAGATATTAGACGTCTATAAAGATGATATTCTATTATACCATTTATCATAATAGAGCCATTATTACTTATAAGACTCAATAACTGCTGCAAGCATTATTATTGGATAACCGTAAATTATATATATATATATATATATATATATATATGTATGTATGTATGTATATGAATAACTTGTATATGTCCACCCTCTATGAGGTATTTATGAGTCTCTATATACTTAACAATTACCAAAATATATTTAGCAACATATGAATTATATATACTTTGAACACATTATATTTAATTTATTTATATTTATCTTATATATATATATATATATCAAACATATATCTCAACACCAACCTTTACTAACTCTTTAATCCATTTATTTATTATCATTTATTCATCCTTTGATGAGTCTTCAACATAATTTATAGTCACCTATTTTATACCGGAATCACTTACCTTCTGCCTTAGTCGGTCTGCAGATGCTCTTTCCATCTCTTTTCCCCACCAATGATTGAAGAAGGTCCACCGTTTCTCTATTTCTCTAACTTCTTCTGGTCAGATGGCTAGCGGTGAGTCTTGAGGATGTATTCTTCTCCCCCATCTGATATCAAACTCTACAATTATGGTTATTATCTTTACCATCTTTGTTTTCTAATTTCTTCGATGGTTTTTTCTGAGTCGGTTTGCTAATGTAGACCAACCTTTATCCTCCTAGCGTTCACTTCCTCTAGCCATGAGAATGATTCCCTGCTCTCCTCTGTTCGAAGTCCTTTCTTCCTCCCTCTCATATATATTCTGTGCGAATTCAGAAACTCCGATAATGCCAATATGGTATGAGTGGCCTAAACAGAGGTGAGTATAAGTTGCCGATGAGGGTCAACGTATATTAACCATGGTTAATGAATTTCTGCTGGCAAACAAATGAATAAAATATCGTTGTGGATGTACGGTTGCTAATAAAGCCTTCAATGTTTGGTAGCGGACGAGGAAGTGATTCGCTATTTAAAGAAACCGATATTTTCTTTTGACTATCCCCCAATCCCCTAGGATCGAGTTTATAAAATGAGTCTTTTAAAGGACTATATCTGCACCTCTTCCCAAGAGGGACGATTTGTTCCAAGGGATGCGATCTTGGCTAAGGGAGATCAGAATAATAGTGTCCCTTGATGATAGCCTTTCTTAGGCCCGAGTGCTAAACATGGTGTTTAATAAACTTTCTTTTATTCTTGGTTGCTGTTGCTTAACTCTGTCTTCAGACGCATTCCCTCCGTATCGGGCACTTCCTAATTGCTAATATATTATACGTTGTATTTGAATGTTTCTTATTAAAATATATTATTCTATATATTAGTTTTATTATTTATATATATATATGTTTATTTATTATAATACTAATATTATAATAATAATGTTAAGCTGTTAATATTTATAATGTCATATTTGGTATTTATAATTATAATATTATTTTATGATAATTATAATTTTAGTAATTATATTTTTAATATGTATTTTATTAGTAATTTTATTTATTTGTATTTCAATGTTTAATCTCATAGTGTTACAAAATCGGGGATACGACAGTCCCCCCCACCCATGTTTGCTTGTCCTCAAGCAATCACAATTCCAAAACAACCTTTCACACTAGGAGTCACACTCCCAACTCAAGAAGCTTTTTGACCAACTACATTAACATGGTCATAATTTTTAAACATAGAGTAAACACAATGATGAAATCCACATGAATTAGAAATTAAAGCGGACAACCAAGTAGCTCAACCCAGTAGGCAAGTAGCACAAGAAACAACTGACTAGTTCTGTCTGATATTATTTTAACATTCTATAAAGTAACTATAAGAGTACATCACATAGAAACATGTAATACATAGAGCATACCCAAGAAGCATAAAACATGAGCATACATATGAACACATGCAAGTTGCAAGACATACACATGAATACAAGTAAGACACATGAATACCAGTCACAGTATGATCATATGTAAATCATAAAGTAAGCCACAAAGTATACGCAAAAGTTATAGTAGGCACTTGGATATATTTGAATACACATAGATCACTCAGTATACACTTGAATGCATTTGAATACATAAGTCACACTTGAATACATTTGAATTCATAAGTCATGAGCCATACTTGAATTCACTTAGGGTATGAATCATAGTCATGTAACATCCCTAATAGTGTACACATAAGACATGAAGCAATCACTCAAGGCATGGATCATGCACTCGAATACAAAGGAAAGTGTCACAAGCATCTATACACGCAGGTCTTGAATTACATTCAAATACACATGAGACATGAATCAAACACTGGCATACATGAGAAGAGTATTCATGGAGTAAATATGTTGAAAACATTTAAGACATAAGCAAACATCTAAATATACAGAAGAAGTGAAGCATATCATAGACTCATGAAACATATACATGGAGCATATGCATGGAGTATTTGCAATACATCTGTTGTAAGCATAACTTCACGGAGTCATGAAGTATACATATAAGCATGAATCCTTCACATGAGAACAAATGATTACTTATAGATTATAGAAATACTTGTAGGAATACATGCAAGGCTTTGTAATACACATTGGCAAGATCATAGATAGGAATGCACATGAGATATGTAGATCATAACACAAGTACATACAAGCATACCAACATGAGGACACATAGCAATGAAGTATTCATATTAGCACACATGAAGCATACATATAGGAATTACACACATGGAGTGAGAAGCATTTAGTCATTACTTAAGACATGAATATGTAGAGCATTCAAGTACACTCAAATTTACTTCTATGCGTGGAATATAAGCATATCGTGCATTCAATAAATGGAAAATACACAATATGAAGCATCCATTTGAATATACATAAAGCACAAAATGATCCTACATATAGAACATAGGTATAAGAATGCTCGTAAATACACTCAACAAATACAAACAAACACATATAAGGCATGAATTATGCAAACACAAAGTATACATTAAAGAATGGAATAATCATGTGTTAGAGTACATCAGTCATGAAGTGGACAAGTAGGATGCTAAGCATGTCCATATATACCATGAAACTGTAACACCATAAAATAGGTAAAGCATGAAGTATATGTGTGAATAGTACATGAAGTATATGCACGAGTGCATGAAGTCCAAAGCATACGTATGAATACATGTAAGTCATAAAGTATACACTTGAATACAAGTTGCAACAAATACAATGTCATAGAGTATACACACGAATACGTCGTCATGAAGTACACACTTGAATTCGAGGTCACAAAGTATACAAATACGTCATAGAGTATACACTCAAATACAGACACAATTGAATGAAATATACTGTCAAACAATTGGGAAGGGGGATTCGGTGCATCCCATACTACATCGTGGACCCGTCCACCATCCCAAGGTCATCAAGTATATACATGAGTATGAAGCAGACACTCGAATATACGTAATACACAAGCATTCACACAAACAAATGTAACAAAGCATACATATAAGCCACAAAGTGAACCTTGAATACACACAAATTATCTCAAAGTATATACTTGAATAGATGTAAGGCACACGTAGTATCAAACAACACCTTGTTGTAATTATTGGTCTTCTCAATCATAGGTATGGTCGAATAGGATGGTTGCATTGGAACACCCATAGAGGTGTTCCTTCCAAGCCCAAGAGCAGCTACGCAGGCCCTCTTGGCCCAACAATGGCAGACACGCAGCCATCCATGTGGGTGGACTACTTGGAAGGGCCTCTAGCACCTGCTATCCCTTCTGCACCTCCTATTTCCCCATCTCCTACTATGATGGAGAGTCCCTCAAGTTGATCCAACCATGTGATCGTTTGGAGGAAGGATTTCCATAGGAGGCCCGTAGATACTCTCTCTAAGCCCAAGAGCGGATACGGCGAGCCCCCTTGGCCCAACAATGGAAGATCGCCAGTCATCATTGTGGGTGGAGTACTTAGAGGAGAAATCTAGAACCTGCTCAACCTATCGGTTCCATCCCTCAACCAACTACATGATTGTTTGATGATACATACAATTGCATCTACTGATTATCATATTGACAATTTATCCATGATTGCACCGTGCTATGGGGATTCATGAATTTATCAAGATATAAAGAGTTCAATGTAAATAATCTATTTACCATATGAATGTATATGCAATAGTCCCTTATGCTATTCAATGTTTATATTTATCAATTATCAAATATTATTAATAACTTCATTAATATCTTTATCAGTATCAAATCCAATTTATCAATCATTAATATTTACATTCATAACATATTTAACAAATAGTATTTTCTAATTATATGAAGGTATTTATGATTGCTGATTTAGGGCTATGCAAGTACGCACCTAATACTTACCACTTCGATCTACAGGAACCTCTTGTTTTCCCAGCCAATGATGCCGCCTTCTTATTCTATGTTACAATAGAATGATAGATCATAATGGTCTTTAATATTGCCGGGGGCTGCAAAGATGTAATTAGCCTTTCTTTTATAGTTACACACACCATAATAAGGATGGAATATGTCATCATAACATCTTTAGTTGTCCAATTCAAAATAACATATTAGCAATACTATAGTAGTGATATGCATTCTCCAAAATGACGATAATAAATAATATCAATTAGACAAATATTATTATGTATAAACTGTATTCATCAACCACCTATAATATATTTATCAGTCATCATATATATTTATCAATCATATTTAGATAGGTCTATTAATTGGTATTTAAATTCCCTATTTATTTGCCAAAATAATATCATTGTCTTTATTCAAAATCTCACAATTTTCATAATCTATGATGAATGCCAATAGCAAAGTAATTATATTCAATGGTTACAAGCCATACCTAATCTGCATGAGTCAAAATGTGTTTCTTTATGCTTATAGAATATACCTTCTTCTTCGGTAAGTTTGCATACACTAATTCCACAGGATGGTAGGAAAGTTGCTCTGATACCACTTGTAATGACCCCTTTCTAGTGGAAGCACTTAATCCGGAATCTCGCATTCAAAGTGTTTCTCAAGGAGACATTAGAAACATTAGAGATTGATAAATTTCAGTCATAACATCCAATAAGATCAAAGATATAAATATTTCATTCTTGTTGAAGGGTTAGTCATTTCTCCCTTATCTCTCTTATGAAGGACCCTTTCTATATAATTTCATAAGTACATTAGGTAGATATTAGACGTCTATAAAGATGATATTCTATTATACCATTTATCATAATAGAGCCATTATTACTTATAAGATTCAATAACCGCTGCAAGAATTATTATTGGATAACCGTAAATAATATATATCTATATCTATATATATATACACTTAACAATTACCAAAATATATTTAGCAACGTATGAATTATATATACAATGAACACATTATATTTAATTTATTTATATTTATCTTATATATATATATATATATATCAAACATATATCTCAACACCAACCTTTACTAACTCCTTAATCCATTTATTTATTATCATTTATTCATCTTTTGATGAGTCTTCAACATAATTATAGTCAACTATTTTATACCGGAATCACTTACCTTCTGCCTTAGTCGGTCTGCAGATGCTCTTTCCATCTCTTTTCCTCACCGATGATTGAAGAAGGTCCTTTTTAGCATGTGTTGATATGTGATAAACTCTATGTCCGCTGTTTCTCTATTTCTCTGACTTCTTCTGGTCAGATGGCTGGCGGTGAGTCTTTAGGATGTATTCTTCTCCCCCATCTGATATCGAACTCTATAATTATGGTTATTATCTTTACCATCTTTGTTTTATAATTTCTTCGATGGTTCTTTTTGAGTCGGTTTGCTAATGTAGACCAACCTTTATCCTCCCAGCATTCACTTCCTCCAGCCACGAGAATGATTCTTTGCTCTCCTTTGTTCGAAGTCCTTTCTTCCTCCCTATCATATATATTCCGTGCGAATTCAAAAACTCTGATAATGCCAATATGGTATGAGTGGCCTAAACAAAGGCGAGTATAAGTTGCCGATGAGGTTCAATGTATATCAACCATGGTTAATGAATTTCTGCTGGCAAAAGAATGAATAAAATATCGTTGTGGATGTACGGTTGCTAATAAAGCCTTCAATGTCTGGCAGCGGACGAGGAAGTGATTAGCTATTTAAAGAAACCGATATTTTCTTTTGACTATCCCCCAATCCCCTAGGATCGAGTTTATAAAATGAGTCTTTTAAAGGACTATATCTGCACCTCTTCCCAAGAGGGATGATTTGTTCCAAGGGATGTGATCTTGGCTAAGGGAGATCAGAATAATAGCGTCCCTTGATGATAGCCTTTCTTAGGCCGAGTGCTAAACATTGTGTTTAATAAACTTTCTTTTATTCTTGGTTGCGGCCGCTTAACTCTGTCTTCAAATGCATTCCCTCCGTATCGGGCACTTCCTGATTGCTAATATATTATACATTGTATTCGAATGTTTCTTATTAAAATATATTATTCTATATATTAGTTTTGTTATTTTTACATATATGTTTATTTATTATAATAATAATGTTAAGTTGTTAATATTTATATTCTTAATATTTATAATGTCATATTTGGTATTTATAATTATAATATTATTTTATGATAATTATAATTGTAGTAATTATATTTTTAATATGTATTTTATTAGTAATTTAATTTATTTGTATTTCAATGTTTAATCTCATAGTGTTACAAAATCGGAGACATGACAAACTTGAACCTTAAACCAAATTTGACTAGGGTGATTTTATGCCACTCCCTATGACTAGACTATCTTACCACCACAAGGTCAAGTGTCACATAGAGATGTGTGCACCTCTAATACCTTTCTACCAACCTAATTCTTTTCATTCCACCTCTTTCGCATTTACTACTTGTCATCTCCTCTCTACATCATGCCCCATTCACCTTCACAACTCTTAACCACACTTGGGTTAGTACCATGTGTCACTTTCGCTTAGCGATTATAGTTGTTTCTCATTGCACCTCATTTTCTTAGTTGCATCTATTCAAAAACGAATTGTTAGCCTAGGTTTTTTTTTGAGTGGGATGAGCATTACACAAAATTATTGTGTAAGGTGTTAACATTTTAATTTGTTTTTTGTAAGACAACACAAAACAGAATAGTGTGTGAGATAAAATCTCTCTTCAAATTATGAGGGGAAGCTCCTTGAGATTCAACTAAACCTAAAGCTAAACTAACCCCAAACTAAAACTATAGACACAATATACAGATATGCACACTATACAAGATTTTGCTAAGGAGGTTTGCATAAAAGAAAATAACACCCTGTCTATTTTTTTGCTTTAGCTACTATAGACGCCTAATTTCACTATTCGCTATCATTAATTCTACACATTAGTTCATCCTAGGTAATTCACTCTAATATCACCACATTGATTAATTAATTAATTGTGCCATATCATCATATTCCATTAGCTAGTTCATTATCATTAATTAGTTAGTCAATTCTTTATTAAATAATTAATTTATAAATTAATTAATTCTGATTTTTTATCCATTTGCATCACTTCATAATTAATTAGTCATTTCCTAAATAAATCCATGCACACATAATTAATTATGTAAATAACTAAGTGATTGTCATTTCATAAATTCTATAAATAAACTTCATGCAAACATAATTAATTAATTATCCTCTCAACATGTCATTTTCAAAAGTCAATCTGTTCCACTCATTCAATCATGCAAGTTTTTAATTTCCTAAGTTATGCTTTGCATATTCCTAAATGGAATAAATCAAATAAGTCAAAGGGCATGCATATCAGTTTTGAAACAAAGTCAAGAAAACAAACTTAAGTTGCTAAATTGGATAAATTAATCACAACCATTCATCTCCTCATCCAAAAACCTATAAATCTACTTCTTCAATCCAAATATGGAGAAATTCTATTGGAAATCATTAACACATTGCAGAAATCTTGCACAATTGTTTGTGTAATAACCCGCCCTTAATTTTTTCAAATTTGCACGCGTTAGCATTAGCCAAAATGCAATGATAAACAGCTGAATAAGCAACCCTCCACTTCCTGATCACCCAAATCCCAATGAGGGCAAGGTGAGAGCATACGACGAGAAGGGGATCCCTTGCAGAAACCTGAAAGCAAGCTAATTGTAAGTAAATACCTTCCACTTTTTGATCACCCAGATCTCGATGTGGGTAAGGTGAGAGCATACGGTGGTAAGGCTTACAAATACTGAATTTCTAAGCTAACTACTTCTTTAGTGGGGTGAGTAAGCAGACCAACTGCGTGGAAGGAAATCATCTATTTATTCAGCAAGAATTACAAGTAAACACTTGGCGGCAAGCCAGCCAATCAAAGCAAAGTCATCTGCTTGTTCAACGGGCATAACATGAAAGCAAATGAAAACTCAACCACTTATTCAGCGGGAGTAGCATGTAACATAAGAGGCTCAACCATTTATTCAGCGGGAGCAACACTTGCTCAGTGGTGTGAATAACAATGAAAATACAAGAGCAATCACCAATGGTACTACCACTAGTGTTACAATCAGCTCATTAAGAAAATGCTTCAGAGGTACATATGCTGCTGTTATGATAAAGAAATGTCAAAAGCATGAAGCATATCTCCCACCAAAGGAGCTACAATGATAATATGAGAAAACCCCCACAAGATATAACAATAATACCTCAATAACAAAGCCTCTGGAGGTGAGTAGAAGGTTGAACAAGCTCTTGTTGCAGGTCTGATACAAATAACAACAGGCTGGAAACACCAATCAGCAACCATTCAACGAGCATAACTTCACCAATATGCCATGGAATCACTCCCAACAACTTGCAAAGATAAGTAATAGGCTAGGCGTCCAAGGTAAGCTAGATAGCAACCCCCCACAAGTCTGAACAACGGCAACACTCATCAAAACTCCCATCAACAAGGTTGTACGGCCTCCCTAGAGGGGCGACCAACAAGATAAATTCAAAATCTCCACCAAATATCCTCAAACCTTGAGCAAAGGGGCGCCCAAGTACTTGGAGCCCAATTAAACAATACCCACAAAATGTTATCCAGTCTTCCAATCAGTGTGAGTGAAAAGATGGGATGGTTGGGCTATGGACAAGCAAGAACTAGCAACTTCAAAATTTGAAAACAACACTCCAAACCTCTGCACAAATAGATATCATACCAAAACATAGCTAGAAATCATCATAAGTGACCAAAATTGAAAACAAACCATCACCGATAAGCTCTGATGGTGATTACTGAATGCAATCACACTACACCAGCTAGGGATTATCTTTCAAATCCAAAACCAGCAACCTAAAGAGGGTTTTCATCCTCCAAAGATTCAAGAAAAAACACTTTGGTTCCAATTCGACAACATAACTATATCTCCAAATCGCATAATCAAAAGAGAGCAAATGAGGGAGTATATCTAAGACTTGAGACCCAAAAGTTTGAATAACATTTCCCTACAAAAAGGGATGCCACACTTGGGAGAATAATATTTAATTTAAATTTCTCTTTAATCCTTCATCTTGGGCGTCCACTTTAGCCAAGGCAAGAAAAACATCTTTTAAGACAACTTAAAGTTACCATGTTTAGGCGTGGGGGTCCAAGTGACCTTTTTAAAACTTTATAATTTATAACTTAAGTTGCCAAACTTGCCTTTTTCAAACTCCAAGGATGGTGGAAGCACTCAACTACCAAAATTGATAGAAATCAACAACTGAAAATCCCACCCCTGCCAAAACTGGAAACCCAGTATAGAACTGTTGCCAAAGCCACTGCTAGAAATAACACTTACTAAAAATAGCATACTGCTAAAAATAGTGTCTAAACTCAAAATAAGCCCAATCTGAGATGCAGCTATGACTTACTAAAAATAGTAAGTGCTAAAAATAGACATTGCTAGAAATAATAGACTGCCCATCAAGGGTCTCAGAGAACCCAAAAAAACCTAGAAAAATCTTTTGCAATCCTTTGCGATTACCCCTTGAAATCTTGGCAAGAACCCTCCAAGAATCTTGGAATCCCTTGAAATGCCTCCAAATAGCCTATGAGACTCCAGAAATGAAGAGCACAAAGATATACTGAGGGGGAGAGGGAGGGGGAGTGAATCAGTAAATCAACAAACTTTTACCCTCTTAACTCTAGTCATGTAATGTCCCCTTCCAGTTGACATCTCTCAGTTCTTGAGATTAGCCTATTATGTGACCCTCATACGCTGATAGGGTGGATAGAGGGTTTGGTTGAGGCTTGGCTTGGCTTTAGTTGGCAAAATATTTTAGCTTGGCTTTCGTTCGGAGTCGTTTGGACATCATTTGCTTGACTTACTATTTTTAGTAAGTAGAGTCACTCAGCAGAGCACCCCTGCTATTTTTAGCAGTATGGTTTGGTCGTATGTGGATTCAGTCACTTATCATCTGGCTTCAGACGGTTCGTCATTTGGACCTGTTTTGAGAGAGATATTAATATTTGTTTGCTAAAATAAATATCAATTAATTAAAGGCTTATATTATAAAGTTATAATATAATTAAATATTATAACTTAAGTGACTTAAAGGAAGGGGTCGACCAACATGAAGAAGGGGCCACTTTTTAATTATTAATTATAATTAAAAGTGCGTGCAAACTATGGAAATATTAAAAGTGATAATTCAACTTTATTTAAATGATGCTTTTTGGAGAGAAGTCGACCCTCTTGAAGAATATAAGGTTTTTCATTGTGAAGAAACATTATTATGTTATGAAAATCGACTTTGATCACTTCTTCCTTCAGAGAACGGAGCCAAGGGTTTCAGTTGTCTTTTTACATTGAAGAACAAGCCATCTTCAGTGTCTGCAGTTCAGAGGCTGTGAAATATCGGCTGATTTATTGCTTGTCAGAGAGATAGCTTCATCCAGAGGTTATCACAGAGCTTCACCTTTTGAGTTATCTTCAGGGTTTTGGTTTGAAACTCTTCCAGGAAGGGTTCTTCATTTTAGGCGTCCATTTTCCAAGCTCTGGACACATCATTCAAGGGCCGTACAGATTCATTATTGTTGTTGTTGAGCCGTACTTTGCTGTTGCTGGGCCGTACTTTTCATATAGGGAAAAGCGCCTCTCTTTTGGGCATTTTGACTTCACCAACAGGGGCGCATATTCCTCTGGTTTCATTTGCAAACATCTGGCGGAGGGAGAAGTTGATATCTGTGATGGCCGTACCATTTCATTAGCATCTCAGACTGCTGCAATAACCAGGTTTTCATCCAAAATGCTGTTGCTTTTTAATTTGCATGTTATCCGATCTCAGTTGTATTCAGTATAGAAGATCATTAAACATTCTGGTGCCAATATATCGAGTGAATTCCATCATTTCTAGTTTTGTAATATTTTATTTAATTTTTGCAAGTAAATTCTATCAAAATCGCATTTCATCTGTTTATGCAAAAAACACAAAAAATATCAAAACACTCAAAACAAGCAGTTTTCAGAAACAGTGAGAATAGGGGTTTCTACAGTGGTATCAGAGCGATTTCCTGCCAGCCTGAGGGTTTGGGATTCATATGCAGCCATAGGAGGTTAGGCCTCACAGATATTACACTCGCAAGAGAGCTTTGATTGACAGGGAACAGGGAGTGAACAGGCAGCCGGGTACCATGGCTGACAGAATAGAGATTCCTCAAAACCCTAGGGATGATGATGCAGAGGTCTTACATACTCTTAGAGATCTTCGGACAGGCCAACAGCAGGTAACTGATGTATTGCAGCAGTTGACCATGGCAATACATAGGATTGGTTCACCCAAGAGGCCATCACCATGACGTGATGAGGCCAGGAGTGATGCAGGTTCACGGAGGATACCTAGGACTATGTCACGGACAGCAGATAGGCCTACCCGTCCGACTTTTGTGAGACATGAGCCCGATGGGCCTATGGTAGATGAGGAGCCTGAGGCAGTGTTTGTTGATATTCTTATGGCAGCGAACGACGAGTGGGAGTTATTGACCCCAGAGGTCAGAGAGAGGATTACTTTTGACAGGTTTATCACACAGAGGTGAGAGCATTACAGGAACAGGCCGGATAGGAGACCTAGGCATCAGAGTGGTGACCTGAAGCACGCCACAAACAAGCTCACATTAGCTATGTTTGACGGCAGTGGTAAGGTTACAGCTCAGACTTGGATTAGTAAGCTGGATACCTTCCTTACATTGCGTCCCATGGCAGAGGAGGACGCTATCAGATATGCTACCTTGCACCTTGACGGAGCAGCTTATGACTGGTGGCATCATGGGATGGTGACACTTCAGCACGATCGTATCACCACTTACCAGGAGTTCGTAGACAGATTGGTGGAACGATTCGACAAGAAGGATCCTGAGTCTTACTTCAGAGATTTGGCCCAGTTGAGACAAGTTGGTAGTTTGGAGGCCTACATATGAGACTTCCAGCGGTTGTCCGTGATGGTTCCCAACATATCAGAGAGGCGTCTAGTTGTGCTCTTCGTGGAGGGATTGTTGGAACCATTGAGAGGTTGGATCAAGGCATTTGATCCTCTCTCACTACAGGAAGCTATGAAGAAGGCACGCAGCATGGAACTTGCAGCACCATCTAGCAAGTTCAACTCCAGAAATACTTCATTCAGGGACAATAAGGGATTTAATAAGAATAAGGAGAGATTTGATTTTAAGAGTGACTCAAAGGGTAAATCAGCAACACCCTTGGATCGTGAGACTCTTAATGATTTGCGCAGGAAGAAGCTTTGCTTCTACTGCAAAGGTCCCTACGACGCTAACCACGATTGTCCTTTGCGGACTAAGGGTAAGGCCAATAGAGTTATGTGGGCTTATTACGAGGATTCGGAATCTGAGAATTCCGAATAGCAGGAGAGTTCTGAGGAGTCAGAATCAGAGGCTTCAGAGCCTAAGGTAGAGGCAGATTCAGAGCTCCAAATCCAGGAGGCACAGTTGTCTAGCATTTAGCAGGAGGGATCTTTTAGGCTTCATGGAGTTTTGGCGGGTCAAAAGGTCATCACCCTTCTAGACACAGGAGCCACCCACAATTTTATTGATGCTAGATTTGTGGAGAAGCGTGGACTCATGACCGAGGAGTTTGAGGGCATTCAGGTTAAGGTGGCTGATGGTTACACACTCAGATGTGACCGTATGATTAAGGATCTTCCATTGCACTTGAATACTCATGAATTCAAGGCTGATTATTACGTAGTGAATATGGGAGACATTGATTTAGTTTTGGGCATGAAGTGGCTTCATTCCCTTGAGGAAGTCACACTTCGTCTCAAAGACATGGAGATTCGGTTTGATGTGGATGGGAAGACTCATCCTGAAGGCCATTCGGGACAGTAACGTTAGGACTATTTCCTTCTGACGGATGGAGAGCCTTATGCGTTATGACATGGTTGAGTGGGTTGCCAAGTGCACTTTGACACCTATACAGGAGGGACAGCATAAGGCCGAGTATCACCTTGACATTTAGCAGATCAGAATTAAGCATGGGAAGGTTTTCAGTGATATTCCACTAGGGAGACCTCCAGACAGGGGCATTGAGCACATCATAGAGCTTGAGGAGGGCGCTAAGCCCGTCATGATTACCCCTTACAGACATCCGAAGCAGCTTAAGGATGAGATAGAGAAGACTATCAAGGAGCTGCTTGCTATGGGTCACATTCGACCAAGTCACCATTTGCTTCTTCAGTGGTTCTAGTGAAGAAGAAAGATGGTACACTTCGTATGTGCATTGATTACAGAGTCCTGAATAAGAGGACCATCAAAAACAGGTACCCCATACCTCGTAGAGATGAGCTTATTGATGGGCTCCATGGTGCCTGTTACTTCTCGAAGATAGACTTGAGATCGGGATATCACCAGATTAGAGTCCGTGAGCAGGATGTTGAGAAGACTGCTTTCTGTTGTCTTTTTGGACACTTCGAGTTTGTGGTGATGCCATTTGGGCTAACCAATGCTCCAGCGACATTCCAGTCCACCATGAACAGGGTCTTCCACTCACATCTGAGGAGATATGTACTTGTCTTCTTCGATGATATTCTGATCTACAGCAGGACTTGGCAGGAGCATTTGGCTCATTTGGATACAGTACTCAGCATTTTGGAGAGGGAGTCCTTGTACGCCAAGGAATCCAAGTGTGATTTAGGGATGACTGAGTTGTTATACTTAGGCTATATCATCAACGCAGAGGGAGTGCAGATGGATCCTGAGAAGATCCGTGCTATCGTAGATTGGCCTACTCTAGCGAACCTTACACAGCTGCGAGGATTCCTTGGGTTATGTGGTTTCTATTGCAGATTTGTCAGTGGATATTCACGCCATGCAGCACCTATGACGGATTTGTTGAAAAAAGGTGCATTCTTTTGGACTTTTGAGGCACGAGTGTTTTGTGAGGTTCAAGGAGCTTATGACTACGTGTCCAGTGTTGGCACTACCAGATTTTACAAAGCCTTTCGAGCTTCAGTGTGATGCTTCTGGTGAGGGTATTGGAGCGGTGCTTATGTAGGACAAGCACCCGATTGTTTATGAGAGCAGAAAACTCAGAGGACTAGAGAGGCTTTACAGTATTTATGATAAGGAAATGTTGGCCATAATGCATGCCTTGGCCAAATTCAAACAATATCTCGTGGGCAGTAAGTTTTGTATTAAAATTGATCATAATAGCTTGAGGCATTTCCTAGGGTAGCGAGATTTAAATGACCGTCAGCAAAAGTGGGTGAGTAAGTTACAGGCATATGACTTTGATATCACCTACATCAAGGGTACCCAGAATATTGTTGCTGACGCCCTCTCACGTCGGCCTTATCTGAGTTCTATGGTACATATTGCAGAGGACTAGAGGCATTTGATAGTGGCAGAGTATGCCAAGGATACTTGGGCATCTGGTATTGGTGAGGGATCTATGGTGGACACCAGGTACACACTTGTGAATGACTTGATCATTTACAAGAACAGGATTTTCTTGATCCCAGGATCTGAGATGAAGAACACCATTATGTGAGCCTTTCATGATGTACCCACAGCAGGGCATCCTGGGTACTTCAAAACATACAGACAAATTCGGGAAAAGTTTACATGGAAGGGTCTTAAGGCAGATGTTCTTCAGTATGTGCGTGAGTGCCCTGTTTGTCAGCAGAACAAGCAGGAGAACACGTATCCTTCAGGATTATTGCAGCCACTTCCAATTCCTGATAGGAAGTGGGAATGCCTGTCGATGGATTTTATTACGGGCTTGCCCAAAGCCCAGGGACGTGATTGCATATATGTAGTTGTGGATCGGCTGACGAAGTATGCTCACTTCTTTCCGATCACCACCACTTACACAGCTACACAGATAGCAGAGGTTTTCTTCCGTGAGGTTTTCAGATTACATGGGTTGCCT
This sequence comes from Sequoia sempervirens, assembly GCA_007258455.2. Classification (NCBI taxonomy): domain Eukaryota; kingdom Viridiplantae; phylum Streptophyta; class Pinopsida; order Cupressales; family Cupressaceae; genus Sequoia; species Sequoia sempervirens. Next base: position 1,253,598,640 of record VDFB02271358.1, on the reverse strand, counting down.
CGGAGCATAGTTAGCGACAGGGATAGTCGGTTCCTGAGTCACTTCTGGCAGGAGGTGTTCAGACTTTGTGGGACCGAGCTTACACCGAGCACCAGTTACCACCCGCAGACCGATGGTCAGACGGAAATAGTGAACAAATGGGTGGAAGGCTACCTCAAGAATTACATTGCAGGGCAGCAAAAGCGTGGGTCAAGTGGATATATTTGTGCGAGTATTGTTACAATACTACTTTTCACATGACCATTCAGATGTCCCCCTTCATGGTATTGTATGGTTATGAGGCGCCTAGTTTTTTGGATTTGCTACTGAGTGACAGTAGAGTGCCTAGTGCTGGAGATTTATTGCAGGAGAGTTAGGACACTATGAGGGCTCTTAAGGAAAATATTGCTAAGGCACAGAATCAGCAGAAGCAGTATGCAGATCAGAAGAGGACAGAGAGATCTTTTGAGGTGGGAGACATGGTATATCTCATGCTGCAGCCCTACCGTTAGTCTACTCTTCGGAAGAGTGGATCGGAGAAGCTTAAGCCGCGGTATTATGGTCCTTTTTGGATTCTGAGCCGTGTTGGAGAGGTGGCTTATGAGCTAGAGCTTCCAGCGGATAGTAAGGTCCACAATGTTTTTCATGTGTCACGTCTCAAGAAGGCGTTGGGACACCGTGTGGTACCTTCAGCGGTATTACCTCCCTTAGATGATGAGGGAAAGTTGATCTTAGTTCCTGAGTCGATCCTAAAGTACAGAGAGAGACAATTGCGCAGGAGGACTATCAGGGAATACTTGGTGAAATGGAGAGATTTACCAGTGGAGGATGCTACGTGGGAGAGCAAGGAGATTTTGCAGCATCCGGAGTTGAGATTGTTTGAGGACAAGCAATTTCAGGAGGGGCGGACTGTAATGTCCCCTTCTAGTTGACATCTCTCAGTTCTTGAGATTAGCCTATTATGTGACCCTCGTAGGCTGATAGGGTGGATAGAGGGTCTGATTGAGGCTTGGCTTGGCTTCAGTTGGCAGAATCTTTTAGCTTGGCTTTCGTTCAGAGTCGTTTGGACATCATTTGCTTGACTTACTATTTTTAGTAAGTAGAGTCACTCAGCAGTATGGTTTGGTTGTATGTGGATTCAGTCACTTATCATCTGGCTTCAGACGGTTCGTCATTTGGACCTGTTTTGAGAGAGATATTAATATTTGTTTGCTAAAATAAATATTAATTAATTAAAGGCTTATATTATAAAGTTATAATATAATTAAATATTATAACTTAAGTGACTTAAAGGAAGGGGTCGACCAACATGAAGAAGGGGCCACTTTTTAATTATTAATTATAATTAAAAGTGTGTGCAAACTATGGAAATATTAAAAGTGATAATTCAACTTTATTTAAATGATGCTTTTTGGAGAGAAGTCGACCCTCTTGAAGAATATAAGGTTTTTCATTGTGAAGAAACATTATTATGTTATGAAAATCGACTTTGATCACTTCTTCCTTCAGAGAACGGAGCCAAGGGTTTTAGTTGTCTTTTTGCATTGAAGAACGAGCCATCTTCAGTGTCTGCAGTTCAGAGGCTGTGAAATATCGGTTGATTTATTGCTTGTCAGAGAGATAGCTTCATCCAGAGGTTATCACAGAGCTTCACCTTTTGAGTTATCTTCAGGGTTTTGGTTTGAAACTCTTCCAGGAAGGGTTCTTCATTTTAGGCGTCCATTTTCCAAGCTCTACACACATCATTCAAGGGCCGTACAGATTCATTATTGTTGTTGCTGAGCCGTACTTTGCTGTTGCTGGGCCGTACCTTCAAGTACAAGGCCGTACTTTTCATATAGGGCAAAGCGCCTCTCTTTTGGGCATTTTGACTTCACCAACAGGGGCGCATATTCCTCTGGTTTCATTTGCAAACATCTGGCGGAGGGAGAAGTTGATATCTGTGATGGCCATACCATTTCATTAGCATCTCAGACTGCTGCAATAACCAGGTTTTCATCCAAAATGCTGTTGCTTTTTAATTTGCATGTTATCCGATCTCAGTTGTATTTAGTATAGAAGATCATTAAACATTCTGGTGCCAATATATCGAGTGAATTCCATCATTTCTAGTTTTGTAATATTTTATTTAATTTTTGCAAGCAAATTCTATCAAAATCGCATTTCATCTGTTTATGCAAAAAACACAAAAAATATCAAAACACTCAAAACAAGCAATTTTTAGAAACAATGAGAATAGGGGTTTCTACAAGTCAACTTTAACCTCTAGCACAATATCAACTATGCAATATGAAACAATATGAACAAGTCGATACAAACAATTGTATTTTATGTTTATATGAGTTTACAATGATTGTAGGTACCAACCTACTTTAATCATCAATTTTATAATTTAGTAGGCACCAACCTACAAGGAGCACCAATCCTAACTTGCAAGGCACCAACTGAAGAGCACAAAGATATACTGAGAGGGGGCGAGGGGAGGGGGGGTGAATCAGTATATCAACAAACTTTTACCCTTTACAACCTTTATCAACTTCAAACTCTAACACAACTCAACTATGCAAGAATATCACAATACGAACAAGTTGACACCAACAATTGTACTTTATAAATTATATAAGCTTTTACAATGAATGTAGGCACCAACCTACTTGATTCACCAAATATGTATTTTAGTAGGCACCAACCTACAAAGAGCACCAACCCTTATTTCTAATTTAGTAGGTACCAACCTACAAGGAGCATCAACCCCTAATGCTGATTTAGTAGGCTCCAACCTACAAGGAGCACCAACCCCTACTTGCCAAGCACCAACTTAGCAAAGATTGTAATTTGAATGAATAGTGTTCCACCTTTAATGTTGCTTTCTCAACGAATGATGGACTTTACAAAATTCTGATCCAATCATATATTTCTCTTTGCCTTTGCACAAACTCTTCACAGATTTGAAACAAGTTCCCTTTTTAAAAACTGTCTTCTCAACTCAAACTTCAGATAATATTTACTTTATACTTAATAGTGCTGCTCTTCCTCTCTATACTTAGACAATAGTCATTCAATTCTTATATTGATCTGCAAATGATATTTATTTATACACAATACAGATAAAATTCAACAAAATCCCATCGCGGATGATATGTCCTTTGTTCCTCCACAAAACTTCAACACTCTACACACCTAAGTGTGTTTATGATATATCAATTGTTTCACACACAACAGTTATTACAACCAATTATAACTCAAGAATAAAATATTTACTTTACTCACAATACTCAGCACTTTTTCTTTTCAGATAATGTATATTTTACACACTTTCACATACAAATATGTGTCTTACTTTTCTTCATACAACACTGTATAAGATAAGCTTCTTAAAGCTTCATGTATTCCTCCTGTGATAAATGATTTCTTCTTTTAATTCACACTATACTCACAGCTATTTCTGTTTTTAATGAAATAACTTTTATTTCACACACAGCACTCTATATTCTCTTTCTCTACACTCAGAAGATATTTTTGATATACAAATCACTCTACAATCATTCTTCAGATGATATATATGTATTTTTTCTCACACATACAGCACGTGTTTTATGATATAATCTTTATTTCACACATAACAACTGATTTTTCTCCCTTTCTTTATTACGTATAATCTTCAATAAAATCCACTACAAAGATCTCTCTTTCTTTGGATGATATACAATTTTTCACACTCTCTACGCCACTTTCTAACTTCTATTTGTATCTTCAGAATCATATCCTTCCCAAGAGACATATCTATTCACAATATTAATCGTGTCTCTTATTCAAGACACTCCATCGCATCTCTTCATGGAGCGATTAAATATTTATAATTACTAACCACCCTTTAGTAACCGTTGCATTCTTAATACATTCGTTGCTTTTGATTTTGTCTTATATGACTTTTGTCTGTTTGCTTATTTCGTCTTTATGTGATTTTTGTCTTATTCACAACCTGTTTTGTCCCTTTTTAATTACCTTGCTTTTAGTGATGAAATCATATCACTTCATAAAGTCGTGTCTTTTATTTTATGAAATCGTATCATTTGTTTTGACTGTCTTTCTCTGTTGTTTTTTTTTTTTGGTGTCTGTATCTGTAAATTCGTCTCTCTAATATGCCAAGTGTCTGAATGTCTCCAGATTAGAACGTGACCATGGATTTTTAACTTATTTCTTAATCATAATATGTATATCCCAGAAAGTACCGTATGTGATATAGATATGTCCACTGCAATTTATCACAATTACTAAGTCTGAATGCTGAAAGTTAATTTGATTATCTTCATTTCAAATCTGCGTACAAGTCTGAAACTCTTCAATATTGTGTTCTTCATTTGGCATATTGTGAACTCCAAACTGAATACACCATGTTCTTCATTTCAATGACTGCAATCTGTAGGATCTCAGCAATCATTAATAACAGCAGACTTCATTAATTTCTTGATGCTTTCTTGATCATTTCCAACTCCATTAACCTCTGCAATCTTCATGATTGTAACTAGCTTTGATCACAACACTTTGACATCAATAACAACATTTCCAACACCAACCTTGACTTGACTGAAAATAATGAATGTAGAGTAATTGTCTTCAAACAGATCTGCACTTCTTCTCTATCCTCAATTTTGCTTTGTGATGTTTGTTATCACTTCAAAGCCCACACAAGATAATAGATTCTCTGATCTGACTTATACAGTAATTCTCTCACACTCTACCACTCAACCTGCAAATCTGAAATGAACCATATATATATCTTTGTCAAAGATTGTAACCTTTTATTGAAGCAATGTGTCCCTTGAACTGTTGTCTTCAACCAGATCGCACTCTTTTGAAATAGACCTTTGAATTTGTAGCATTTCAAAACAAATCGTTCTTTTTATACTTCAGATTTAGTTTATTAATGAAGTCATACCACTTCAGATTTAGTTTATTAATGAATCTGAAGTTTAATAAGAGATCGTATTACTTCAGATTTTAATCGCCTTCTTAAAGTCGTGGGATTTTATTTATTTGTTTCTTTTGCAAATCGTGCTTTTCCAAGTATAAACGTTTCTCTTCATGGTGTCTCCTTGTTAGATCAAAATCATTTGTTATCATTTTGCTTGCCTTAATCACACCTTTTCATCTATGCCTTTATCACACCTTTATCATTTGTTATCATTTTGCTTGCCTTAATCGCACCTTGTTATCATTTATTACTTCTGTGCCTTAATCTGTATGATCTGAAGATAGGAAGCGATTAAACAAGATTGATGATGAGCTTTGAGCTCATATGCTTTAGTTCATCCTTTCCATAATTGGATCATGATCATGTCTCTGAAATTCATCCTTTCAAATATGCTATCTTCTCTTTCATATTTCTGAGAATCGATAATGTCTCTTTTTTTGATGTCTCCTTAACATTTCTGAGAATCGATAATGTAGCAATCTGTTTTCATGTTTTTTCAGATTAAAAGGATCGCGTCCTTCACAAATTGGCGTCTCCTTAACATTTTCTTTCAGAATTAAAAGGATCGAGTCCTTCACACTCGATGCTTTGTTCCATTATACTCAGCAATCTCCATTAATCACTTGTTTTGATTCTTTAGTCAGCGCTAATCACATCTTCTCTCAGCCTTGATGAATCTTGTCTTTATTTTCATGTGTAAATATCCAGAGCATCTTCAATTAAGCTGATCTTGTTCTTTACCTTGACATCAATGACAATATTTCCAACAGTAAATAGGCTAATGGTCACTGAAATGCTTAGGGCTAAAAGGGGGACATTATAGTTTGAGCATCCACGTCCAACACAACATGAGAAAATCCACTTTTTTCTCAATTGGAGATTTGCATGTAGTTTAAAATTTGATTTCAATTATTGTGTGTTTTGATTTTATTTATTTTCTTACTCACATTTTGGCACGACCTTGTTTAGTGTACAATCCATAAATCTTGTGATAATCATTAATAACTAAGTTGGCTTTGAACATCACAAATTATAGGGGGTTCAAAGCTTACAAATGAGAATGAATAAGCTCTCCTACACATTGGGCTCAACTAGGCCCAAGGAGGTATTTTTAGAGTTATTCTAAGTAGGATTGAAATGCTAAAAGATGTTGCAAATTGTGAATTTTGCAGTTTTATCCAAGGTAAGTTTAGCCCCAAAAGTTATCATTGGGTTAGAGGCAAATCAACTACACAAATGACCTCTTATATAGTTGATGTGGTCATCATTGTAAAAAATGCAAGATGTGAGTGCAAAGACATGATTCATAAATAATTTATATGATAAAGCTTACAACTAATACTTCCTTATTTAAACTACTGAATCGTGAATTGCACAAACACTAAAACTAATTCCTACTTTATTGACGAATGATGTGTTCTTTTAAGGGTGTATGATTGAATCACTAGTTCTCAAGATTGGTGCTTATCCATTGGGCAACAAAGTCACAATTTACCAAACGAAAAGCAATGAGCTATACGTTTGCATACAGCAAATATGTGATATCAATAACAAAGCATACTTAACAATCCATCAAAGAATTGCATAAATCCATATGTAATATGGAAAAGACCATTACTGAATTTGCAATGCATTAGAATATTGTCACATTCATCAAATCCAATATTATAGTTGTGTCAACAAATATGGCAAAGAAGAAACCCTAGTTGTGACTAGAAGATCCCTCTGGAGAAATACAAACTATCATGGAGACATTCTACTACAAATAACACTTACAAATTTAATCTCCTTCCAGTGTCAAAGATATACTACTCCCACGACAAGTTGAACTGGTGTGAGTTGAACCCTAGATAGTTTTGGCATCGTGGCGACTAAATACAACAAATGACCAACCCTTGTTACAAAAACTTGTATTTATAGTGTTCCTTTTGGTCGCCCAAATTCACGCAAGAAAGTTAGATTGGATGCAAGAAATACATTATAAGAATTAAATATGACATGTGGTAGGCATGCAATCCTATAGAACCTCGCAAATGAGTGACTAAGATCAATTGCGGATTGATTAGGGTAGTTGGAACTTCAACAAACCCTATTAATGATAGTATGGTCGCCCATACCCTTGTAAGTCATATTTGCATTAAAATTGTGTCCATGAATTGAAATGGCATTTTTCTTGAGCGGGGAAACACCTTTTGGAACCTATTGGGGTCGACAGAAATTTGGGATAATCTCAATAAATTGTTTGGAGCAAAGGCATTCAATGTGAAATTTTCCCTAAAACCTCAATTGTTTAGGTTCAAAATGGAAAATGGAATCACAATGTCAAGTCATATAAGTAGTTTGAGGTCCCTCATTAGGCAATTAGCATAAGTTAAGGTTCTAGTAGATGATGAAGATGCTAAAGCTATCTTGTTAAACAACTTTCCTTCAAAATACAGTAATGTTATTTTTACACTCAGTCAAATAACCTCTCAAAGTTTAGAAGATATGATTTCAGCTCTTTTAGCAGAAGAAAAGAGAACAAATGTAGAAGATACAAAAGATAATTTGGAGCAAGAGAAAGCACTATATTCACAAAGCAACAATAAAAGGTCGGGTACAAGAGAAAATGTATATTTTTACTGTAAGAAAAAGGGACACACAGTGATAATTTGTAAAATTTGAGCTAGTGATCTTCTTAAAGGGTATCTCAAAGATGAATCAAATATAGGAAACCTTACGAGCATTGAAAATGAAGATTCATTAGATGATGAAGCTATTATAATGACTCTTTTGGTGGTGTTAATCTTGCATTAGTACTATAAGTCTTCTTATTGGAGGCTGGTGGCATCGGAGGATGGAGGAATTTCCATCATCTCAAGTTAGCTTCTCACCTTGAAATGATGTTTTGCTTGAGAAGCATTTTTGGCCTTATTTTCTTGCTTTCTCTTGTTATTGCTGATACATTTGAAGAAACATGTATTGTGAAGTTTGTTTTTTGGAGACAGGTAAGAAATTTGGTGAAGAGCTCAGTATGGATTGTTGCTCAGAGAGTTCACGGGACTATGACCAAGGATTATACCTTTACGAGGGTCAAGGAGACAACTTGGAGGATGGTTGTCCAATAATTATGGTCTGTGATTTAGGAGTCCGTGGGAGGAAGAACTCGAGAATTCAGCTCGGAGCTTCACCTTTCTGAGGGTTACGAGGCAACTTGGAGGAGTTCCACTTCATTCAGGATTTGTTTCTTCAAAAGGAAAATCTTCTCAAAAATGTATATATATTTTGTAATCAACAAGTTTTGTTATGTAACCCTTAAGGGGGGTCCCCTTGGCAAGGTGTTTTTGTGGTTTCAGGAATAATGTAATAAGGGGGGGAATGTTGGTGAATATATTACATTGTAACCGTCTCGGTTACTCAACCGCCTAACCACCTTTGTTTTCCTACCTCTGTTTAATCGTTTGTAGGCTGCTTCTTTCACCTCTCTATAGATGCAAACATAATATCAAATCAAGGTATTCAATAATATTCAACATTTTGCTAACAATAACAAATTCAAGATTTTGGATGTTTGGATTTGAGATTCTGGTTTGATACTTTGAATTGTGGATTAGAATGTTTGGACTTAGATTTTGAGCTAAGATTGGGTTTTAGATATTTCGATTTGGATTTTGGATCATTGGATGTAGGATGCTTAGCTATCCAAATTTGGGATGCTAGGTGTTTGGATTTGGATTTGAGATTGAGATTTAGATTAGGACGAACAAGTGCACACACCACATTGGAACTTAAAACCTCATGTGTTGGAGTAAAAAATGGTTGCAAAGATGGTGAATGCCTTTTGTATGCAAAGTGCTTTTTTTGAGTGGGTGCCATATTTTGATTGGTTTGTTTTGTATTGATGTTCCTTCTTTTGGATTTTCACTTCATTTTGATCTTTTCCTTTATCTAGACCCTTTGTTATAGTTTGATTTGCGATTTTTTTTGGATTATTTATTTCTTTTTGCTTTGAGATCTATCTTCCTTTGTTGGGTCCTTTTTTATTTGTAAACTTGTGTTGCTCTTTGGATTCATTTGATTTTTTACTTGATGTTGATGTGGTGCTTCATGTTGATGCTTTGCTTCTTGGTGATTCTTGGATTCTTTGTTCATATGCTAGGGCATCTAGATTAATTTCAAAGCCTTTGTGATAATCCCTTGGCAAGATGTTATCTTGAAGTCTTGTGATTTCTATAATTGCTTCGTCATTTTGGAAAAAGTCAAATAATGCACAATCTTATTGATTCCAATCCATGGGTTTAGGGTGCTAGAGGTCAAGGTATGGATAGTGGTATAAATTGGATTGATGGCATTGAATGAAGTTACCTTATATGTTGTGGAAGTGTCACAAAAATTGTTAGATTTGTTAGTAGAAGAGTTGTATCTGATGCCTTGATGTTTGTGATATGCATTAACTGATATAGGTTCTAGGATTCCTTCCTCATGAAGGCCCAAAACTTTCCCTTTCCAACTCATGATTGGACATATTTCTTTGGGATAGGATAATTATTTCTAAGGAAACATGATGCTAACCTATTAGTGTACTGTTGAGAACCATTAAAATTTTCAATTTGCTCATCAGCAAGGAAGCCAAATTTGATAAAGGTGATTGGAACAACTTCATAGGATGTTGGTGCTTGCTTCTTGTTCATGATTGTTATAACTTGATTATCTATATGCTTCATGTTATCACTTGTTATTTACTTACCCATATGCTCGGTGTGATCTATGCTGAATGTGATCAATTTGTGTATCGATGTGCACAATGGGAACAAGGGTCTCATAATGGGAAGGAGTTGTGGGATGATGGATAGGATTGGTTTGGGTCTCGTGATCTTGGAATTTTGTTATATGATGGAGTTGACAGTTACATTATCATTTTTCCCTTTGTCTATTTTCCCCGACTTTGATGGAATCTTTGGTCTGTAAATTTGCTCATTTTCCCTTGCTATTACCATTGGCATCCATATTTTCTTGAATTTCAATTCTCTAAATCGTACTACTCAATAAAATACTCTGTATGTTTGCTAGTTGCCACAATTGCCTAGCTGTACAATATAGTACTAGAGTCAATTGTAAAATTTTCTCTATTGTTGTATCGTTTGTAAATGTGAAATAACAATGAATGGTATGTGTTGTCACATGAAATCACACCCTGCTGAACATGTGTTCAACATTCCAATGACACAATGGAAATGACCTCAAGGTGTGGGACCTTGCAAGTTGAGGTCAAGTCTCTGGAGAAGGCCGGCTTTCTCTTTTGATCAAAGTGCAATGTGTTGGTCTAACCCAATACATGAAATCTTACCACTACCCTACTCTAACCAACTCATGGAGGAAAAGGGATAGAAGGAATGCATAAAGAGAAAGGGGAGATGAAACACCAAGATAGAAAATGTGTTTCTTCTTGCTTCAAATAACACCATAAATCAATGGACTAACAAAAAAACTCACTAAAACATGAAGGTAAATGAAAGTTCACTCAACATGCAAGAGATAAGAGGAGTAATGACTAAATTTCATTAACATAAGCCTTAAGGCATATAAGCCAAATTTTACAATGACAGAATGCAAGAAATGTAGAGTCTGCTATAGAAAATCGTGAGAGGAGCCCAAAGGAAGAACCTTTGTAGTGAATACAATCATTGCCTTTATAGTGCAGGCATAACTTAGGTGACTTCAAACCAAACATTAGCTCAACTAGAGTTAATAGATAGCAGCAATCTGATCAGATTGGATTTGAGATGATTTGATCCTCAAATCTCACACGCCATGCCTCTCCATTGAATGCTCTGTAGATCAAAGTGGAGAAACTCTTGCAAAATCAGCCATAAAATCCGGTTTGCAACAAAAGGAATGTCCCTTCCATACATAAAGAAGTATGGGCACCACTTTTGGATTGAATGTGGCGTGGGAAACCATGAAAAATCTGCCTTATAGTGAGAAAATCTTATTCGGGTAGCTGAGAAAGTTATTGCAGCATTAATGGTGAAAGATCGTGAAAATCTCGCAGAGAGTCCAAAAGTCTAATCAGGCTCCGAAACCTCGACAAGATGCTAAGTAAGAAGAGTTGGAGGGCGGGAGTGGAAACAAAAATCAGATTTGGACCATTGGGAAAAAAGTCCAAAAGGTTGAAAACAGTTTCAAGTTCCGATGAGGGGAAAGGTTGGGTTTGGGGAAGGAAAACGAATCTGGACTATTGGACCAAAAGTTTGAAAATCCAAAATGAGTTTAATTCTTGACCAAGAAAGAAATTGGGTTCGAGAAACCAAAATGGATCCAAACTTTGGACCTTTGGTCCAAAAATCCAATTGGGTCTCGAAAGTTTGAAGGGATATGAAAAAAAAGAGGAAAGAAGTTGAGAACGGAAGTCCTGAACAGATTTGGACCATTCAGTCACTTGATCCAAAAGTCCTATCAGGACCCGAAGTCCCAATCGGATAGGAAAGGAAGAATCAATCAGGATTGGAAATCCTGATCGGACAAGGACAATTTGGATCTTTATCCAAAAGTTTCGTCGAGACTAGAAGTCCCAATCGGACCAAGAGGAAGTGGGTATCGAGAACAGAAACGAACATTGGACGTTAGTTCCGTATGTCTGTTTAGGACTAAAAGGATCGAAGAAGGCGGAATTGGAGATTGGAAACAAATTTGGACTTTTGAACTTAAAGTCCAATTGTCCAATCCGGTTTCGAAAGTCTGAAGGGATAAAAGAAAAAAGAAGGAAGAAAAAGGTATGTTAGGGGATGGCTAGCCATCCCCTAATGTACCTAGGAAAACAATGCAGTTTTTTTGACATCACAAGGATGTTTCCAAAATTTTGCAAAAAGGGACAAGGTGGTTGTACCCTAATGTACATAGGCCTTACCTTGCAATTTTGTTTGCTTGTCATATTAGGAACAAATGTTGAGAAAAATTAATGAGACTCTGAAAGGGTATAAGGACCTGGGTTTCACGAATGTGCATAGCACCTTATTGGAAAAGGAGGTGAAGCTTGTAGAGGATTCATTGAAGCTCATAAGGGATTTGTGGGTCGAGATAGAGGTGTTCATCTGCAATGTCCCCATTTTTTGTTTCTCTAGTATTGCTATTGGCTTTGACCTTCTTGATAAGTGTCATTCTTGTCAGAGGGATTATTTGATGTTGCCAATGAGCTTAGTTAGTCTTGAGGACACTTATGCCGCTTTTGGAAGACAAGTCACAAGTATGATCGAAGATTTGCAATTTTGTAGTAGGAAGACAATTTATCTTTTATTTTCAAAGGTTTATAGGAAGATTATAGGTTTCCATGAATGAAAAAATGAATACAAAGTGAGGAGACTATTTGTGTGTGACGCCATCCTATGAAGGTTATTGTTGCTGAGCATAAATATTGTTATGGTTGGGCGTAAGAGTTGATTTTAGAGGAATCGTGGAGCCTCCATTCCTAGGCCCTTCACCTTGATACCACGAGTTGTATGGAGTTTTGACCAAGGTGTTTGGGGTTGTGTGTGATGGCTGCCATCTTTCTTGAGGGAGTCGTGGGTTTGTTTTGGAGTTATCTGCACTTGTGTGAGGGTGTGGGAAATCTGAAATTTAATTGTTATTGCTAGCACAATCTCAAACCAGCTTCTAGGCAAGTTTGGAGGTGGTGTTGAGGATGGAAGACTCTTGGCTAGTGAACTTGGGCAATTGAATATTGACTGCAGATATATAAGTTCATTGCAAATTGTATGAGATCAGGAAAATAATTAAATTTATCTCTGCAATTTGTTCTTATAGCAACCACTACATATTTCATATTTTTGCCTTTTTGTTGCAAATGGAATGTAGGACAAGTGTTTGTTATAATACCTTTCGAGTATCATCAATGTTTATTATATATGAATGAATTGCAAAGAGCATGTTAAATGATTCTATTACTTACCTAACACTTCCAAAGCAAACACATTCAGAATCTTCAAACAGTGAACCCCATGTTAAGTGTTTGACGAAATGCCAAAGCAAAGAAATCAGAAGTTTTAAGAAAAAAATCAGACATTGGTCATTTAATCATCATTTCTAATGGATGGAAGGATGCAAAAAATTGGCTATTGACCAATGTAATTGCAGTGTCTTCTAAAAGGACAATATTTTTGGGAGCAATGGATTGTGAGGGGGAGGTGAAGGACAATGCGTTTATTGCTAACATCCTTATGATAGCCATTGAGGAAGTGGGGTCTTGAAATGTTCAATTCATAATGGACATTGTCAAAAATTGTAGAGCAACTAGTTTATTGGTTGAAGAGTGCTTTTCACTAATTGCTTGGACACTTTATGTTGTTCACTCCCTCAATCTTATGCTACAAAAGATTGGCACAAAAATTGATTAGATCAAATAGATGTATGTTGAGGTTGAAGAGATTTGAATGTTCATCAACATGTTGTAGGGCATATTCAAATAATTCTTGAAATTGGAGCTGTTGAAGGTAAGTGAAACATTAAGATTTATTTTAATATATAAGTTTCACTTTAGTAATTTTTTGAAAACTTATGTTTTTTTCGTTTTTAATTTTGATTTTAAATTTTAGAAAAGGTTTCTAAGACTCATTTTTCCCCAACACAGTCATCTTGAAATGATTTGTGAAGGTTAGGGAGGCACTTTCTAAAATGGCCATTAGCTAAAATTGGTCCATATGGAGACAATCTAGCATTGAGAGGACAACAAATATCAATTGGATGATCTTAGATACATTTGGTTAGATCATGTCAACTATCTCTTTATTTTCTGAAATATTCCGAGCCAAATTTTTTCGATTTTTTACAATTTCAAATTACAAGCACCCGTTAAGGTTAGATGATAAACCAAAACGTACTGAAGCAACTCTAACCAGTATGTACACCAGGATCCCGATGTGGGCAAGGTGTGAGCATTGGTCAGAGGATCTGAATCAACTGCTTATGCAAAAAGCAACTCTAACCAAGAATGGCGCCGATGATGGCGAGCATATGGTCAGAGGATCTTCTACTCTAAATACTGAAAGGGAACTCAACGTCAAGTATGTGCTACCCAATCCAATGCGGAGTGAGGGGCGACCATATGACGGAGTGATTACAATAACAATGCTTGAAAGAGAAATGCTGAAAGCTGAAAACACTCAACACCCAGAATGTGCTTGCTAACCCAGAATGGGAGAGTAGCTACCATAGGGCGGAGATTTATCTATTACAACAAGAACTGAAGGAAGAATAAGTATTACAATAACGATGAGCAATAATAAGAACAACTGGTCAGTACTACTGCCAGCTTACAAAGATGTCATTGCCTGCAATATCAAGACTTAAGATGCTCTTTCAAATGATGCATTCAACAAGGAAGCTTCTGCAAAGTATACAATGAAATCTCAACACCAACCAGATAAGGAAGATGCAGATTTCTTAAACTGTCATACAAATCTGCATTTTTTGTCATAAAACCAGCAACCTATGAATTTACTCATATGCTCATAACTCTCTCATTTCTCACCCAAATGATCTCAAATCTGATGCAATAGACCCTCAAAATGATGGCGCCTAACTTAGTAATAAGAAATGGCATCTAAAAATGGTTATTAATTACTGACACGAATCCCAATGCACTCTAGAAAGTTCGGCCTTCAAGGAATGACGGATTTGCATTATAAAATCATAAGCTTCGTATTAAAATCTGCAAATATTCATGAAGGGGCGCCCTTACCAATAAGATGCAATGACACAATACCCAGAACGAGATTATTTTTGTTTTCTGATTTACAAATGAAAACACGGATCTGCTGTAGCTTAAAATGCAAAATGCTGAAACCCACTAATATGCAAAACAGATCTAATAATGCACAAGCTGAAACAATGCTCAAAACTAAATGCAAACTCACAAATCTATCTTAAATCACCACTAGTCGCTGTCTTTCAAGCGAGAAGCAATGCCCAAGCTAGGAGGCCTTCATTCCTCGAAGCAATCCCAAAGCCAATCCGGCAGCATAACATTCCTGTAGATAAAAGATACCCAAATGATGATCCAAGTCTTCCTTTTATAATTTCAGGTTGACTTCTCGAAACCCTAAACTCCTCTCAAAGTCAAAAACCCTAATCTCCTCAAAGATGGCGTCCTTTTCCTTCAAGTTGAATATTCACTTTTAAAATAAATTCAATACTTTAATAAATGCGCCCACCTTATATCTTGATTTGACTTTGGATAAAATATAAAATAATCCTTAATGAGGCGCCACCCTCAAAAAGACCACTTTTCAAAACAACATAAAGTCAATAGACTAGGCCAAGGGGTCAACGTTCGAATAAAATATTAAAATGTGACTTTTAATTAAATATATCAACTTATCTCTCCAATTGTGCCCTGAAGCCAATAATGACAAGTCAACTGACCAAACTGAAGTAGGAAGTCAACCAAGCCGAACCCAACTGAAAAACTGCCAGAAATAGAATTTACTAAAAATAGTAAATTCCTGAAGATGCTCAGAAAGCCGAGATGAACATACCACTGCGAAGCTCTCTGAAAACCCAGAAAGAATCCGCCATTGAATCCACTAACTCTGAGCAAGGACATCCTTAAAAATAGGAAACCCTAATTTTACCTTCCGACTAGCCTTCGGGTTTCCAGAAAAAGGCCAACGGTCACTGGAAAGGTCAGGTTCGAGAAGGGGACATTACAATCCGCCCTTCCCAAAATTGCTTGTCCTCAAGCAATACCACCACAACTCCAGAAATTTTAAAACTAAACCATACGCAACAAGTATGATCCCTGGTTCCCACACCCATCGCAGGAAGGACCCACCATGCCGATGCTGCTCCACTCTGATCACATCCGTGAAATCATCATGCCTATGTTGCACTAACCTTCCTTGTAACCCCAAAGTGTTACTGTCCATGATACTCATACTGAAAATTTTTAAAGGACTGAGACCAGCTTCATGCAACGTCTCATGTCCAAGAGGCCCAAAGTCAACAGTATCAACTATACCACTGTCAACCACAATGGATAGGCTGCTCAACTCAAAATCAAACTCCTCAACATACCTCCATATTGCAACAAACGAAGCCCTGATGGAAAAAATGATATCTTCAAATCTTCTTGCAAAGAGGAAAGCAATCTTTGGCAAGAGCTCAACAAATTCAGCCTCATGGCTTCTTCTGGAGCTACTATGCATCAACTGAATTATATCGACACCACCATGAAGACTTCTAATCACTCTTACTATTCCAACTCCAAGAGTCTCAGAATATAGATTCAAAACATGGGGTAGCTCATTGTCATGAACCAATAATGAAAATAAACCATCAGAGTTTGCATCACAAACCTCCAAAGTGGCTGAAAAACCCGCTAAAGCCATCTCCATCAGAAAACTACCACTTCTTTGATCAGGAGTGAGGTACCAACTCTCCTGAATGAAAGTAACTCCATAAGTAAGGTGGCTGGTCTGCCTCCAACCAGCAAACTCGTGTCTCAAAATCTGCCCTTGTCTGAGCTGAAAGTCACTTCCAAGAACTACCGATCGTTGATCTTTCCAACCCATATTCAAAATTTCTCTCCAATCCATTTGTTGATGAACAAACGGAACCATCAAGTAGCTGGAAATGAAGGGAACAACATCAACAAGTCTGGAAATTTGTTCCTTATCCCTCCAAGAGTCTTTTCCATAAGTAATAAACTCTGACAACCCAAGTTGAGAATCCCAAGCATGGATACCCAACTGAAAGTGATTTTCAACACACTGCAAGGAAATCTCTACACATTCCCAAGTGCTAGTGAGAACCACGTGCCTTCTCACGAAACTGATGCCCCATCTAGTAAATCCTTGAAGCTTAACCATGAAAGCTTCCACCTTAAGGGAGTATGAAACATAAAGTGGCTTCAAATTCAGCTCCCAAAACTGATCAATGTGATTCCAAACATCATTCCACCCAAGGGATGGATTTTCAAGAGTGCACCCACCAAAGTCTAGTTCACTTTTTTCCCATTCCTCCTGAGTAGTAGGTCTGAAATCTTCACTCGTTGCTGCTGTAATGAAGTTACCAACAGCTACCAAGACTTGTCTCATCAACACCTTGATGTCATAGATGTTGAAATTTCCTTGCTTCGTCACCTCCCATGTAGAAACTCCATCCTCAAACCCACTTATGCATCCGTTACTACTCAACATACGTGGCACATCTTCATGGAGTGATATCAAGGCATCCTTAGATTGGAGTTCACGCTTGACCTCATGCTTGGTCACTTCACTACTTGACTCATTTTTCAAAACAAAGAGAGGATTGTCATAAGTTGCTTCAGCACCCACTTCAAAGAAGGGATTGTCGAAGACTTGGAAGCCATTCCTTTCGTCTCGCTGCCCCAAATCTGCACATGCAACTTCTGACTTTCTTGAAATGCTTTCAAGATCAAACTCCTCTTGAAGACAGTCAAAATCTCCAATCACTTGATTGATTTTTTTAGCTCTTTGTGCATCCTCTTGCTCCTTGAAAAGTTTGAAATCTGCAAACTGGTCTACAACCTCTGTTAGATCCAACTGAGTTTCTTTCAACTTGTCCTTTGTTGATTTAAGCTCCAAAGTGAGCTTATCAACCATACTCTCCCTTTCTTCGAAAACAATGAAGGCCTTCTTTGCAGATTCAACGGCATGATTTCTATCTTCAATCAAGCCTAAGTACTCCGACTTCAATGTCTCCACTGAGTCTCTGATAAGTTGCAAATTGGGAAGAGCAACTTCATATTTCACTCCTCTTTGTCTCTCTTCAAGTTGGGCATCCCAAATAAGCCCTTCAATCAGACTATGTGTGCGATCAAATCTAGATAGAACTCGCACTTCATCTTCAACGGACACCTCAGGTTGGCCTTCACACTCATAAGAATGCGAAGATGGTGAATTGCTAATAGGCTGTAACTGAAAATCAGAACTTCGTTTCACGCTTTTGCTGCCCTCATTGTTGCTCCAACATTCTTGTACTTCACCACCAACTAGTGGGGAATGCTCAATGTCTTGGAAACATCATACTCCACTAAGCCTTCAACTTGTTGATTGCAATCAGCTTCCTGCCCTGATAAATCAGATTTGTGTTTGGTAATTCCTCCAAACCTTTCATCTTCAAGAGCCATATGGCCCTCAAACTCTGTTTCCTCTTCCATGTTACTTTGATCAAACTTGAAAGCAGCCCCAAACTTAAGCATATTAATACCATTGTCTGCTGATAGAGAACCCTTATCAAGTTCCATTTTTTCATCCGGATCAAAGGGAAATTCATCCCATACCGGCTTGTCATCACTAAGTGCCTTCACACCTGGATCCCAAATGGTGAGAGGCTGATTGTTTTGATCACAAGAAGAGTGTTCTTTGTGCAACATTTGGAGTGTTGATTCTTGGAATAGGTCAACTCCCAAATCACTAAAGCTGGTGTCTTCATAAGTACCTCCCTCCAATGGTTGGGTCTGAAGTTCAAACTCAAAACCACCCTTAGCACTGTCACTGAAAGGAAGTAAGGAATCTTTAGAGCTAGCTGTTTGAAATTTTTTATCATCCTTATCTTCAATGAACCTATCATCTATAGATATGTTTCTGATCTCATCATGAACAGTCATATGCATGCCATAGAGGTCTTCTTGATCACTTGTAATAAATTCCTCTTGTGAAAACTCTTGAGGAGTTTGAACAGCAACAAGAGGAAAACTATCCATCACTAAATCTTCAACAAGAGGAGGTACAAACACCTCGAAATCATTACCAACATCATCACTTTGGTAACGGTCATAAGCTGATTCAAAGACACCAATAGTATTTCCTTCAACTTGCTCTTCTTCACTTGCTATCACATGCAAGTCAAGGGGCGTATTATGAGGCTCTACCCTTAACTCTTCACTTGCCAAGGTATCTTCATCAAGCTCACGTTCTTTTTGATGTGATATGTGCACCTTGTTTGTGCCATCTTCAATGCTAGATGACTGATTTTTCTCTTCAACTTGCAAATTTGTCGGCTGCAATTCACAAATAGGCACTTCATCTCCTTCCTTCTTTGATTCTTCGAACAAAGCTTGTTCTGCTTCCCTTTTTATCATTTTCCTAATGTGGTCCACCATCTTCAACTTTTCGGGCTCCACTGACGCCACACACTTCAAATGGGAATCAAATGAAACATTGTACCTATAATCATCTGGCATGGTTTGATATTGCTCACGGAGTTTGACAGCCTCATCTTCACATTGTCTTTTAAACTGTTTGGCATATTCAATGAAGTCCCTTACGACATCACTAACCTTTCCTTCCTCCGATGCCATAGTTGAATCTGACTTCTCACGACCCATAGACCTTAGAAAATGCAACATCTTTGAAACTTCTGAAAGCTAATACTGAACTCAGCTCTCACCTCTGATGTAGAATCTGTTTTCTCTGTCAAGTGAACTCTGATGGGCACAGGATGGCAGGATCTTGGCTCTGATACCACTGAAATATTCCGAGCCAAATTTTTTCGATTTTTTACAATTTCAAATTACAAGCACCCGTTAAGGTTAGATGATAAACCAAAACGTACTGAAGCAACTCTAACCAGTATGTACACCAGGATCCCGATGTGGGCAAGGTGTGAGCATTGGTCAGAGGATCTGAATCAAACTGCTTATGCAAAAAGCAACTCTAACCAAGAATGGCGCCGATGATGGCGAGCATATGGTCAGAGGATCTTCTACTCTAAATACTGAAAGGGAACTCAACGTCAAGTATGTGCTACCCAATCCAATGCGGAGTGAGGGGCGACCATATGACGGAGTGATTACAATAACAATGCTTGAAAGAGAAATGCTGAAAGCTGAAAACACTCAACACCCAGAATGTGCTTGCTAACCCAGAATGGGAGAGTAGCTACCATAGGGCGGAGATTTATCTATTACAACAAGAACTGAAGGAAGAATAAGTATTACAATAACGATGAGCAATAATAAGAACAACTGGTCAGTACTACTGCCAGCTTACAAAGATGTCATTGCCTGCAATATCAAGACTTAAGATGCTCTTTCAAATGATGCATTCAACAAGGAAGCTTCTGCAAAGTATACAATGAAATCTCAACACCAACCAGATAAGGAAGATGCAGATTTCTTAAACTGTCATACAAATCTGCACTTTTTGTCATAAAACCAGCAACCTATGAATTTACTCATATGCTCATAACTCTCTCATTTCTCACCCAAATGATCTCAAATCTGATGCAATAGACCCTCAAAATGATGGCGCCTAACTTAGTAATAAGAAATGGCATCTAAAAATGGTTATTAATTACTGACACGAATCCCAATGCACTCTAGAAAGTTCGGCCTTCAAGGAATGACGGATTTGCATTATAAAATCATAAGCTTCGTATTAAAATCTGCAAATATTCATGAAGGGGCGCCCTTACCAATAAGATGCAATGACACAATACCCAGAACGAGATTATTTTTGTTTTCTGATTTACAAATGAAAACACGGATCTGCTGTAGCTTAAAATGCAAAATGCTGAAACCCACTAATATGCAAAACAGATCTAATAATGCACAAGCTGAAACAATGCTCAAAACTAAATGCAAACTCACAAATCTATCTTAAATCACCACTAGTCGCTGTCTTTCAAGCGAGAAGCAATGCCCAAGCTAGGAGGCCTTCATTCCTCGAAGCAATCCCAAAGCCAATCCGGCAGCATAACATTCCTGTAGATAAAAGATACCCAAATGATGATCCAAGTCTTCCTTTTATAATTTCAGGTTGACTTCTCGAAACCCTAAACTCCTCTCAAAGTCAAAAACCCTAATCTCCTCAAAGATGGCGTCCTTTTCCTTCAAGTTGAATATTCACTTTTAAAATAAATTCAATACTTTAATAAATGCGCCCACCTTATATCTTGATTTGACTTTGGATAAAATATAAAATAATCCTTAATGAGGCGCCACCCTCAAAAAGACCACTTTTCAAAACAACATAAAGTCAATAGACTAGGCCAAGGGGTCAACGTTCGAATAAAATATTAAAACGTGACTTTTAATTAAATATATCAACTTATCTCTCCAATTGTGCCCTGAAGCCAATAATGACCAAGTCAACTGACCAAACTGAAGTAGGAAGTCAACCAAGCCGAACCCAACTGAAAAACTGCCAGAAATAGAATTTACTAAAAATAGTAAATTCCTGAAGATGCTCAGAAAGCCAAGATGAACATACCACTGCGAAGCTCTCTGAAAACCCAGAAAGAATCCGCCATTGAATCCACTAACTCTGAGCAAGGACATCCTTAAAAATAGGAAACCCTAATTTTACCTTCCGACTAGCCTTCGGGTTCCCAGAAAAAAGGCCAACGGTCACTGGAAAGATCAGGTTTGAGAAGGGGACATTACATTTTCACTAAGCCCATTTTGAGTATAATCTTGTATACCAACATGGATAGGCCTTGTTTGGAAGATATATGTGACATTGACTCAATGATTGAGAAGATGACCGTTTTAAATGAGAGAGCATGATCTCGAAGAAATTTTCTTTAAATAGTTGCACAAAATTATTGAAGAGAAGTGGAATACAATTACCACTCTACTACATCTTGTTGCCTTCACATTGAGTTCAAAATATTATAATGCTGAGATTTTTTCATGATGCCAAGGGTTGCTCTAGATAGAGCTTTTGAAATCAGCAAAGACTACATGGCAACAATTTGTAGACTCTTCTCTAATCTTGATTTTCAGGATGTAGTCAGGATTGGGTTATGGATTTTTTACATTAAATGGTCAAAGTATTGATGCTCTTTGTGACAAGTTTAAGGTTGATTCTCATAGTTGGTGGTACTTCCATAGCCAAGCAATTTCACACCTAACCTCTTGCGATCAAAATTTTATCGTAAGTTTTATAAATTTATATATTTTTTGTTTTTGAAGTTTAAGTTAAAATTTTGAAGTTTATAACTCTAACTCTCACTGAACTCCTAATAGGTTGCTAGTTCATATACATTTGAAAAGAATTGTAGCACATACTCTTTAATTCACTTAGTTAAGTGCAACAAACTGCATTCAAGAAAAGTTGAGGACTTAGTGTACATGCATTCCAACTTGTGCGTCCTTTTACACAAATAGGCTGCAAGGACGGGGATATGAGGAAGTGGAATATCAAGCTAGATCCTGCTGATTTGGATGCTTCCATTTCCCAATCTGCTGCACTTGATGTTGAGAACAAGTCCACTAGCAAGCATGTGAGTGTTAGTGGCATTGCCTGTGGTTCTTCTAATAGACTAGTACCTACATCATTTGATATTGATGGTGATGACGATATTTTTGGAGATTCATATGATGCTGAAGCTTGAACAGCGATGGCTGATTGTTGACACGATCTTTTTTAATTTTAGTATATATCATGGCATTCAAGTTTGACTAATTGACATTGTAGTATTTTAAAATTTTATGGTGGTTTTGCTTATTATATGATACCATGTGCTACTCTGAACTTAATTACTGCTGCAAATATGTATATATTTATGATTTTTATATGTTTTCTTTGAATGAACTGAAAATGAACTCAATCCCAATTTTCTTTTGATGAAATTTGTAAATTAACCTACAACACCCCATCCCCCATCCCCGACCCTCCCAAAACCAAAACCAAATTAGTACCAGGATTGGCAACTTAGGTTGATTGATGTGCATTATGTATTTTACTTTTTTGACTTTTTGGATTTAGTTGCAAAAGAACTGTGAAGCTATACTTGCAACAATCAGCATCTTGGTTGGTGACAATTATGCACTTTTAGCTAAAGTAGGTTCCTGTCAAAGCAAGATTGTTGTATCGTTGTGGAAGGATAATGCCCTAGCTGATAATTACCATAAAGAAAAACAAAGGGCGAGTTCTCTTATATGTTTATGATGCAAATTTTTAGTATCAGGAATGACTAGTGCCCTGCATGATGATAATAAATAACAATCCACAGAATATTAATGGGATGCCTGAGTATTTGCGCCAGCTGCTTAAGATTGATTTCATACAAGTAATTAGTTACCTGTATAATAAGTAGAATAATCCAAAGTTGCATGGACATGGATATGGATACAGATACAGATACGGTATTGGACACGGATACGACCATTTTTTAAGACCCCCAATATGGATATGGCTGGATATGACATTCATAAAAAACACATACATGTATATTTTCTAAGTTATTAGAGGAGATTTTCATTACTTCAAAAGAAAATAAGTAAATATAAATTAAATAATATTAAAATTTAAACATTAATAATTTAAAAGAATAAACAATTAAATTTATATTAATAAATTTTATTTATATTTAAAGAATAAATTTTAATTTTTTCAAAATTTCTAATGTTGAAACAACATAATATAAATATTAAATATAAATATAAAACTATAAACAATTAACTTTTTAAAATCAATATAAATTAAAACGCCAAAAATATAGTAGAGTTGCACTAGAAGAAGACCTAGAAAAATGGGTTGCTGAAATAGAAAAACATTTCAGTTGTCTTCCTCATTTGGTGTAGGTTTTGTTTATACAAAACAAAAAGAAAATTGCACAATTGAAGTTTTTTAAGATTAAGTTTAAGAAGATTCATGTCAGATATTTTGAAATCACAAAGTATCCGGCACGGCTGGAAAATAAAGATTTTTTGGGCACATGTGGGTACTGTATCCAACGTGTATCGTACCCGTATCCATATCGGATATGGGGATACGTGCGGGGAGGGTCAGGGGCATATCCGGCTACTCTGGAATAATCTACAATTACTAAAACACAGAAGCTAAATACTCAATATTTTTGAAAACTTAATCTGGCTGCAGATGTAGTAATACGTAATTCACATTTAACCAAGACATCACTTCTGTCTTTTGACCATGGTAACATAAGAGAACACTGCTTCGTTCACACACCTTTGATTCTATACAATTATTTACTAGCAGACATTAGAAATATCTGGATACCATGAAGTTGAACATTTCATAACAAGAGCAACTGGCCATCTACTTTACTTATCTTTCTGTTCAAGACCTAGACAAAATGATGTGCTTTGTTTATGCAACATTAATAGAGCAGGATGCTAAGTTGTATGGGAAGGAGTGTTGTATGAAATTTGGTTCTATAACCGAGCACCTCGATTCTATGCTTTTTTGGAAACTATTTGAAGCTCCTAAATTGTGAACTCTTCAAGAAATATGTTTTTGTAACTTAAGCTTTTCTTATTTGTTTCTAAGGCTATTTTCATGAGGATGTCACGAGTAAAGCCTTGGTCTCCATTCGCCCCTTTTACTGGCTTTGTCAACTGTTCTTTTTTTACAAGGAACCTTCCTTTCACAGGATTTTTTCTTTTTATATCAATATTGTTTTTGTATATTCTGACTTGTCTAGGGCTTCCCCTCCTCCCGCCCTCCTTCCTCCCTCCTCTATACTTTAATATTTTGTTATATAACACGATTTTATCAGAGTAAAGATATAACAGAAGAAAATAACATGATAGTCTTAAAATTTATTACTTAAGAGTTATAAATGTGGAATCAGAGTTCATATATGTATATACTATATACTGATACAATATCTTTTGCAGCCTCTTGGGACAGAAGTTTATTCAGTTGTGAACATTAATATTCCACATGTTTTGATGCGCTGTGTGGATGAAAGCAATATGTTAAATCTCAAAACTTCAAGAGGCATACAAACACATGAAAATGAGACACTGACATGGGTCACATGGGGTAGAGGTTCTCTGCATATGCCTGAGGTCTTAAAGTGGAAGATACCTGCGGGAAATCAGTTGCATGCAGATTTTGTGGCGATTGTTACTTCATTGTCAGCTCTAGCATCCATTGTGTCCATAATTTTAGCTTCATTGTACTCTTTCCATTATTCTTGACATCCAAGAGAAATTGGAATTAGTGCTTGAATGAGTTTTCTTTTGTTATGTCAATATGTCACAATATCAAAGTCAAAACATGAACGAGTGATTCCAACCAATTTATTGATAAAGATATAAATCACAGATGGATACTATTGTAACTAATGGAGTTCTAATTTTTTATGGAGCCTCAAGAAAGTGTGGCTAAGGATGGTCCTAGGAGGCAGCAGTTTTATGATAGACTCTTGAGGATACCATCTTACGTGTCTTATATTTTCAGTGATGTCCCCTTGAGGAGATTCTGAAAGCAGGTTGATTGGAGATCAATATCCAGTTATCACAACCATATGGTTATAGTTGAGTATATGGAAATATTTATGCAATGTAACTGGCAGTTTGTTAACTCGAACTGGTTGATTAATAGCTCCCATTTAGTGGGTAGTAGATCCTGTTTATAATTTATTGTACTCTATATCCATAAAAAGTGATATTCCTTATGACCTCATAGTTAGAAGCATGTGGTGGCTTACTTTGGCTGCTATTCAATTTTCATGCTTTCTTCTGTGATTATCTATTCCTAGAACATGGTAGATACATGAGATTTTCAAACGTATGTAAATGAAATGTAGTTAATAGTAATACATCTTAAAATAAAAGCTGGTTTTCCAAATATTTTGCAGACTGGTTGTGTTAATAACAAAACAAATCTCAAATTACTTGTGATAATGAGCCATCATCTCATAATAATCTACTTCTATAGACTATGAAGAATGATTTTTTTTAAAGCTTTATTTTATGATAACGTTTTATATGGACATCACAGCATATTGGTATTGTATTCAGACAAATATAGTAACGTATGCATGATGTGTTACAGAACAGTTTCCAACTTAGTTGAAGCTAATTTTCATAAAGAAAAAAGAAAATGAAAAGATTTATAATAAATATATTAAAAAAGTAAATCCATATTTGTGAGTATATTATCTTCTTTGCCTTCCATTTTAAGAAATGCATTTTTTTATATTCAAATGATTGGATTTGGAATAAAATGGTGTTACATGTTGGGAAAAAACAAGTTGCTTGTTAACCATTTTACCTACTTTCTAGCATTCTTCCATTTAGGTTGATGCATTGCTATAGCTTTTGTGCACTGGCTCATAGTCACAAGTCTCACCTAAAGTGCGAGAAGGGCTTGACTCCTTTGTTAGGCTTGTGCTGAACTATTAAATAACTACTAAAGCAAAATTCAAACATGTGCAAAGATAAGTAGAACTAATCTATTTAGAGAATTTCATCACGAAAAAGCTATAAGTTTTGATGTCCCCTTTTCCCATAAGATTCTAGTTTGTCTCGTAAGCCCATTTTTCATTTCTCATGGGCTTGGGCAAATATAAGTGTTTATATTGGGCATATGGGGCCATAGGTGCTATGTAATAAGCTTATCATTTTAAAAATGATATCAGCCAAGGATTGTGTGCCAATGTGTTTTAGAGGGAAAGAAAAATAATTTGAAAATTGCTTATTTAATCAAGATTGGGTTCAAGTGAAGGAATGCTTGTTTATCCTTTGATTTCACTCAAATAGATTGGAATATCATGCTCATTTATCATTGAAAATTAGAGTATGGAAACCCTTTGATTACTATAGTTGGTTAGTGGATGAAAACCCCTAAACTAGTCCTGATAGTTTCATAGAGTTATTGTATTTGGGCTTCCCTATTTTGTTGTTTTGGCATCTCTCACAACCCTTGTTTGTTTGAACATTTATGTAGCTCTCTTAGTGCCTAAGAATTGTAATTTTGATTGCTATAGATTGATATATCTCTACTAATAATATTGTTGTTTCTTTATTAAGCAAGGATTTTGAAGGGGCTCAAACTCGTGTAAAAAGCAAGAAATAGACAAAAAGAAGCGGGAAACAAGGGTCTTGACCCTATATAAGGCTGTCAAAAAGGTTGGGTGAAACAAGCCCAAACAGGCCATAACCAACATAGAAACAATACAAACAAGAGAAAGAGGAACAATTGCAACCAAGTTGCCAAACACGACAATAGACAAAAATAGAAAGCATAGACCACCAACATCCCACTTAGATAAACTTGGCTCAAGAGGGAGTTGACCTTTCACCCACAACACGAGTATGAGTTTGGGAAGAGGGAGAAGGAAGACCTTTCCTCCTACAAACAACAATCCAAGCAATATTGTCATCCAAATGCTCATTACAAGGGGAAGCATGAGGAGAAATCCCATAGAGGGAACATTAGCACATGAAGAGGGATCATCCACATGTGTAGGACAATGTGAATGAGAGGGGATTCTCCCACCTGGAGTTCATCAACACAAGAAGAAAAACAAGGAGGGTTTGAAGCCAAGGGCAAGACAGTCTGTAGGGGGGCAGGGTAGGAGGTTACACAAGAGTCTAAGGGGGTTGGAGCCGTACTTGAAGCAAGAGACACATCATCTTAGGAGGAGTCATCCGATGAATAATCAAGAGCATACATAGTTAATTGGTCATCATTAGCATCCTTCCACCATTTAGCAGAGCCCTTGCGACACGAGAGAGGACAATCCATAGCTAGGTGATCAATGGAGAAGCATCAACATCTGAATGGGAGGCCCTCATAATTAAGAGGTTGAGTCCAAGGCTAGTACCAAACCATCAAAACCACATCTCGATGAAGGGGTTTGGAGATGTCAATATCCACTAGAATGCGCACAAATGTGGAGTGCCCCGTGAATGAAGTAGAATAATCAACTTATAACAAGTTACCAATGGCCTCATAACATGAAGGCTCCTAAAATTGTAAAGGGAGATTCAAAAGTCTATCCCACATGGGACAAACACTTAGTGGCTCAATAAGAAGATTAAAGACTTGGTTGACCAAGGCTTAATAAAGAGAGAGTGCTTCCCCCGAGCCCACAACTTGTCCAACACCAAATATCTATCCTTAGAGGAGACAAAGGAGGAAATGAAAAAGCATTTAGCACAAGGGAAGAGCTCAATCTTACCCGCTACAAGAGGCCTCCATGAATCCAACACTCATTTATGAAGATCAAGAAGAGGAGGCCATAGATTGGAGAATTTGCACACAAAATCCTTACATTGGTAGAAGTCATTTTTGAAATATCCCCACACAAGATATTTGCTATTTTTCTGATTTTAGGGTTTTAGTTTCTACCCTAATTTCTAATTTTTCAAATTTGATTTTAAACTCGGAATTTCACCCTAAATTTCTGATTGCAATCAAACATGGACAACAAACATATATGCCACCAAATGCTCAAATAATGAAGCAATAATGAACCCTTATGATTACCTCTTTCAATCACAAACACAACCAACAACATATGACATCAAATGACAAACATAAACATGGAACAGGTCTGATTTTTATTGGTTCAAACTGCTGTTATAAATTAGAACTGTTGAACAAGCAATTACATCACAAAAATAGGCTTAAACATGCCCAATTACAACTCAAATCTCTATTGTTATAATTCAAACATAACATTAGGTTGATACATACCAAACACAATAGCAAAATGACCCCCAAAATGATAGCAAATGTCCTCCAAGATGTGGTGCTCCAATTGGGGCATGAAACCCTAGGAACAAGACTCTTCAAAACACCAAGGTAGCTGCCCCACTAAAGTGCACAGGTCTGCTGCTCCCAAATAATGACCAATGAGGCCAAGAAGCAACAACAACCCTCCAAAGTATCACCAAGTAATGGTGCTTCACAATAGGGAAAAACCCTAACATAAATGTGGAATCCTTGTGCCAAAATCACTTCACCAACTAAAGCGGACAGGTATGATATGTTGTTGCTATAAATCAAAAAATATCATCAAACCCTAACATCCTCAAACACCCAAAAATCGCCCACAAAAGCTGGCCGCCTCTCCCTAGGACAATGGCGCTCAACTCTAGGGTCATTCCCTAGCCAATATGCATCCAATTCTTGCCAAAGAATCCTTCTTCAAATCTGCTCTAAATGAAGACGAATTTTTGCTCTTAAACTAATTAGATTTCTTCCCTAAATGATAATAAAAAGGCTGCCTCCAAAAGATATAAAATCTACTCCAAATTGATCTTGAAATCTGATTTGTAATCTTCTCCCCTTCTCCAAATGATGCCAATGAAGTACAAGTAGACCTCTATTATGAAGTCTTCCCAAGATGAGATTGGGTTTTCGTCCTTGGAATGAATGCAACAAGTTGGTTCAAACTGAAGATCATATGTGTGATCATGAAATGCCTCCACAACAACTTATATTTACATCCAATTTACCTTTTCCCTCCAATTTGGCCGACCCAATTTGGGTGCCCAAATTCACCTTTTAAATTTGAATTCTTTTCTTTTTTTATTTTCCAATTGGGGCGCACCATTTCATGTATTAAAATTTTATTATTTTATTATATTTTCCCTCCTTTATTCCTCAAAAAGGGTCGTCCACCTCCCTAGAAAAATCATAAAAATATTTTGGCTCCACAACAAATAATAAATTATGGAAAATTAATTCCCAAGTCCGCCTAGTCAAATAAAAAATTAATTGATCCACAAAAAAATTATTTCCAATTATTCAAGGCTCAAACCAAATATTTGGTGTTATGTGACTTTTTCCCCAAGAAGAGTTATGATATAACCCCTTATAATTAAAAGGGAGATAGAAAAATGAAGGATAAAATGAGATATTAATAAAAATATGCATAAACACTCCTTAAAAAGGGGAAGAATAATGATTTATTTAAATAATTATTAAAGACAACCTTTTGTGAAAGGATGTGATGGTTTGGAAACCACCCCTTAAAAGGATATATAAATAATTAATTTGAGACATGGAAAACATTCAAGGATGAAGAAAATTCAAGGAAGAAGAGAAAAAGGAAAGAGGAACAAAGGAGTGAAGATTAGGGTCTAGGTGGGCATTTAAACATTTGGAGAAGGGGCACACAACGTGTGTCCAACTCGGGGTACATTGTACACTTGGGATTGTCCTGGCTAGGGCTTTATTGTGAGGCCCTCTGAGGCAAATAGTTTACTGTGAGGCCCTCTGAGGTAGGTAGTTTAACCGTAAGGCCCTTTGAGGCAGGTTGGGGTTTTGTGCAAGAACCCGTTCCTTTGGGGGTGTTTGTGCCGAGAAACAACCTAGGTCCATAACCGTTCCTTGAGTGTTGGATAACAGTCTTTCCTTGCTTTTAAGATAAGTATTGAGAACCATTGATTTGATAATATTGAGAATATTGTATATATGATTTGGTGTTAATATGATTAATCTATGTTGAGGTGTTATTCCATTTACTATGTTGATTATTTAATTATCACATGTTTGTAGCTTACATTAATTATTCACATTTATTTTGATAGTATTGCATATTTAGCCGTAGGCTATATATAGAATGAAGTTTTAGCAAACCCTATCTCACGCTCCCTGAAACAAGTCTCACGCCATTAAACTGCTCTTCAGAAAACCATTTTCGGTTACATATTTTAGTCATCACTGCTCCACGTTCAATTTTACAATTGTAAAATATTGTATTAAATCTGCAAAAAAATCGTATCAAATCAACAGCGATGAAAAGTCATATCAAATCTATAGTAATAAAAAATCAGATTGATATTTTTCTGAGTTTCACTTTTGCTGAGCTTTTGGGCTTGCTCTCTTATATAAGCATGATGATAACTCCCCAACCAGTTGTGTGGTCGGTACACCAGGCTACATTGAACTAAAAGTGGCACAGACGGGAAAGGCTACTCTTGACTCTGATGTCTTTAGCTTTGGTGTTTTGATGTTGAAGATTCCTTGTGGAAGGCGTCATGTGACTCCTTTTCCCAATACCCCTCAAGTTCATTTGTTGGAGTGGGTCAGAGAGCTACAAGCTGACAAGAAGCTTATGGAATATGACTTCCTTTCCCAAATTTTAATTGAGTAGTGAGTTGGGTATGATATTTTGTTGAGATAAATGAAGTTGGCATCCATTCATTACAAAGAAGATTTATGCTATTAAATACTCAAAAAAACACAGCAAATAAAATTTCGAAAAAGATGCAATACATTAAGAGTGATCTATCTTTTTAATATTAAATTAAATTAACATAATTTGATTGTTTTTTAATATTATTAATAAAAAAAATATAAAAAGGTTCTTTTTTATATAATAAGGTGAAAATATATAAAATTTTAATAATAAAATAGAAAGAGATTTATTTTATAAGGGTTGGACTTTCAAAAAAAAAATAGTAGTAAAAAAAATGCTCTCACAATAAATTAACAATCAATTTTTTTTAAAAGTTTATGGATTAGTTACAAAAAAAATATGTCTAAGAAGAGAATTTAAGTAAAGAACTATGCATATAGCAGGGTCCTTGGTGAAGGATAAAGGAGAGCAAATTTAAGTTTAGCCCTCCAGTCATGAGGATGAGCTACATCGTGTTTCCAGTGAAGAAGGTTATCTAGGAGAAATGGAATTGCTTCACATTTCTCTGTGTTGAGGTTTCTTGTCTTGCGAATTTGGTAACATGCTAATATTGTCTATATCTAGCTTCCCTTGGATTGTTTAGTGTTCGGTTATTTTGCAAGGTTGCTAAGTGATTTGTATATTTGTGGCAGTGTGGTTGGT
This sequence comes from Sequoia sempervirens, assembly GCA_007258455.2. NCBI lineage: Eukaryota > Viridiplantae > Streptophyta > Pinopsida > Cupressales > Cupressaceae > Sequoia > Sequoia sempervirens. Next base: position 1,253,567,193 of record VDFB02271358.1, on the reverse strand, counting down.
TGCATAGGATGATAGTATTCTCAACTTTGAGTGGTTGTGGAAGTGTTGCTAAATATTCTGATGATGTTGTAATATTCTTAGATGTTGTGTTATTGTCATGTGTTCTACAGGATGTTTTTCAGATCTTGTGATGTGTGAAATTGGTTGTTTGATAGTGTTAGTGCAAATTTGGCCAACTTGGCATGCTAGTATTAATTGTGGAGATGGTTTTTATTTGTGGAAGTGTAGTGTAGCATGTCGGTATAGATTTGGGTCCTAGTTAACCCTTGGTGTGGTATGCCTTCACTTCTTTCCATTGTAGAAGTGTTTGGTGCTGGCCTATTTGGTGGTTGCACATTTGAGGTGCATACATTTCGTTGAGGTTGACCTAGAGAAGTTGTTTGAGGTTGCAGAAGATATATAAGAAAGGTTAATTTTTGGAGATGTGTGTGGGTGTGTTGTGTGATGTGAAATGACGTGGATGTGATCAATTTTTGTGATTTGAGTGTGAGCTTAAATGCCAAAGGCTACCATAAGCAGTGAGTAGAAGGTGTCTACATTCTCAGTATACCTGAAGTTGTTGGAGGCAGTGAGCTGAAAGTTGTGAATGGTGTAGAGTTATCGTGGTGGATGTTCCTATTGCTTCGAGGTAGTGAACCTCCTTGTAACAGTCTTCTTCTATTCTCTTCTATTTCAGACAGTGAGCCATTCTTTTCTTTTGGGCAATGAGCCCTTCCAGGAGCGATCCTTTTGTTATCGGTGTTGTTATTCATATATATGTGAGTTAATCCTCACTGTGGTTTTTCCCTAATTAGGTTTTTCCACGTAAATCTAGTGTTCTATGGTGTATGGTTGTGAATGTGTTTATGTTTCATTAGTTTACATTCATGTTGATGCATAATAAGGGTTTGAAGGTTAATGAAGGTTTGAATGTTTTATTATACAACTGATTCACCCCCTCTTAGTTTTCCTGTGTGTCTAACAATTGGTATCATAGTTGTGGTTCCTTGGAAGAAGCTTAACCACTTGAGGTAGATCTATATGGCACATAGGAATGGTGTCAAGGTCCCTATGTTCGATGGAAAAAACTATGCTTTTTGCAAAGTCGGAATGGGAGCCTTTCTTGTCTCATTAGGATTTGGTGTTTGAAAGTTAGTTAAAAATGGATACATTATGCCTACTACTCCTCCGCCAAGTCATGATGAGATCAAGGATTATTGGAATAATAGAAAAGCAAGGAATGCTATCTTGAGTGGGCTTTCTAATTTAGAACTTGTGAAGGTGATAAGCCTCAAAACTGCTAAAGAGATTTGGACAAAGTTGCATCTAGCATTTATGAAAGAGATAAAAAGGTCAAGCAAAATTTCAAAGCCAAATTTGAAACCCCGAATATGTCAGAAGATGAAGATATTGTTGGCTACATGCTCAGGGTGGATGAAATTGTCAATGTCATCAATGGTCTTGGTGGAAAATTGGAGGAAAGTGAAGTTGTGAAAAAAGGCATTGATAACTCTTCCTAAATCTTATAGTGCTAAAGTTTCTGCTATTGAGGAAGCTCATAATTTGGATCAATATTCTAGAGATCAAATGTTTGGTGCTTTAACTACGTTTGAATTAAGAGAGTTTGACAAAGATGCCCCAAAGAAAAAAATTATTTTCAAAGTCAAGAAGAAACAAAATGATGAATTTGATCCAAATGATATTGATGAGGTGAAAGCAAATTTTGTAAGGAGGTTGAAAAAGGGAAAGTTGGAAAATACAAAAGTAATTACTCTTTAAGTGTTTCAATTATGGAAAGACAGGTCATTATCCTTCTAAATGTCCAATCAAAGTTTCAATTGACAAACATAAAGATCATAAAGATAAATATGTCAAGAAGAGTTATTACGTTAAAGAAGATAGTAGTGTATCTAATGATGAAAAATTAGACTATCTGGATGATGGAAGTGATGAATGCTTGTTCATGGCTTTAAATGTTGGAACTAATTCTACTGATTATGAAATAGGTACAAAGGAAATTCTCTATAAATAGGTCACAATATTCAAGCAACAATGTTGAATGTTTTCATGCAAGAGAGGAGAGAAACTACTAGATAATTGATATTGGATTCTCAAATCATATGGTAGGTGATAAGAATAAGTTTGTTAAACTTGAGAAATATGATGGTGGTCTTGTTAATTTTGGTGATGATACATCTACTAAGATTTGTGGAAAAGATTCAATTAGTTTCGATGGAAAGCATAATACAGATGATGTTTTTTTATGTCAAGGGTCTCTAGCATAAACTTCTAAGTGTAGGACAAATGTGTAGCAAAGGATACAATTTGGTGTTTAAGGATGATGGTTGTGAAATCAGAAAAGGAAGATCTAGAACATTGGTTACAACTAGAATAAGGACATAAAGAAATTTTTACCAACTCAAAGGTGGTAGTGTTAAGTGCTTTATGTCTCAAATCAATGAAAGTTGGCTATGACATAGAAGAATGGGTCACATCAATTTTGATAGCCTAGTGAAGATTATCTCTACTCAAGCTATGAGAGATCTTCCAAGAATTAAAAATCATATCAATGCAATTTTCAAGGATTGTCAATTTGGAAAGCAGACAAATAAAAAATTCAAAACTAAAGAATACTCTATCGCATGACCTTTGGAGTTGGTGCATACAAACCTATGTGGACCTACTAGAACAAGAATCTCTCATGGTGATAGGTATTTTATGTTGTTGATAGATGATTACTCTAGAATGACTTAGGTGACCTTTCTCAAAGAAAAATTAGAGACTCTAGATAAGTTTAAACCATTTAATTCTATGGTTGAGAATGAAATGGATTTGAAAATCAAATGTTTGAGGTTTGACAGAGGTGGCGAGTTCACCTCCAATGAATTTAACAACTATTGTGAAGATCATGGGATAGATACATTTATCAGCTCCTAGGACTCCACAACAAAATGGAGTTGTGGAAAGAAATAACATGATAGTTCAAGAAGCAACAAGAACCATGATGAAGGAAGCAAATCTGCCGAAAGTCTATTAGAAAGAAGCTATTCATATTGTAGTGTACATTCTTAATAGAGGACAAGCAAGAGTGAATAGTTCAAAGACCCTCTATGAACTATGGTATGGAAAACCTCCTACTATGAAATATTTTAGTGTTTGGAAGCAAATGTTATATCAGAAGAAATGAAGAGAACTTCGAAAAGTTTGATGCAAGATCAGATGAATGAATCTTTCTTGGATATTCTACAAAGAGAAAGGAATACAAATGCTACAACAAAAGGTTGAATAAGATAGTTGAAAGTGAAAGTGTCAAAGTGGATGAAGAATCACAACAAAGCTTAGTGCTGATAGAAGGATATGAATTTGATGAACCCCCTTGTAAAGAAGAAGAAAAAGAAGAAGAAAAAGAAAAAGAGATGGCAATGGAAGAGCAAGAAGCTTCAGAAAAGAATCCTAAGACTTTGAAGTATGTGTAGAGGAATCATTTTGAAGATCAAATAATTGGAGATAAGAGCAAGGGTGTGCTGACAAGAAGAAGAGCTACTATGGTAGAGTAACATGTAAAATTTTGTTTACTTTATGAGGTAGAACCTAAAACTATAGCTGAAGCATGCAAGGATGAGAATTGGATCAAATCTATGGAAGAAGAATTGAGGCAGATTGAGAAGAATCAGACATGGGAACTGGTCCCAAGACCAACAAACAAGAATGTGATAGGAACTAGATGGGTTTTCAGCAAAAAGTTGAATGAGAATGGAGAAGTTGTCAGGAACAAGGCTAGACTTGTGTGTAAGGGCTACTCACAAGTGAAAGAAATAGATTTTGAAGAGACTTTTTCCCCAGTAGCAAGAATGGAAGCCATTAGGATGTTTTGGATTTTACAGCACATAGAGACTTCAAGGTGTATCAAATGGATGTCAACTATGTGTTTTGAATGGCGAGTTAGAAGAAGAGGTGTACATTGAACAACTAGAAGGTTTTCAATTATCAAAAGCTCTTGATATGGTTTGCAGGTTGAAGAAAGCTTTATATAGACTCAGACATGCCATTAGAGCTTGGTATGCAAGATTGGATAAGTACTTATTGCAGCAGGGATTCAAAAAGGGTATTGGATATAGTAACCTTTACTTCAAGATTGAGAGAGATCAAATTTTGATTGTGGTTGTGTATGTTGATGACATAATCTTTGGAGGAAATGGGGAAATGTGTAAAAGGTTTGCAGAGGACATGCAAAATGAGTTTGAAATGTCAATGTAATGTCATAAAATTGTACCCCTTGCAATTTCACTTAAATTTTTGCATCCACTTTAGTCTCCACTCCCTTAGCATTTGTGTAGGCTCATTTTATCCCCTCCATCAACCTTTCTCCCCCTCAGGATGCTCGAGACCCCTTTTAGCAGCTACCCTTGTGTGTCAACTTTGTGTCAAATCTTGTGCTTTCTTCATTCCCATCATTTTGTGGCGTGATTTTTCTGGACACTAGCACATTGCACTAGCGTCTCGTGACATTTTGATGTTCAAATGGTCATTTCTAAGCCTTTTGCCACTTTTCACTTGATTTTTTCGGTGGTAAAAGCTCAGGATGCCTTGTAACGGCTCATAAACCTTTTCCCTCCTCTTTTCTCTTTTAATTCTATCCTTTTAATTCTATTGCTTTCTCAAGTTCTATTCTCTTCAGCTCTCTAATTTCTCTCTTCTCTTTCTCTTGCTCTCTTGCTTGCACAACTCTCTTCAACTTGTTATAACAACACTCTCATGTTCTTACAACGTTGTCTACAACTCTCTTTTCTCTCTCTCTCTCCACTTGGCCTCCTCAAGCCTTGCAGGTGATATCTCTCTTGTCTTGTGTCTTTGAGCATCTTGGGATCTCTCACATCCCTTGTCTATGCATTTTACTATCTCATTTATCTATGTATTTCAATGTCTATTATTCTATCTATCTATGTATCTGGTTTTCCGTGGAGGTGGGAACATTGAAATGGGGGTTTGACCATGGCAAGCCCCTAAACAACCCCAACAATTTTCCTTAGTCTTATGTGTGTGGGTATTGAAGATATTTCTTTGCTAGAAGCTTCATTGCTTGGTTTTTTGTAAGCATTCTCTTTCCCTCCTCTCACTTCATCGTTTACATTTTACTTTACTTTATTTCAGTTTTGTTATTCTCTGTTACTTTATTGCATTCCAAGGTTTCTCATCAAGTCAAGGTAGAAGTAGTCACATTGTGTTTTATGTGACATTCTTCATTTTTAGTCTACATGATATGCCAGTGCACCTCTGGGATTCCAACGCACCATACTGTCGTCCATATGCAACATTGTTGTCCTTTGGCCGAAAACTCGTCAGTCTGTCCTGAAATCCTCTGTGACCTATTCATTTTGATTTTGGAACTATCGTCACTTGAGCAATATTCATTATTAGATAATCTAAGGTAGTTTAGGGTAGTTTGTTCCCTATGACTCTCTTGGTAACCAAGAGACTTGTGAGAAACAAATCCCCCTTCTCTACAGTCAATATTTGGGGAGATGAATTTCTTCCTTGGGCTACAAATTAGTCAATTTGATAAAGGTATATTCATCTCACAATCAAAGTATGTCAAGGAAATGTTAAAGAAGTTTGGAATGGAGGAATCTAAACCAATATGTACTCCCATAGTTACAAGTTGTAAGTTGAGCAAAAATAATGAATCTTCTAAGACATATCAAAGCAAGTACAGATCCATGATTGGTAGATTTCTATATCTAATTGCTACTAGACCAAATATCGTGCATGCAGTTTGTCTTGTGGAAAGATTTCAAAAAGATCCTAAAGAATCACATGTGGCAACAGTCAAAAGGATATTCAGATACTTGAAGGGTACTCCATACCTTGGTATATGGTATCCTAGGGATACTAATTTCTCTTTGAGTGCTTATAAAAATGTAGATTGGGTAGATTGTATAGAATGAAAAAATAAGTACAAGTGGAGGTGCTTGCTTTCTCAGAAGTAGATTTGTTTCTTGGTTGAGTAAGAAGCAAGATTCAGTGTCATTATCTACTATAGAGGAAAAATATATTGTTGTAGCATCATTTTGCATAGAGGTGTTGTGGATGAAGCAGACATTAAAGGATATCAGAGTATCATATGATGAACCTATTTCTATCTTGTGTGATAATACAATTGCTATCAACATTTCAAAAAATTGGGTAATGCAATCAAGGACAAAGCATACTTCTATCTGGTATCACTTTCTAGGAAAGAATGTTGTTGAGATTGAAGTGACGTTGGAGTATGTGCCTAAAAAGGACCAAATAGTAGATATTTTCATAAAGGATCTTCCAAAAGATACATTTGAGTATCTCAGGCAAAAGCTAGGGGTTATTACCCCTCCTTTCAACTAGATGCATAAGTTGGTGCATCTATCTAGGTGAGCAATTCAAGCTTTATTCTTTGTCTTGGATTAATGAAGGATGCCTCTCAAGGGAAGTAGGTAGTGGCGTCTTTGGCTGGTGCAATTAGGGGGAGCATATCTTGTGCTTCTAAGAGAGAAAGAGTAGTGGAGAAATTGAGAGAGAGAGTTGCTTACAGGTGTTGCATGAAGTGAAGTAGTTTGCAGGTGTTTCCCTTTGCCATTGATGTCAAAGGGGGAGAAAGTGATGTCTAAAACACACAAGGAGAGAAAAGAAACCTGAAAACCATATGAAGAAAGGGGAGAAACAACAAATTCTAAAAAGTAATAAATTTCCAAGGGGGAGTGTTGCTTGATGCAAGGTTGCTTTTGTTGTCGATGGTTTTTCAAAGCTGGTGTTGTCATCAATGACAAAGGGGGGGATTGTTGGAGATTAGTGTACTATGTTGTCTTTAGTGTTGTCATTAATGTCAACCTATGTTAACCTCTAGTGTGGTTTTGATGAGAAGGTGCTTGTGGTGTTCAACAGGTGTTACTGATGTAGCTAGTTCACTTAGTTTCCAAGTGCTTTTGAGAAAATTTGAATAGAGAGTGTACAAGGTGACAAAGTTGTGTTCTGCATTTCTTCATGGTTGAAGATGTGCTTGTGTAGTTTGAATGAGATGATAAGAGGTGTTTAGAGGTGTTATATCCAAAGTTCCAGGTTTTTGATCATGTGGCAATGGAAGATGTGTCTAACTATGTTTCCAATGAAGAAGGTTGTCTAGGAGAAATGAAATCACTCCACATTTCTCCACTTTAAGGTTTCTTGTCTTGTGGATTTTGGAACGTGCTAATATTGTTTGTATCTACCTTACCCTAGAGTTTTTGGTGTTCGATCGTTCTGCAAGGTTGGTGAGTGAGTTGTTTATCTGTGATAGTGTGGTTGGTTGCACAGGATGATAGTATTCTTAGTTTCAAGTGGTTGCGATAGTGTTTTTGAATATTTTTATGATGTTGGAATATTCTTAGATGTTGTGTGTTGTTGTCATGTGGTCCGCATGATGTTTTTGGACCTTGTGATGTGTGAAATTGGTTGTTTGATAGTGTTAGTGCAGGTTTGTCCAACCTAGCATGCTAGTGTTGATTGTGGAGATGGTTTGTTGTTTGTGGAAGCATGGTGTAGTGTGTTGATGTAGATTTGGGTCCTAGTTAACCCTTGGTGTGGTCCGCTTTCACTTCTTTCCACCACAAAATTTTTTGGTGCTAATCTATTTTGTGTTTGCACATTTGAGATGCATACATTTCATTGACATTGACCTAGAGAAGTTGTTTGAGGTCTCAAAATATATATAAGCAAGGTTAATTGTTGGAGATGTGTGTGGGTGTGTTGTGTGATGTGAAATGATGTGGATGTGATCAAGTGTTGTGATCTGAGTGCGATCTTAAATGCCTAAGGCTACCCGAAGTAGTGAGCAGAAGGTGTCTACATTCTTAGTATACTTGAAGTTGTTGGAGGTAGTGAGTTGAGTTGTGGTGGAGCTTTCTATTGTTCTGAGGTAGTGAACCTCCTTGTAACCATCTTCTTCTATTCTCTTCTATTCTGGACAATGATTCCTTTGGGTAGTAAGCCCTTAGAAGTGAGCCATTCTTTTCTTTTGGGAAGTTAGCCCTTCCGGCAATTAGCCTTTTGTAATTTGTTTTGTTATTCATATATATGTGAGTTAATCCTCATTGTGGTTTTTCCCTGATTAGGGTTTTCTATGTAAATATGGTGTTCTATGGTGTATGGTTTTGAATGTGTTTATGTTTCATTAGTTTACATTCATGTTGATGCATAATAAGGGTTTGAAGGTTAATGAAGGTTTGAATTTTTTAATGTACAATTGATTCAATCCACCCCTCTCAGTTGTCTTGTGTATCTAATAGAGAAGGAAAATGGGTAATTTGATGAAGAACAAGACCTAGGTGAAGCAACTCTTGTGGATTTTTTTGGAACTCAAAGGTACAATCCTTTCAAAATTCACAAAGTGTTAGCAAGACAAAGGATCGCTATCTTGATCGATAATCGGGCAAACCATAATTTTGTAGATGATTATTTGGTGGCAAGAAGGGGCTTAATAGCTAAGAATTTCAAGGGATTCAATGTGATTGTGGTTGATGGGTTTACCAGACAATGTGCACAAATAATTCAATAGTTGAAAATAACTCTTGGAGATCAGTTGATATGTGAGGATTTCTACGTTGTTGGATTAGGAGATATTGATATGGTGCTTGAAGTATAATGGCTACAATCTCTAGAAGAATTACTACAAAACTACAAGATGGAATTGGAATGTAGAAGTAAAGGAAAGGAAGTAGTTTTCAAAGGAATATGAAATGGAGAACCACAAGAAATTATTGCTAGAAGGATGGAAAGATCTTTCAAGAGAGGATAAGTAGCTCAATCACACCAAAATAGTCATTCATGAACATGAATAATGTTCATCAGATTGATGTGTAGGTTGTGTTGAACAAGCACCAAAAAAAAAAATTAGGACATTCCTTCAAGACTGCCACTTAATCAAGGGTTTGAACATATCAATGAGCTTGAAATTAGTGCAAAGCTAGTGTTAACCACTCCTTGCCATCATCCTAGGATTCACAAAAGAAAATCAATAAGGAAATAAAGGAGCTTTTGGATATGGGCTACATAAGGCGAAGCTCTAGCTTACTTGTCTCTTCAATAGTGCTTGTGAAGAAAAAGGACAACACCATGACGATGTTTATTAACTACCAAACATTAAACAAGAAAATAATCAAGAACATATACCACATTCCTAGGATTGATGAATTGATGGACAAGTTGCATGGAGTTGTATACTTCTCAAAGGTCAATCTATGCTTAGGGTACCAACATATCTGAATGAGGAATGAAGATGTTGCAAGAATGCTTTTAGGTGTCACTTTGGAAAACTTTAAATTATTAGTCATGCACTTTTGCTTAACTAATGCTCCTACAACCTTTCAATCATGCATGAATATGGCATTTAGCAAAAAATTAACTTAGTTTTCTTTAATGATATCTAATATACAATAAAACTTGGTACGACCACTTGAAGCATTTGGATGAAGTTTGAGCATATTGGAGCAACACTCATTGTTTGTTAAACAATCAAAGTGTCAATTTGGGCTTACGAAGATTTTGTATTTGCTTCATGTTATCAATGAACAAGAGGTCCAAGTGAATCAATAGAATTTTCAAGCTATTAGGGACTAGTCACCCCCAAGAATATGTCATAGGTAAGATGATTTTTGGGGTTATGCAATTACTACAATTTTTTTGTAAAAGGATTCTCTTAGCTCACAATAATACTCATGGATTTGACTATGAAGGGAGCATTTAAGTGGAAAAATGTCACCGAGCATACTTTTAACAAATTGAAAAAAGTAATGTGTTAATGTTTGGTGTTGGTTGTCCCAAAATTTTCACTTATTTTTGTGTTGGAGTTTGATACTTCTTGTGAAGGCATTGTATTTGATGCAACATCCCATTGCTTTTGAAAGTAGGAAACTACCAAAGGCATATATATATATATATATATATATATATATATTAATTATGATAATGAGATGCTAGAATTCATGCATACCATAGTGAAGTTTAGATGATACTTGATGTGTGGCAAGTTTGTGGTTAAAATTGATCACAACAGTCTTAAGTACTTTCTCAATAAGAAAGGCTTGAGCAAGCAACAACTGAAGTGGGTACGAAATTTGTAGGCATATGATTCTGATATTGAATATGTGAAGGGTAGGCATAATGTAGTTGTTGATGCATTATTTTGAAGACCCTCTTTATATTATATTTTGGATATCTTTTTTGATTGATTCAACACCATCAAATATGAATATTCCAAGAATGATTTTGCCACTAAGTTGTTGGATGAAAGAGTACAAGATGATATGTTCAAAGTGGTGGGAAACCTATTTATGCATAAAGAGAGGATACATTTGATCCTAGAATCAAATATGGAGGAAAATATTTTAAGATCCAAGAATGACACTCCATTGGTTGGGAATCTAGGGTATTTTAAGACATAAAACACATTAGATAGATTCCCTTGCAAATAAATGAAAGGGGATGTGCTCAAGCACATTAAGAAATGTTCATCTTGCCAACATAACAAGGCATAAAAAGTCTATCTCATTAACTCAGTTCAATCACTACCATTCTTGATATAAAATGGGAAAGTATATCTATGGACTTTATCACTGAGTTACCCAAGATAAATGACAAATTTTGCATCTTTGTTGTGGTGGAAAGACTCACCAAGTATGCACATTTTTTAGCCATATCCTCTTATTTCAATATTTTCTTAATTGCTAAATTATTCTTCAATGAGCTTTTCAAACTACATGGGTTACTTAAGAATATTCTTAGTGACAAGAAAAATAGGTTTTTGAGTCACTTTTGGAAATAATTATTTTTCTTGGAAACAACATAGCTCACCCCTAGCATGAGTTATTTCCCCTAGATGGATGGGCAGTCTAAAATTTTCAACAAATGGATTGAAGGGTACCTAAGAAATTTTGTTTATGGGCAACAAACAACTTGGGTCATGAGGTTACATTTGGGAGAAAATTGCTATAAAACTTCCCACCATATGTCAATAGGTATGTCACCTTTCATGGCTTTGTATGGATATAATCCTCTAACCTTATTGGATCTTGCAATCATAAAAAAACAAGGTTCTTAGAGTTACATATATGACCAAGTCAAGAGGTATTGAAATTACTCAAGGACCTTCTTCAACATGCCTAAAATTAGCATAAGCATAAAATTTGAAAAATAAAGGAGGATAAAAGTTGAAATCTAGATTTTATGGTCCCTACAAGGTTATAAGAAAGGTGGGAGAAGCAGCCTATGAACTAGAGCTACCAAAGAACAATAAAATACACAACATCTTCCATGTTTCTTGCCTTAAAAAGGCATTGGGATATCACATTGTATTTTCCAAAGACTTGCCACTTTTGGATGATGGGGGACTTATTTTGATACCAGAAGCTATCATGGATACTCAAGAAAGAAAGTTGAGGAACAAAACCATTAGGGAGTAATTGGTGAGGTGGAAGGATATGCCAACTAAAGATGCTACATGGAAAGGAGTCAATATTTTGAAGCATCCAAATTTGAATTGCTTGAGGGCAAGCAATCTCAAGAGGATTATCATGTCCCGTTTTCCCATAAGATTATGGTTTGCCGTGTAAGACCATTTCTCATTTCTTGTGGTCTTAGGGAAAGTAACACATGGGAATGTAAGTGTTTATATTGTGTGTATGTGGTCACGAGAGTTATGTAATAAGATGATGATTTTAAAAATGGCATTGGTTAAGGATTGTGTGCTAGTGTATTTTGAAGGGAAAGGAAAAGACTTTGAAAATTGCAAATTTAATCAAGATAGGGTTTGAGTCAAGGCATGCTTGTTTTTCCATTGATTTCACTCAAATATATTGGATGGTTGATGTTTCCTTCACTTAGTTGTATTGAAATGATGCCATTTTTTGTGCTTGAAGCATCTACACAAATGCAAAATGATGTGCTCTAGTCTAGAAATTGTAGGATTAGTGCAATCACCAACTCCTTAAGAATGTCAAATATTGTTTGATGCATGCTTATCTAAAAAATGAGCTCTTCCTTTTGCAACAATTTCTTTAGGGGTGTATAAATGTAGGCATAGATTTTAATACTTTTGTTAGTATCTTGTATAGCCCATGAAGGTGCAAATCACATATTAGAAGTCTGGGATTTTCAATTGAAGAATAGTAGCCAGTTTTGTTGGATCTACTACAATTCCTACTTTGTAAATGACATGGCCTAGTAGGTTGCCATAGGGTTTTGTGAATGCATATTTTTAAAGTTCATTGTGATGCTTAGTGGGTATCATAGCTTGAACATAAGGTACGACTTATTTGAGTGGTTAGTTACCATTCCATATAGAGTCGAACCATCTAAGTAGACTTGTACTAAATAATAAATGAAAAATTTAAATGAACTTACCACTATGCTCAAGAACACAATTGCTGAATTTTTTAATCCAAAGGGCATTGCATTGTATGTGAAGTTGTCCCACACTATTGCAAAGTTGCCTTTTCCTTTTATTCTTCCTTGATTTGGATTTGATACTATCTAGAGAATCCATCATAAACATAAATTTTTACTCTTCAATTTCTTGATCTTCTAGTAAATTTGGATTCTCTGGGAGTGATTTGAACTTAATGAGGATTCATCCATTGCGGAGAAGTTTAAGGATTACCTAGCTCTCTTCATGCTCATTGTACTTAGTAGGCTTTTGTGCAACAACTCTTTGTTAACTAGAAAAATGCAATTTTGTAACTTCCATGTAGATTTGATGTTTTTTTTTTTTTGGAAAATCGCTACAGAGAGGGTAGCACTCTATATTCATTGAAAAAGAATTACAATTCACATCAAGATAGATAATTAAATCTGTGACCCACTATTGCCACCTTTTGTGGCAGATCTAAGCAGCATATGATGTTTCTCGGTCAAAGGTTTTCGTCTCTTGACCTCGGTCCATTCATTGTCACCTTGAGAGGAATCCTTAGTTTCATGAATTGCAAGGAGGATCTTCCCCCCCAAATCACCCGATTTAGAAAGAGCATCGTCCCTTGAACTGGGACAACTTGATGAAGGTGTAGGAGAAACTAAGAAAGTGAAGGCTTCATCCTTTGGAAAAAAGTGTGGAAGTTGCATCCTTTGTCGGCGAGAAAGAAGTATGATCCCCAGGAGGGGGAGAGGAGCTTTTCTTCGGAGAAACCAAGTGGTGCACGGTATCCTTTGAAGGAATGGGTGGAATGATATAGTGCTGAGATTCAGCCCCAATCCACCATGTTGGCTTGCTCGAGTTTGAGGTCCCCAAAACCCGTTGCAAATGACATTTGGATGAGACTGTTACGTTGAGAAGCATTTCCTACACCTGAATGCAATTTTTTCCATAGTCAATCGGTTGCCGCGTGCATCTGTTTCCCACCTTCAACAAAATTTTGATAGGAAGGCCATTAGCTAAATCCAATTCAAGGCAAATAAAAGCACACGTAGAGTTTTGATAATTGATGGTTTCTTCAGAAGAACAGTTATATTTTCCAAGGCTGTTTCCAATAGCCCTCAAGCAATCAAATTCTCAAAACTGAATGGGAAGATATGGAAGTGGCACCCATAGAAATGCAGTAGTGAAAATTTATGTACGCAGATCAAAATTGGGGAACCAAGGTTTCATGCACAAAAAATATTCTTGATAGAACCATGGACCGTTTCCCAGCACCAATTCCTTGTCTTCCTGAATCGAACTCTAAAATGAAAAATCCCTTTGCACAGGGGTAAATGCTTACTTGTCCTACTAGATATTCCTTCCAAATTTCTGAGACCCAAGCATGTAGATCGCAAAGCTTTGGCCAAGACTTCGTAAATCGACAAATCAGAGCATGGTCGGCCAGAAAACCCTCCCTATCCAGTGCCAAACTATCCAACCGAACTTATGGCGTTGTGGGGGAATGGCGGGCCGGGAAATGCGACCACATCTTTGTGGCGCCATTAACAGCAACGACATCACCTTTGGCAATAGCCCTCGAGCCGTGCCCTAGGCCCCGATTTTCCTTCACACGCCCATGCTGCTGTTCCGAAACCCTCGCCTTCAAAGCATTGGCAAAGTCCAAGCCCCGTGCCCTTTCACCAGAGGGCTACTCCAAACTGGCGCCATGTGATCCTGCATTGGCTTTTCTGTCTGAAAGAGGCGCCTTCAAATCTCGTTGCATACCATCTGAATCGCAATAATGTAATACTAATGATATTTTATATTTCCATTGAGATGTTTGACTACATAATTTGAATACATGTGTTATTATTTTTCATGTTTGAACTCTAGCAATATTTTAAATTCACTATTTTCACTATATATTGATTATGATTATTATTTTATTCAACATCATGGATTATTTGTTAAACATCTTTGATATCTAGATCATGCTAGTCATAAATGATCTTGAATCAGATATTGCTATTTAATATTGTCTTGTTGAGTACATCACGTTGGTTGTTTCTATGATGTGTTTCAACTATCTTTGTATTGTGTAGATATGCCTTATGTTTTAACTGTGTAGGCACACATTTCCCCAATGGTAGTTAATTTGGAGGTGAATAACTTGGGTAAATGTGTTATGTTTGAATCCCCTATCTCACAACTCGAGTTGTGAGATGTGTAGTTTGTAATCCTATGGATTCTTGATCTAAATTAGTATTGATTTCAAATTCTTGTGTTGTGAAAACCCATAAAGTATGTGAGTATTTTATGTAGATTTTTTAACTCTTCTTGTGCTTGTATTTAATTGTATTCATAATGCTTGTAATTTCTTGAGAAATGTCTAGAAGTTTGGAGTAAAAAGAGATGGATTTTAATTATTTCTACCTTTGTGAATAAGGTGCTAAGCATATAGATTTAAATTACATTATTGAAATAAAATTCAAGTTCAACAAATTATTTGTAAATGTTATGTAATTTAATTATTGTTTGTGGGAAAAGAAATTTGTATTTGAAATGGAACACCCTTTTTCAAAAATAGCTAGCTCAAATGGGAAATGGGATAAAAGGAAATTATGGGGAATGGCTTGTAACGAAAGGAAAATTGAGTGCATTGTTATAAACAATTGTTCATAAATGCTTGCTTCAACACTCTTCTCTCCTCCATTGTTGAGATCTTCATTTTCAAATATTTTTCTTGAAAATTTACTTGTGGTTTGGAGATTGGATTCAAATATTGAGGAGGATTGCAAAGTGTTTGTGTGCATTGCTTCAAAAGAAGACAACTTCCAATGTGAGTTTCTTACTGAAGGTATTTTTCATTTTAAACAATATGCAATTTCTTTGATGGGTTTCATGTTTTGCATGCCCCACACTAGGTGGATTTTGTATGACTTCCTTTGAGTAGGTTTGATTTTTAGAAAGGGATTAGTAACTTTTTTGTTGAGAAATTTATTAGTTGTATGTTTCATTTCTTGAAAAACTTCTTATTCTAGAGCAATGATGATTTTTTCACAAAATCTTATGCGACATGAAAAGTGTATTCCCCATGTGATTATACCCAAAATAGTATCTTTAAAAATTTGATAATTGAAGTTTTAAATTTTGAAGAAACTTGGGGGCTTATCAATGGTGAAAAGGGAAATTGTGCAAGGTTATTGAAATGTCTTGAAATTATTTTATATGTGTTTAGATCATGTAAAACCATTTTTTTTGTGAGATAAGTGTTTTTCCCATATAAATGAGATTGATTATCTTGTGGTAATATGTGTCAAAACTAGACCTCGTTTTTATGCCAAGACCATTTTAAATTTTTAGGTCCTTTTGGCTTAGGAGTGAGGATTCTAGACTAAGATGTACTAGACTCTCATCTCCCATCCACTTGAAATGAAAGAAAATGACATAGCAAGTGAGAGGGTAAAATGTGACAACTAAAATTGGATGGATTTAAACATGAAATGCACATTAACAAGATTAATACATACGTTTGCTTCTTTATTCCATTATGGATACATTGAGTGATTCTGTAGGATATTAATATGATCCTCAAAGATCAATGCAAATGTTGTAGAGAATCTCCCATAGATGACAAGGGTGCACTTCTCAACTATACAAGGTTTGAAACTATTATGCTAGCAATCCATTGTATAAAGTCTATAACACTCATTCCTTCCTTCTTGTGTGTGAGATTGTTTGTGTTCAATCATTATTTATCAATTTATATGTGTACACATTTTATTGGTGTTGTGAATCCCATGTATATATAGTGATTGGTGTTTGGTTGCATAGTGTATGATTTGGATATTATACCCACCTTTTGTTGTGTGTGTGTGTTGTATGACTACCCAACTGATTATCTCTTACTGCATAGGGGTGGGACTTAGGGTCCCATGTGGTTGGGTTGTGTTGATCATCATTGGGGATAGTTTGATCTTTGGAGATGCTTACGATGCTATGATTATGTGAGAATCATTTGCAAGAAGTAATTTATTATATCCCTATGGGTTATATTTTATGGATGTTTCATGTATTTCCCTTTTCATATTAAAGTAAGAGTACATTGGCTATTGATAATCTTTTGGTCCAATTGAATTAATGAGTTATGTGAATTAGAATATGAAATGTTGTGGTCTTAAATCAAGGTGGTTATGCTTTGTCTAGTGTTAGGATGTTTAGATTAGCATTGGCCTAGCCATGCTTTTGTAATTTTATTATTTCTAATCTTAGTTAATTTCCTTGGAAAATGAGCCTTTGTTTTTTGTGTTAACTATGTTATTAGTCATGTAGAGGATTCATTTGAAACCTTCAAAATCAAATTTGGAGCCTCTGGGAACCTTGTTTTTATTTTAACCCTGTGTACTATCCATAATAACATATATTTATTATGCATGATTTTGATTCATAAAAGGGATAATTTTGGGATAGCTAAGGAAATTTAAACTAATGATAGGGGCAATCCTAAAATAGTGGTTAATTGTCAATTGTATATAGAAAAAAATCCTAAATGAAAGTTGTTCCCTAGGGTTTACTTTGAATGATTATCATCTTGGTTTGGTCAAGTTTGATGTTCTCTTGTAAATTTTATTTCCCTTGTGTCATAATTCATGTGGCATGAGGAAATGACGGGTCTCTTATAATACTAGAATGATATAATGACTCTCCTTACCATTGGCCTCCTAATTAGATTTTCCTTATGGTTTGGATATTGTTTCCATATTGTTGGGGATGTGTGAGTGTGTTGGTTTATATACTTGGATGGGATGATTCTCATGTTTCTTTAGAATAGGAAATGTTGGTCGCTCTCATGGTTTCCTTATTTTTTCATGAGATACGAGGTTAGTGGTCTAGCACCCTTTTATTGACATACAAGGAAACATTACCCTCTTTTATGGTTGTCAAGTTGAGGTTGTCACATGACAATGTGTAAGTATTTTGCATGTGCAATATTTTTATATATTGATTTCACATTGTATGAATTCCATGTTGTGTTGTGACATCTCTAGTACATAGATGTGTTGGAGATTGAAGGTTGCATCAAATGGTTGTCATTAATGTCAACAAGTTGTCATTGATGTCAACACAGTATTGTATGTATGACTCGCTTATCAGAAGTTATTTCACATTAAATATGATTGTTATATGTGGTCCGGTGTGTTGGTTTTTAGGTCCAATTCCTACTGTGTGACAAACTATGATTTAGATATTTGAAGATCTTGGATGACTTAGCGTATGCAATACTTTATGGATGTTTTGGCCGGCCTAATTGATGAATAAGATATACTTGTATATATAAGATGAAAGATAGAAGAGAGAAGTGAAAGAGATGTGATGTTATGCAAGAAGGATATAGAGATAGAAAAGTGTGTGATTGTAGCATTTAATTAGAATAAGCGAATTAGGCGAAGACAATAAGTGTGATTTAAGCAGAAGTATTGAGTGATTATTGATATGTAGTACTACCTTTATTGAGCTTCATTTGGAACTAAATTCACACAAGAAAGGTGTAATTCATCAGTTCACTTTTGGCGGTAAGCAATAACTTTTGTATATTGGCAGTGAGCCATCTTCTTTGTATCTCTGTGGCAGTGAGCCCTCTGGGTTGTAGCCCTATGGACAGTGAGTCCTTATTTCAAGCAGTGAGCCTTTTTGTAATTAGTTTTGATATTCTCTATAGTGTGAGTTAATCCTCACCGTGGTTTTTTCCTCATTGTGTTTTCCACGTAAATCTGGCGTTACTGTGTTTATGTAATGACTTTCCGTTTTTGCACTTATTGATAAATCATTTATGCAGTATTTGGATCTAGTTTCGGTAAATTGGTTAAGGCATTTAATTTGGTGACAACTGATTCACCCCCCCCCCTCTTAGTTGTCTTGTTCAACAAGATGTCCAATGTGGCATGTAGTGTCAATAATTATATTATGAAAAAATTATTCATCCACTCGTTGACCAATAACGTCGAGTGAAAGATTGGGGAATTATAGGTGTAACATGTATTGGTGGTTGAGGTTAATCATTGTTGTGAAATTCATTCTTACCATGTTACCATATATTTTGCATCAACAAATACTAGGGTATTGACCCTAGTATCCTTGATTTCACATAGCATACACTTGATTACAATTTTGTGCAACATAAATTTGATTCTATTTTTTTGTACAAGTTGGGTAGTGATTGTTATTACTACTTTTCCATATTATCCCCACAAGGTTTGCACCACTTTTTAGGAGTTGGTGTCATGGGTTGTGTATTGGAAAAATTTACCCCAAAAATTGGCATTTACCCCTTGTAACTACTTATGGCACACTCAGGGATATGTCACAATTCTTATTGCTTAGGCTCTCACTCTTGGAAAATTATTACAATGTGACCTTCACTTTTGCATCTTGTGCACCAAATACTTCACTATGTTTTGCATTTATTGTCCATTTTCTCCATCCATGTAGCTATCTACCCAATTTGTGCTCAAAGTTTAGGGTTGAATCCGTCAGAAGGCTCACCAAGAATCTCTAGTTGTAAAGAAGCATCCAGATCTTCTTTTATCTTAGAAGAGTATATTGGACTAGTTAATTTCAAATAGATGCATTCAAGCCTTTAATGAACGATTCCTTCTTGATGATGTCATTTATTACTCAGGGAATCTCTAGATATAGCTCTTTGAGTCATTGATCATACTCACACACACTCTTTAGGAAGTTTCTTGATATCAATTAGTTCAACAAATTTTTTGTGACATTACTAGGTAATTGGCATCTATCAAGAAGCTTACTTTGACATTATCGAGTATGTTTTCATGTCATCTTTATTAAATCACAAATATAAATCTTGTGCTCTTCTAGTAAGAGTGGCTGAAGAATGAAAAGCCAAATATTCTAGACACCATCATTGATATTTGTTGTGCTATTTAGGTGATTTCATAGGATTTCTAATGCTTGGATGCATCTCTATCCTTGGTGTATGGCTTCATTGTAGTGAGCTCATGCTCATCGATGACAATACGATTCTACAGTTGACATATTTAGTACGTGTGGTTAATGATACCCACATGATGCTATTTACTTGCAAATTAATATGCAATAAATTTTGAAAATAGAAGAAATTTTCTTGAAAATAGTAGTATAATTATCATCACTTGGAGGTTTAAATAACTTTTATGGACTATCGTATTAAGTCTATCATCTCAACATAAAATCTATAATTTTATGTGTTCCTTCATAATCACTAAGGGACTCTCTTATATGGATCCATGAAGGATGGTTATCTCCAACAACATCTTGTTTCATTATCATTTGAGTGCATACACTCCACTTTAATAGTACTAACTTTTGATTACATTGGCCTTCTATTTGGAAACGTGTCAATCTTCTCATAGGTGCACTAACTTTTTTTAGATAATTCTAAAATAATGTTACTACTCACCATTTTTGTGTATTGATTCATGAAAAATTTGTGCTTTTTAAAATGATCTCTTTAGTGTGGTAGGGGAATTATTCCATGGGGAGAGTTCAAAATGATTTTACACTAGAAAATATTTACCAAACGTGAGGTTTTTTTAAACAATTTATGAAACCAAGGAGTCAAAAAATTACAAATTCATTTCAAACTAATTAGTAGGCCAACTTAACAAATCATAAAATACATGAATCAATAATTTCCTTCAAAATGTTGTTGCTACACATGCCCACACTATATTTGAAAGATTCAACTAAGTGATAAATGTAGGCATCTAGGTAATTCGTCACTAGTGAATTCTTTAGTGCTAGCAAAGCTCCATCTAGATAAATAGTCAGACAAGTACTCATGTAACTTAATCTAAGATTCTTCAATAATTTGTTTCCAGACATTTCCTTCTCTTTCCACTGATAAACCTTCACACTAATAGGCAGGTTCTAGCTTCAATAAACTCTTTTATTGTGTGCATGAACCATAAAAAAATATCAACATATTATTTGTCCATATTATTATGAACATAGAGCCTCAAAGAAGGTCTCAACAATGGATCCAAAATGTTACCATTTTTCCTACCCCTAGCATTCTTCCATTTAGGCTAGCACATCTTTGTAGATTCTATGTGTTGGACTATAGTCACAAGTCTCACCCTAAACTAGAGACTCATGCATTGGACTATTGATTCTAGAAATGACTACTAAAGCACAATGAACATGTGAAAAGAAAACTATAAGTACTCTATTAAGAGAATTCTATCAATGCACAAAGATAAAAACATTTATATTTCATATCTATCAAAGGTATCAACTAGTTTAAATTTGTCTATATTATGATTAAATGCAATTTTTTATAGGGGATTTATCCTAGCATCACTTTCTCATGCACCTACAAATATGATTATTAATTAAAAGCACATACATGTCAAAACTAGTTATCATGTACATTTTGTAGTTTGGTTATTACTCACTTTGGGTGGGATGCAAATTATTATTATATGTACACACAATATTCAAATAATTATATTGACTCCAAAATATGAGAGTGGCTTACAATGTTGTCAACATGTTTGTTGGTCAATTATAGAATATTTGTTGGAACTTGTTTGTCATTGTGCCAAAAGATTGACCTGTTAATGCTAGAGATAAATAGATCCGCAAGAGGCAGTTAGTCCATGTCACGAATCTGAAGGGAGACACTGGCGATTAGTCCAATAATCACCCCCTCAGTGTCACATGAGGGAATTCAAACCCGCAACCGACGACTCTAATACCATTTGTTGGAACATGTTTGTCATTACACCAAAAGATCGACCTATTAATGCCTGATACAAATGTTAAAGATAAATGGATCCATGAGAGGCAGTTAGTCCATATCACAAGTACAAAGGGAGACACTGGTGATTGATCCAATAGTATTAAAATGAATGGATATGATTTGTTTATAATATGACCCATCTTTTTATATGGCATTTGATATATTGCACATTTTCTACACTACTGCAAAATAACCAAAACTAGCCTAAAATTGCATATTATACAAATTGTTGTTTTCAATTTTATTCTTCTCTTTTAGCTTCTATTTCAAATATCACTAATTTTTGTGTTTTATTCCTATATTTTATTACTTGACATGGTACACATTCAACATTAAAAGTTGAAAGCATCTTGTTAAGTGATTTTGCATTCTCCAAAGTTTTTTGTCAAATCCAATACAATCACAAACGAATAATTTATGAGCTCTTATTGCCCTTATTTATCTTTTGAATGATAGTGTTATCATATGGTCCTATCTTCTTAAATTGGGATCACAAATATTATAATCCTTTTTTGTTGGGAAAAGGTGTGTTGTGCAACTTGCATAATGTTTATACTGTAAAATTAATATTTATTTGTGGTGCACCTAGGGAATCTAGGGATATGTGCATCACATGGTTTAGACACATTCTTGGGGCCACTTTGTATGTTGCATCAATTGTAACATTGATTAAATATTTATGTGTGGATTACACATTATTAAAATATTTTTATTGGGAAAAATTAGTAATTAAAAGTAAATGATGGGGGCATAGTTTTGTATGATCATGGTATTAGGAATATGGATACGTAATATCGATTCATGTTTTTGTACATGTTTATTTCTATAGTTGCAATCACATGAACAATTTTTGAGGTTGGTTTTCATTTATATTAAGCTCTCCTATATGTGCATATGTGAACCATAATGTGGGATGTGTGATTGCATAGTTATCCATTATGCTTGTATATATGGTGGATACATTGGAGGAACTTAATGTTTCAGAAGTATTCATGGAGACTCCATAAGTGTATTGTAATGTTTACATTGTTAAATAATATAGAGTGTGGATGCTTTTAGAGGTCATTTTTTTTCATGAGGGTTTTTTCAAAGTATATCTTATGTCATCTTGATGGTATGTTTATCTATTCCTTATATGGTGGATTCTAAATACTCTTTTGCTTATTTTTCTCTCCTAGCGTCATGTGGATATATTTATTATTTCTACAATTTTTATTTTCATTTGGTATTAGATATTGATTGTGAGGTTGTGGGAGATGTCCTTGGTTGTAAGACTTGCCATGTGTAGATTCTTATGTGTATTATTAAAAAATAATTAAGGCATTTTCAAGGTCACATGCATGTTTACAAACTTGAGTTATTATAAATCTGGTGTTTGATAAAGATTTGGAAAGTGGTTTTTGTGTTAGGTCTCTTATTATGAGGAGTTTGGAGATAAGATTTTTTTCGAGACCTATTGATCTGTTAGGATCTTTGATGAAAGTTGCTTAGCAAATGTTTAATTTATGTAAACCGAATTTAATGCCTTAAACTTAATTTTAAGTTCTTAAAAAGACATTAAGTAAATTAGAACTATAGGAATAATAACACATAAGAGAAGACAAATACAACAAATTGATAACGAAGTTCACCAAAATGGTTGCGTCTCCATGTCCCTCTCCAACGAGTGACCAATCCTTGATTATGCTCTAAATTCTTGATTACAAGACACCTTCAATCTGCTACAAAGTCTCCTTGGATGATAATGAAATGAAGAATATTCCCCTCCTTCAAATAAAAATTAACTTGGCCTAAAGCCTCTCATAGCTATTTGCACAGAGTTGAAATTATCTCATCATCTAATTCCCAATTTCCTCACCACTATTCTCCCAAGCCAAAAATCCCCCCTTTAAATACAACTTAACATTCTATATGGGGGTTAACAAACATATTTTTTCATATATTTCCCTATCTCCTAAACTAAGCCCTTATCCCCATTTAAATCTCCTTGAAATAAATATGGACTTAATGTTTTTGGCAACCCTTAATTCATGGAATTCGAGTTGCATTTTAAGGTTTGCATGGATATAGTTTTTAATGCTCTTCTTAAGGGCTTAGCTTTACTTTAAAAAGGATAAAGTGCTCAAAATACCACCAAGAATGCCCAACACTTGAAATGGTATTTGTAAAGTCTTTAAATAAAACAGGTGCCTAAATATATTTTGAAAATGATGCATGATCCATTGGTGTGGAGTAAAAGTAAAGAGGGGGAGGTTTCCAACGCGGAGTGCCACATGGTGCCCAATGATTGGGTCACGTAGCACCATTTAATTCACCACCTCATTAACATGTGTCACACCATCAGTGGCCCATGTGTCAAGTTCTGTTGATTCGACTACCATGTCAATAGCCATGTTTCATGCCACATCATCAACTCCCACTGTGCCTGCCACGTTAGCATGCTGACATCAACATCCGTACTGTCCTGGTCAACCTTTTTCCTGCAAAATTTGATCGGCCATAACTTGCGTACAACTCCGTTTGACATTATTCAAGTAGCATTGGAATCATCTCGACAAGCACTTCAACATAGGGTTTTTTTTGGAGAGTTTGGAACAATCAATTTTTTGGTGAAAAACATATCCACCTAGATCACCTCTTAGAAAATAAAATATCACCATTGAGTCTAGAAGGCCCAAAAATCTATGGATTGACATAAAAAACATCTATGTTTGAACGTGATTTTGTTTGGCCATTTTTAGGGCCATGGACCATACATAAGCCATACAACCATATGGTTAATAAAATAATCAAATAGAAAATTATGGATAGGTTGTAGGGAAATAATAATAAAATATATAAAAATTTATAGAATTAAATATTTTTTATTAGAAGGGATGATGGTATTAGGATTACCTAGTGGTTTAATTTCTATGATAAAGGTTTGGGGACTAGCACTCAATTTTTCTAGGAAGCCTATCTTGTGGAGACTAAATCACTTAGAGTTGTAGAGGGGCCACACTATCAGTGGGTTGCCTCATCCTACCACCTTTTCCAATGGAAAATAGCATCAAGCAATCTAATTGTAATGCTCAACCACACAACCCAAAGGAAACAACATCATCTATCATTTATGGCACGAATTTAACATGCAACATAATATTAGCATTCAACACTTGAAATGAAACTATACATGTACAACATATAACAAAGTCCCTTGGGGTTACATGACTATATTAATTTTCGTTCAACATCTATTACATTACATGAAAGATAAGCATCCACTAGTAACCATAAGATAATATCATGGACGATACATTTTTAACATGAAAATACATCACAGCTCAAGGATTACATCAATACAATGTTGCTTCCCAAATTGGCAAAGTACAATAACATGGAATGATACAAATCATCAAGACTGGAACCAACACTAGTACATCTCGGAGTCACTACAAAGGTACAATTATGCACATCTCGATCTTCGGCTGGGGACCCAATGGGGTGCATAACACGTTCCACCTGACCACGTGGACCCTAAGGCCCACCCCCCATGCTAAGAGATGACAAGAAGGACCACAACAAATACCATCAAGAAATACAAGGTTTACAAGACTCCACAACATGAGCAACAATAACACAAGAGATCATTCAGCACAAGAAAACATAAGCAACAAGAACAAAGCAGCATTAAACAACAGTACACCACTTCCAAAAGCCCACAAAATAAAATGGAAATATGAGTCAAGTAAATGCAAGGATGTAGCAGGGGAGAGTGGCATCGCATGGTCCATGGGTTATCCTAAAAGTTTAAATGTTGGCCATCTTGATAGCCTAGACGCCGCCCCCATCTATGGTTGTCCTGACAGCCTCTCACTAGGCGTTAGCCCCATAGGGTGACACATGCGGGACCAATTATCCTCTCGTGGGGACAATAATATTGGTCTTGTCGACTAGGCCTTCCCAACCCATCCTTAGCCTGAAGGAGCGCTACAGGCATGGGTAAGGTATCCAATTATCTTAGTTAAAGTGAAAATTCTACCCAAATCCCTAATTAGTTAATTATGTTATCACTTGATTAGAAAACTCCCACATGGGTTGTCCTAGATGCCGCTTTGTGCGTTGGTCCCCACTAGAAGCCACTCCCCCTTCTACAACTAGAGAACCTAGCTGAGTTGATAGGGCAACCAATATGCACAAATCTCATAACAGCAAGAACATACACCATAGTGAGGCATGAACCATCTCGTACGAAGAATTGACCATAAAGGAAATAAATAGTGCATAGCTAAAATCCCTTCAAATATCACATCAATCAAGATTACAGGATCACCACATATACTTGGGCTACAACATGGCTTTCTCAAGCCTCTGGAAGACTTTAACAAATCACTAATACAATGGTTTCCCAACAAAGTGGCAACAATAACTTGAAATCGAAAACCAACCATGATAAGCAAAATCAACTTACTTTCCAAAATCATTCACATAAATCATCACAAAGAAATAATCAAGGTATCCATCAATAGGAAATTCCCCCTAGCCACAGGAAATACACATATGACTCAAATACAAACAATCAAACCATTCAGACATCCATGAAACCTTATTTCTACAACTCATGTTCCTTAATTCACCTAATTGGATCATTTATAAATCAATGACAATTATATATACAAATTACATCACATGAGAATGCATTATAATCTTCATTAGGCCCCACTAGTTAACTTCATTTCCTTGTAGCCAATTTACTTAAGAAGAAATAAGATGCAAATCAAATATTAATCTAAGTAAATATATCCAAGGTACATTTTTATGTCTATAAATGAAGCTATAACCATTCACATTAATAATACATATATATAAGATGTCACTCACAACATTATTACATCAAGTATCAACTCTAACTTATGTCACTCCCAATTATCCTAGCTTGATACAACAGAAGAAAGAGATAACTTTTTGGTTATTACCTTGTGATCATATAATAATATTTCATGATAGTATAAAAATATCCATTTAAGAAATTTATCCTTCAAATATCAATCTAAACCAATGTTTGATTATGGAATTCAATTCAAATTATATGAATAAATAAAATAAGGGTCATATTTGAATATAATTCTATTGAAGATGAAAACTAAACTAATGTTATAACATGTACTTGTTGCAGGTACTACTTGTTGGCTATGCAATAACTATGAAATATTAATGATAATCAAATGAAACCCTAAGGGAATAACACTAATGACTATCAATCAATTCACTATACAATAATCATGGATTCTCTTTCTTTTTTTTATCAATAAATGTATAATGATGCAAACCATATATTCTAAAACATAGACAAAGGATTAAGTGAGAACTGCAAATATGTGGAAATGATTTTTCAATCCTAATAGGAGTCTTCTAGGGTGGAAATCAAGTCTAGAATTTTCAAATCCAAACTCCATCTTATCTTACTAGTCAACTATGTTGACTATTAAAAATTCATACCCAAGATTGATAAATACTTTCTCCAATGATTCCCAAATTAAAAATTAGATTTTATAATTAATTTCCTACAACTAAGACTCATAAAAAGAAACCTATTGCCTTTATGTAGTTGTCCCTCCTTTTCCATAACCATGATTAATTATTTGTTTAAATCCATGTTATTTATATTTATACAGACATATATATTTGTCTATGGATTTATATATATTCATATTTATATACATATACTTCATCATATATATAGATATGTATATTTATTCATGAAACTAAAAGTAGATACAATATCCCAAATTACAAATGGCCACATCAATTGAACAGACATATATAGTTGTTTATATTTAACAAGTAGCATTTTGTTTGAATTAACAGTTTATATGATGCCACTATATCTATAAGAAAGAAATTGAATTATTCATTGCTCCTTACTGACAGCGAGGTTGCTAAGAATTAAGGGCCCGAAAATGCAACTGGGGTTAGCTCTGAAGTATACATTGATGTTGCAAACACATTTAACAACAATGATGAAGATAAGGAAGTGAAACAAAACCCAAGGTTGAAGTAAATGGAGGAGAACCAGGCATCCCTATGATCTAATAAACAAGAGATGGCTAAAGAAGAGCAGCGTTGGCAGCACTAGACAAAACTCGCAAGGCAAAAGAATGACGAAGCTGCAGGAAGAATGGTTGCAGGGGTATTGGTATAGAGATAGACATGGCTCTTTCAAGCCATCCACTGAGATGGTATACTTACAACAGTCTGTTGGATTTAATGCAATAAGCATGAAAAATTGTTTGACAGAATTCCACAAAGAGTTGTGGCCTCATGGACATTGCGGATGCACTCACAAAAGATTTGCTCCAAATACTTTAGCAAATTCCAAGCATACGCAATAACCAGGGAAATTGTTTATCAACGAAGTGGTGAAGACATTTGAACTATTCAAGGGCGCACTAAGTATATATCTTCCATGAGAATGCATACCAACCTTGCAGTTGCAAAGAAATGACCAAATGGCTTGTTGGCTTAGAAGCCTCCAAGCAAATTCAAATGATCAGAGTTTTAATTAGGATGTGTGAATAGCTAGGAATTCTCTTAGTTGTCTGATAGGTATACTGCTGAAACCACTCCTACTGAGAGCTTTTACCCCTTTCTCAAGGACTAACGATGGTTGGGGGTGCGCTAAGGGTATAGAGGAAGGGCCCCTTCAAATTTGTTTTTAAGAGGATGCAGGGAATAATTAGTAAAGAATTCCAAATATAAGGAACTAGTTGTAATGAGATCATTATTCTCACCATCCCAGTTTAATAATATAAGATCGTTAACAAATAGTAATCACCACCAAGAATACCAAACACTGGAGCATAAATCGGATTCCAAAGGAAGTCTAAAATAAAGGGAAAAACCTTAACATACAAGAGTGTTTTAATCTCATACCAAACAAGGGGTGCGTAGAAAAATAGCGACAAAGATTTAGGTGAGGTGGGGCACTTAAAAAGAAGGCGCACAACAAGCATGGAAAATAGCTATCGAATGCGAAACCTTGAGAAGATTAAAAAAAACATAGGGAGAAATCACTTGCCAGTTCTTTACGCCCTTGAAAGAAATTCTTCCAATATCTCCCTCATGCACAATCCCTTGTCGATTCCAACTCTATCTACTCATGCCTTCCTCTAAGATTCAAGAAGTATTCTCCTCCTCTCTTGATCTTCTTCTTGTTACATACATTTGCAGCCCAAGAGAGTGTCAATGGCTTCCCCCCCCCAACCAAAACCAACCAGTCAGCATGTTCTAATTTCTTACATAATCTCACGATCTATTCTAAGCCACAAGAGCATTAACCTTGTTGTGCTCCCCATACATCTGTAGCCTTTTAGACACGAGATCCTAGTTGTTAATAGGAGGTAACCCCCGAAGTCGCTTGTGAGAAGAGAGACGGTAATAATGTGTAGTCAATATGTAGAGTATAACCAAGAATATAAAGCTCAACCATTGCTCTCCTATTCCCATCAAAATTTCCGCCGCAAGCCATTTCATAACTGACAAGTACTAAATTTCAAATTGTAACTAACTTCCACTTCATAAGATTCATTTTTTTTCTTTTATTTCGGTTACAAGGAATCTTTAATTATGGGCAGCATTTACTCCAGGAGAGCGGTTACAAAATGGTTACCAACAATATCCTTTAATTAGATCCTTCATAACAAATTGACATATCAATGCAATAAATCTTAATTTATTTATTTTAACTTACTTTTTAATTTGCACGAAAAATCTAATTAACATATTTAATTTTTATATCTCTTTATTAATCATAATTTTAATTTATTTAAACCATGTAAAATTATTAACAATATTTTATTTAATCAAATCAAATTAAAATCAAGCAATCCCTGACTTCTCACGAATAGAAAACAACAAGATGACAACATAGAGAGTGGGGCACTACATCCTCCCCCCCTAAGATTCGCCTTACTCCTGGAAGTCACCAAACAAAATAAAACATACACATTGATAAACAACATAATTACATCACGACATAATCAAATAACGAGAGACACCCAACAAAACAATTGTCAAAACATGAAAACCATACCGAAGGGTTGCAAGGTGGGGGTACTCTTCCTCGTCGAGGATGATGGCAAGGTTGGGGGACCCTTCTTGTCAACTTCGTGTTTCTGTGTCATACCCATTGGGTTTTATGAGGCTTGCTCAGACCTGAAAATGCAAGTGGAGTCGAAGCTTGGTACCTGCAATCCTACACAAAAGAAAACATTGTGTGCAACATATGTATAATATCATATCTACCTAGTGTAGAGGGAATCGTCGTGTCATATGCCTCTCATGAATGAGTGATATGACATCATCCTTCTAACACCCTACAATCAGTGAGACATCATAAACAACCATCAATAATAATTACTAATCAGATGTAAATATAGTATTAAATCTACAAGTTAAACATAACCAATTAATTACCTTCATCATCAAGATTCAAAGTGACTACCTGAAAACCACAAACTAGGGTAAAAACATAACACCTTAGTACTAGTTATTCAAGCTAATTCATTACCAAGACACATTTTTGGTTAAACATCATCATTTATACATTAGGCATTCCACAAAATCTCACAACAAATGTGACACAAGATCATATATTTTACACCTTTTGAGAAACAAACACACAATTTAACACATCAAAAGCTCAAAATTCAAGTTTAAACACACACTCAAATTCACTTCATAGGACACACACCACAAGGTAAACACAAGGGTCCCAAAATGCATTTCTGGTAGGAAGGATATCGATGCATTGCGCACTACATCGAGGGTCCTATTCTTTCCACCAGTTATTCAAGATAATTCATTACCAATACACACATTTTTGGTTAAACATCATCATTTACACATCAAGAATTCCAAAAAATCTCACATGTATGTGACACAAGATCATATTTTTATGCCTTTTCATAAACAGACACACAATTTAACACATCAAAAGCTCAAAATTCAAGTTTAAACACACACTCATCGCATACACACTCAAATTCAATTCACAAGACACACACCACAAGGTAAACACAAGGGTCCAAAAATGTATTTCCGGTAGGAAGGATGTCGGTACATTGCACACTACACCGAGGGTCATATCCTTTCCATCATTTTTTGCACCTTGGACCAACACCACCTAGATACAATCTCAAATTGCTAAGTGTCAATGATGCAAAAGAAAAGACGTAATCCTCACTTAGATTACGAGCAACTAGGTTGATGTAATGGGCTCATAGTGTCCAGTGTATGAACCTAGGCTTTGATACCATGTGTAATTCCCTACCATGCAACCCTAAATGAAACAACATTATCTATCATTTATGGCACATTTTTTTAAAGTAACTAACAAGCAACATAATATTAACATTCAACACTTGAAATGAAACTATACATGTACAACATATAACAAAGTCCCTTGGGGTTACATGACTACATTACTTTTTGTTCAACATCTTTTACATTACATGAAAGATAAGCATCCACTAGTAACCATAAGATAATATCATGGATGATACATTTTAACATGAAAATACATTGCTCAAGGATTACATCAATACATCGCTCAAGGATTACATCAATACAATGTTGCTTCCCAAATTGGAAAAGCACAATAACATGGAATTATACAAATCATCAAGACTGGAACCAACACTGGTAAATCTCGGAGTCACTACAAAGGTACAATTCTACACATCCTGATCTTTGGTTGGGGACCCAATGGGGTGCATAACATGTTCCACCCGACCACATGGACCCTAAGGCCCACCCCCATGCTAAGAGATGACAAGAAGGACCACAATGAATACCATCAAAAAATATAAGGTTTACAAAACTCCACGACATGAGCAAAAATAACACAAGAGATCATTCAGCACAAGAAAACATAAGCAACAAGAACAAAGCAGCATTAAATGATAGTACACTACTTCCAGAGGCCCACAACATAAAATGGAAATGTGAGTCAAGTAAATGCAAGGATGTAGCAAGGGAGAGTGTCATCGCATCATCCATGGGTTATCCTGATAGTCTAGACATCGGTCATCCTGACAGCCTAGACGTCGCCCTCATCTATGGTTGTCCTGACAGCCCCTCACTAGTCATCGGCCCCATAGGGTGACATATGCAGGACCACTTATCCTCTCATGGGGACAAGGATATTGGTCTTTCTGACCAAGCCTTCCCAACCCATCCTTAGCCTAAAGGAGCACTACAGGCATGGGTGAGGCATCCAATTATCTTAGTTAAGGTGAAAATTCTACCCAAATCACTAATTAGCTAATTAAGTTATCACTTGATTAGAAAACTCCCACATGGGTTGTCCTATACACTGCTTTGTGCACCGGTCCCCACTAGAAACCACTCCCACTTCTACAACTAGAGAATCCAACTGAGTTGATAGGGCAACCAATATGCACAAATCTCATAACAACAATAACATACACCACAACGAGGCATGAACTATCCCACATGAAGAATTCACCATAAAGGAAATAAATAGTGTATAACTAAAATCCCTTCAAATATCACATCAATCAAGATTACAGGATCACCACATATACTTGGGCTACAACATGGCTTTCCCAAGCCTCTAGAAGACTTTAACAAATCACTAATACAATGGTTTCCCAACAAAGTGGCAACAATAACTTGAAATCGGAAACCAACCACGATAAGAAATATCAACTTACATTCCAAAATCATTTACATAATTCATCACAAAGAAATAATCAAGGTATCTATCAATAGGAAATTCCCCCTAGCCACTGGAAATACACATATGACTCAAATACAAACAATCAAACCATCCAAACATCCATGAAACCTTATTTCTACAACTCATGTTCCTTAATTCACCTAATTGGATCATTTATAAATCAATGACAATTATATATACAAATTACATCACATGAGAATGCATTATAATCTTCATTAGGCCCCACTGGTTAACTTCATTTCCTGCAGCCAATTTACTTAAGAAGAAATGAGATGCAAATCAAATATTAATCTAAGAAAATATATCCAAGGT
The DNA here is from genome assembly GCA_007258455.2 of Sequoia sempervirens. NCBI lineage: Eukaryota > Viridiplantae > Streptophyta > Pinopsida > Cupressales > Cupressaceae > Sequoia > Sequoia sempervirens. The sequence goes on along the minus strand of VDFB02271358.1, from coordinate 1,253,534,961 downwards.
ACATTTTCATGTCTTTAAATGAAGCTATAACCATTCACATTAATAATAGATATATATAAGATGTCACTCACAACATTATTACATCTTATCACCTCTAACTTATGTCACTCCCTATTATCTTAGCTTGATACAACATAACAAAGAGATAACTTTTGGGTTATTACCTTGTGATCATATAATAATATGTCATGATAGTATAAAAATATCCATTTAAGAAATTTATCTTTTATATATCAATCTAAACCAATGTTTGATTATGGAATTCAATTCAAATTATATGAATAAATAAAATAAGGGTCATATTTGAATATAATTCTATTGAAGATGAAAATTAAACTAATGTTATAGCATGTACTTGTTGAAGGTACTACTTGTTGGTTATGCAATAACTATGAAATATTAATGATAATCAAATGAAACCCTAAGGGCATAACACTAATGACTATCAATCAATTCAATATACAATAACAATGGATTTTCTTTCTTTTTTTATCAATAAATGTATAATGATGCAAACCATATATTCTAAAACATAGACAAAGGATTAAGTGAGAACTACAAATATGTGGAAATGGTTTTTCAATCCTAATAGGAGTCTTTTAGGGTGGAAATCAAGTCTAGAATTTTCAAGTCCAAACTCCATCTTATCTTACTAGTCAACTATGTTGACGATTAAAAATTTATACCCAAGATTTATAAATACTTTCTCCAATGATTCCCAAATTAAGAATTAGATTTTATAATTAATTTCCTACAACTAAGGGTCATAAAAAGAAACCTATTGCCTTTATGTAGTTGTCTCTCCTTTTCCATAACCATGATTAATTATTTGTTTAAAACCATGTTATTTATATTTATACAGACATATATATTTGTCTATGGATTTACATATATTCATATTTATATACATATACTTTGTCATATATATAGATATGTATATTTATTCATGAAACTAAAAGTAGATTCAATATCCCAAATTATAAATGGCCACATCAATTGAACATACATATATAGTTGTTTATATTTAACAAGTAGCATTTTTTTTAAATAACAGTTTATACTATGTCATTCTATCTATAAGAAAGAAATTGAATTATTCATTGCTCCTTACTAACACTGAGGTTGCTAAGCATTAAGGGCCCGAAAATGCAACTGGGGTTAGCTCTGAAGTATACATTGATGTTGCAAACACATTTAACAACAATGATGAAGATGAGGAAGTGAAACAAAACCCAAGGTTGAAGTAAATGGAGGAGAACCAGGCATCTCCAAGGCATCCCTACAATCTGATAAACAAGAGATTTCTAAAGAAGAGCAGCGTCAGCAGCACCAGACAGAAATCACAAGGCAAAAGAATGAGGAAGTTGCAGGAAGAATGGTTGCAGGGGTATTGGTATATGAAAAGAAACATGGAGCAAAGGAGAACCACACAAAGTAAAACTCTGAATTGAGCTCTGTCGAATACAGGTTCATTTATACAATTTATAATCAAATACATAATAAATACCGCAAGCACTATAGACTAGTGTTAGCTAGAGAATTTATCATGAGCAGGTGAGATAGTCTCAACGTGGATGGCATGGACGGCTAGAGTCGGCGGTAGTCGGTGTGGAGTGAACCTGCTATTAGTTTGTGTTAACAATCTGTTGTTGATAATTAATTTACCTTTTCTAACATCCCCCCATAAATTAATTGTCAAACTGTTTTAGATATCCCCCCATAATCTAGAAAATATGGGTCATGGTCTAAAGCCTTGTTAGGTACCCATTTACAATCACTGATGAAATTCTTCATATTGCTTCCCCTCATCATAATCACTTTGGGTTTTACGGATTACCCCTAACCGATGCAATTCTAAAATGGTTTAAAGCTCACCACGAACTCCACAAACCTCACACACAAGTGGTTTCAAGATCACCACAAACTTTACATTCAAGTGGTTTTGGCTAACCACAAACCTCTCAACAAGTGGTTTTGGATTACCACAAACTGAGCACACACATGACTCCACAAATCATCATCACGGGGAAACCATCATCACTCTGGGATTTTCTCCTTGTGTGTATGCATCAAAATTGATTATTGAGTCCATATAAAAAGAAATCCATCTATCGAGATACATTGGTAACCATCCGTTGTGCTCGCGAGTTGTATAGGATTCCTTTTTAGATACATGGTTCATCAATATGTTAAACCAAAAACATTGGGGGTGTCGGGTACAACTAATCGTGCACCCCTTACAACAAATCAGGTACAATACACACTTTGGTTTTGACTTTTAACAAAGGTGACTCACACTTAAACATTTTCCCAATAAATACATAGCCCACTAACAACAAAAAAATTCTTGACTTCGTGATTGCACATCGTTTGGGACTGGCCTCTTTTCAACATCCATCCAAATACTATCAATGAGATAAAAACATCATTCTTTTGAGGGATATTGATCCAACAATCTTCGTTTACATGACCACTTTTGACATTGACATACCCTTCACATTTAGACAGACAAATTCTCTCACCTCCAACCCAAACACTTTTGCAATTTTACTATTGTACCTTTCAATAATGGTCTTCAACATAATCATATATTCTTCTCTTTTGCACTTGACTACAGAGAGTCTACACACTAGACACATAAGACACTAAAACATAGGAGATAACTCAGAATTGATTTGTGCACCTTCCTTCTTTATTCTACAATCTTTTCACACTTATTTCACCTACCAACAAACTGTCTTTTCCAGCAGTTGGTTATAATCTGCGAGCCTTTATATTTTGTGCTTAGCTTAATTCCTTTGGCAATAGCAATCTAAGTGATCTTCGTTGGCTCTTTTTACCCACAACTTTGCTCCTTCCTTGCTGCAGCGAGTAAAGAACCTGACAACTCATTCATCAAAATAATCTATGCACAAAATAGAACATATTACTCCAAAGTCCAAACATATTTAAATCTTGAAACAACAAACGGAGCTATGGTGTCGTTATCAAGTATGTGATCTCTTTTCTTTTAAAAAATCTCTTCAACTCCTACAACAGTTCCTCCTGCAGCTGCAGCTAACTTAGACATGAACGGCTCCTATAGATCTACATTATCACAATATCTTCAATCTTTAGGACAGCTTCAATCTTTGATTTTTGCGACCTTCTCTTCACTCAGGAATTTGCTCTCTTTTTCTGCATCTGCAACTTCCGAAATCTGCTCACCAATAGACATCATCATTCTGGAGCTCCACCATTGGCTTACCATGAAAAGAAACATGGAGTAGAGGAGAAGAACAAAAAGGCTTTGAATTGAGCTCTGCCGAATACAGGCTCAAGTATACAATTTATAATCAAATAGTGCAAGAACTGTTGACTAGTGTTAACTAGAGAATTTATCATGATCAGGTGAGATAGTCTCAATGTGGATGGCATGGACGGCTAGAGTCGGTGGGAGTCAGCGTGGAGTGGACCTGCCGTTGGTTTGTGCCAACAATCTGTTGTTGATAATTAATTTACCTTTTCTAACAGTATAGAGATAGACATGGCTCTTTCAAGCAATCCACTAAGATGGTATACTTACAACAGTCTATTGGATTTAATGCAATAAGCATGAAAAATTGTTTGACAGAATGCCACAAAGAGTTGCGGCCTCATGGACATTGTGGATGCACTCACAAAAGATTTGTTCAAAAGACTGTAGCAACTTCCAAGCATACGTAATAAGCAGGGAAATTGTTTATCAACAAAGTGGTGAAGACATTTGAACTATTCAAGGGCGCATTAAGTATATCTCTTCCATGAAAATGCATACCAACCTTGCAATTACAAAGAAATGACCAAATGGCTTGTTGGCTTAGAAGCCTCCAAGAAAATTCAAATGATCAGAGTTATAATTAGGATGTGTGAACAGTTGAATTCTCTTAGAAGTTGTCTGATAGGTATACCACTGAAACCACTCCTACTGAGAGATTTTGCTCCTTTCTTAGGGACTAACGATGGTTGGGGTGCGCTAAGGGTATAGAGGAATGGCCCCATCAAATTCGTTTTTAAGAGGATGCAGGGAATAATTAGTAAAGAATTCCAAATATAAGGAACCAGTTGTAATGAGATCATTATTCTCACCATCCCAGTTTAGTAATATAAGATCGTTTACAAATAGTAATCACCACCAAGAATACCAAACACCAGAGCATAAATCGGATTCCAAAGGAAGTCTAAAATAAAGGGAAAATCCTTAACATGCAAGAGTGTTTTAATCTCATACCAAACAAGGGGTGTGAAGCAAAATAGTGACAGGTGAGGTGGGGCGCTTAAGAAGAAGGCGCACAACAAGCATGGAAAATAGCTATCGAATGTGAAACCTTGAGAAGATTAAAAAAACATAGGGAGAAATCACTTGTCAGTTCTTTACGCCCTTGAAAGAACTTCTTCCAATCTCTCCCTCAATCATAGTCCCTTGTGGATTCCAACTCTATCTACTCATGCCTTCCTCTAACTTTCAAGAAGTATTCTCCTCCTCTCTTGATCCGCTTCTTGTTACATATAGCTGCAACCCAGGAGAGTGTCGATGGCTTTTTACCCCCCCAAAACCAACCAGTCAACATGTTCTAATTTCTTACATAATCTCACGATCTAGCCTAAGCCATAGGAACGTTAACCTTGTTGCGCTCCCCATACATCTGTAGCCTTTTAAACATGAGATCCTAGTTGTTAATAGGAGGTAACCCCCGGACTCGCCTGTGAGAAGAGAGACGGTAATAATGTGTAGTCAACATGCAGAGTATAACCAAGAATATAAAGTTCAACTGTTGCTCTCCTATTCCCAGCAAAATTGCTGCCGCAAGCCATTTCATAACTGATAAGTACTAAATTTCAAATCGTAACTGACTTCCACTTCCTAAGGTTCATTTTTTTTCTTTTATTTTGGTTACAAGGAATCTTTAATTATGGGCAGCATTTACTCCACGAGAGCGGTTACAAAATGGTTACCAACAATATCCTTTAATTAGATCTTTCATAACAAATTGACATATCAATGCAATAAATCTTAATTTATTTATTTTAACTTACTTTTTAATTTGCACAAAAAATCTAATTAACATATTTAATTTTTATATGTCTTTATTAATCATAATTTTAATTTATTTAAACCATATAAAATTATTAATAATATTTTATTTAATCAAAGAAAATTAAAATCAAGCAGTCCCCAACCTTCCATGAACGGAAAACAAAACGAGGACAACATAGATAGTGGAGCACTACATCCCCCCCCCAAGATCCGACTTACTCTTGAAATTCGCCAAACAAAATAAAACATACACATTGATAAACAACATAACTACATCACGACATAATCAAATAACGGGAGACGCCCAACAAAACAACTGTCAAAACATGAAAACCATACCGAAGGGTTGCAAGGTGGGGGTACTCTTCCTCATCGAGGATGATGGCAAGGTTCGAGGACCCTTCTTGTCAACTCTGTGTTTCCACGTCATACCCATTGGGTTTTATGAGGCTCGCTCAGACCTGACAGTGCAAGTGGAGTTGAATCTTGGTACTTGCAATCTGCATAAAAGCAAACGTGTGCAAGATATATATATATATAATATCATATCTACCTAGTGTAGAGGGAATCGTTGTGTCATAAGCATCTCACAAATGAGTGATACGACATCGTCCTTCTAACACCCTACAATCAGTGAGACATCATAAACGATCATCAATAAAAATTACTAATCATATGCAAATATAGTATTAAATCTACATGTTAAACATAACCAATTAATTACCTTCATCATCAAGATTCGAAGCTGACTACCTGAAAACCACAAACTAGGGTGGAAACATAACACCTTAGTACCAGTTATTCATTGAGATTTAGAGGGAATCGTTGTGTCATATGCCTCTAATGAATGAGTGATACAACATCATCCTTCTAACACCCTACAATCAGTGAGACATCATAAACGATCATCAATAACAATTACTAATCAAATGCAAATATAGTATTAAATCTACATGTTAAACATAACCAATTAATTACCTTCATCATCGAGATTCGAAGTCGACTACCTGAAAACCACAAACTAGGGTGGAAACATAACACCTTAGTACTATTTATTCAAGCTAATTCATTACCAAGACACTTTTTTGGTTAAACATCATCATTTACACATCAGACATTCCACAAAATCTCACAACATATGTGACACAAGATCATATATTTTTACACCTTTTAAGAAACAAACACACAATTTAACACATCAAAAGCTCAAAATTCAAGTTTAAACACACACTCATCGCATACACACTCAAATTCACTTCACATGACACATACCACAAGGTAAACACAAGGGTCCCAAAATGCATTTCCGGTAGGAAGGATATCGGTGCATTGTGCACTACACCGAGGGTCCTATCCTTTCCACCATTTTTTGCACCTTGGACCAACACCACCTAGATACAATCTCAGATTACTAAGTGTAGATGATGCAAAAGAAAAAGATGTAATCCTCAAGAGTACAAGCAACTAGGTTGATGTAATGGGCTCATAGTGCCCAATGTATGAACCTATGCTCTGATACCATGTGTAATACCCCACCAAACAACCCCAAAGGAAACAACATCGTCTATCATTTATGGCACGTTTTTTTTAAAGTAACTAATATGCAACATAATATTAATATTCAACACTTGAAATAAAACTATACATGTACAACATATAACAAAGTCCCTTGGGGTTACATGACTACATTACTTTTTGTTCAACCTCTATTACATTACATGAAAGATAAGTATACACTAATAACCATTAGATAATATCATGGACAATAAATTTTAACATGAAAATACATCGCTCAAGGATTACATCAATACAATGTTGCTTCCCAAATGGGAAAAGCATAATACCATGGAATGATACAAATAATCAAGAATGGAACCAACACTGGTACATCTCAAAGTCACTGTAAAGGTACAATTTTGCACATCTTGATATTCGGTTGGGGACCCAATGGGGTGCATAACACATTCCAACTAACCACGTGGACCCTAAGGCCCACCCTCGTGCTAAGAGATGACAAGAAGGACCACAATGAATACCATCAAAAAAGATAAGGTTTACAAAACTCCACGACATGAGCAACAATAACAAAAGAGATCATTCAGCACAAGAAAACATAAGCAACAAGAACAAAGCAACATTAAATGATAGTACAGTACTTTAGGAGGCCCACAACATAAAATTGAAATGTGAGTCAAGTAAATGCAAGGATGTAGCAGGGGAGAGTATCATCGCATGTTCCATGTGGGTTATCCTGACAGTCTAGACGTTGGTCATTCTGACAGCCTAGACATCACCCCCATCTATGGTTGTCTTGATAGCCTCTCACTAGGCGTCGGCCCCATAGGGTGACACATGTGGGACCAATTATCCTCTCGTGGGGACAAGGATATTGGTCTTGTCGACCAGGCCTTCCCAACCCATCCTTAGCTTGAAGGAGTGCTACAGGCATGGGTGAAGCATCGAATTAACTTAGTTAAGGTGAAAATTCTACCCAAATCCCTAATTAGTTAATTAAGTTATCACTTGATTAGAAAACTCCCACATGGGTTGTCCTATATGTCGCTTTGTGCACTGGTCCCCACTAGAAGCCACTCCCCCTTCTACAACTAGAGAACCCAACTGAGTTGACAGGGCAACCAATATGCACAAATCTCATAACAACAAGAACATACACCACAGCGAGGCATGAACCATCCCGCACGAAGAATTGACCATAAAGGAAATAAATAGTGCATATCTTAAATCCCTTCAAATATCACATCAATCAAGATTACAGGATCACCAAATATACTTGGGCTACAACATGGCTTTCCCAAGCCTCTAGAAGACTTTAACAAATCAATAATACAATGGTTTCCCAACAAAGTGGCAACAATAACTTGAAATAAAAAACCAACAATGATAAGAAATATCAACTTACATTCCTAAATCATTCACATATAATTCATCACAAAGAAATAATCAAGGTATCGATCAATAGGAAATTCCCCCCTAGCCATTGGAAATACACATATGACTCAAATACAAACAATCAAACCATCCAGACATCCATGAAACCTTATTTCTACAACTCATGTTCCTTAATTTACCTGATTGGATCATTTATAAATTAATGAAAATTATATATATACAAATTAAATCAAATGAGAATGCATTATAATCTTCATTAAGTCCCATTGGTTAATTTCATTTCCTTGTAGCCAATTTACTTTAGAAGAAATGAGATGCAAATCAAATATTACTCTAAGGAAATATATCCAAGGTACATTTTTATGTATGTAAATGAAGCTATAACCATTCACATTAATCATACATATATATTTAAGATGTCACTCACAATATTATTACATCTTATCAACTCTAACTTATGTCACTCCCAATTATCTTAGCTTGATACAATAGAAGAAAGAGATAACTTTTGGGTTATTACCTTGTGATCATATAATAATATGTCATGATAGTATAAAAATATCCATTTAAGAAATTTATCCTTTAAATATCAATCTAAACCAATGTTTGATTATGGAATTCAATTCAAATTATACAAATAAATAAAATAAGAGTCATATTTGAATATAATTCTATGCAAGATGAAAACTAAACTATTGTTACAACATGTACTTGTTACAGGTAATACTTATTGGCTATGCAATAACTATGAAATATTAATGATAATCAAATGAAACCCTAAGGGCATAACACTAATGAGTATCAATCAATTCACTATACAATAACAATGGATTTTCTAATTTTTTTATCAATAAATCTATAATGGTGCAAACCATATATTCTAAAACATAGACAAAGGATTAAGCGAGAACTGCAAATATGCAGAAATGGTTATTCAATCCTAATAGGAGTCTTTTAGGGTGGAAATCAAATCTATAATTTTCAAGTCCCAACTCCATCTTATCTTACTAGTCAACTATGTTGACGATTAAAAATTTATACCCAAGATTGATAAATACTTTCTCCAATGATTCCCAAATTAAGAGTTAGATTTTATAATTAATTTCCTACAACTAAGGCTCATAAAAAAGAAACCTATCTCCTTAACAATATCCCAAATTACAAATGGCCACATCAATTGAACATACATATATAGTTGTTTATATTTAACAAGTAGCATTTATTTTGATATAATAGTTTATACTATGCCATTCTATCTATAAGAAAGAAGTAATAATTAAGAGTTAGATTTTATAATTAATTTCCTACAACTAAGGCTCACAAAAAGAAACATATTTCCTTAATAATATCCCAAATTACAAATGGCCACATCAATTGAACATACATATATAGTTGTTTATATTTAACAAGTAGCATTTTGTTTGATATAACAGTTTATACTATGCCATTCTATCTATAAGAAAGAAATCGAATTATTCATTGCTCCTTACTAACAGTGAGGTTGCTAAGAATTAAGGGCCTGAAAATGCAACTGGGGTTAGCTTTGAAGTATACATTGATGTTGCAAACACATTTAACAACAACGATGAAGACGAGGAAGTGAAACAAAACCCAAGGCTGAAGTAAATGGAGGAGAACCAAGCATCTCCAAGGCATCCCTACGATCTAATAAACAAGAGATGGCTAAAGAAGAGCAGCGTCGGTAGCACTAGACAGAACTTGCAATGCAAAAGAATGAGGAAGCTGCAGGAAGAATGGTTGCAGGAGTATTGGCATAGAGATAGACATGGCTCTTTCAAGCCATCCACTAAGATGGTATACTTAAAACAGTCTATTGGATTTAATGCAATAAGCATTAAAAATTGTTTGACAGAATGCCACAAAGAGTTGTGGCCTCATGGACATTGCGGACGCACTCACAAAAGATTTGTTCCAAAGACTTTAGCAACTTCCAAGCATACGTAATAAGCGGGGAAATTGTTTATTAGCGAAGTCGTGAAGACATTGGAACTATTCAAGGGTGCACTAAGTATATCTCTTCCATGAGAATGCATACCAATTAATGTTGCAATTACAGAGAAATGACCAAATGGCTTGTTGGCTTAGAAGCCTCCAAGCAAATTCAAATGATCAGAGTTATAATTAGGATGTGTGAACAGTTGAATTCTCTTACAAGTTGTCTGATAGGTATACCGCCGAAACCACTCCTACTGAGAGCTTTTGCCCCTTTCTCAGGGACTAACCATGGTTGGGGGTGCGCTAAGGGTATAGAGGAAGGGCCCCATCAAATTTATTTTTAAGAGGATGCAGGGAATAATTAGTAAAGAATTCCAAATATAAGGAACCAGTTGTAATGAGATCATTATTCTCACCATCCCAGTTTGGTAATATAAGATCGTTAACAAATAGTAATCACCACCAAGAATACCAAACGCTAGAGCATAAATCGGATTCCAAAGGAAGTCTAAAATAAAGGGAAAAACCTTAACATACAAGAGTGTTTTAATCTCATACCAAATAGGGGGTGCACAGGAAAATAGCGATAGAGATTCAGGTGAGGTGGGGCGCTTAAGAAGAAGGTGCACAACAAGCATGGAAAATAGCTATCGAATGCAAAACCTTGAGAAGATTAAAAAAACCATAGGGAGAAATCACTTTCCGGATCTTTACACCCTTGAAAGAACTTCTTCCAATCTCTCCCTCATGTGCAATCCCTTGTCGATTCCAACTCTATCTACTCATGCCTTCCTCTAACATTCAAGAAGTATTCTCCTCCTCTCTTGATCTGCTTCTTGTTACATATAGCTGCAACCCAAGAGAGTGTCAATGGATTTCGCCCGCCCCTCCCCCAAAAGCAACCAGTCAGCATGTTCTAATTTCTTACATAATATCACGATCTAGCCTAAGCCATAGGGGCATTAACCTTGTTGTGCTCCCCATACATCTGTAGCCTTTTAGACATGAGATCCTAGTTGTTAATAGGAGGTAACCCCTAGACTCGCCTGTGAGAAGAGAGATGGTAATAATGTGTAGTCAATATGTAGAGTATAACCAAGAATATAAAGCTCAACCATTGCTCTCCTATTCCTAGCAAAATTGCAGCTGCAAGCCATTTCATAACTGACAAGTACTAAATTTCAAATCGTAACTGTCTTCCACTTCATAAGGTTCATTTTTTTTCCCTTTTTTTGGTTACAAGGAATCTTTAATTATGGGAAGCATTTACTCCAAGAGAGCAGTTACAAAATCATTACCAACAATATCCTTTAATTAGATCTTTCATAACAAATTGACATATCAATGCAATAAATCTTAATTTATTTATTTTAACTTACTTTTTAATTTGCACGAAAAATCTAATTAACATATTTAATTTTTATATATCTTTATTAATCATAATTTTAATTTATTTAAACCATATAAAATTATTAATAATATTTTATATAATCAAAGCAAATTAAAATCAAGCAGTCCCCAACCTCCCACAAACGGAAAACAACACGATGACAACATAGACAATGGGGCACTACATCCTCCCCCCCTAAGATCCGACTTACTCTTGGAAGTCGCTAAACAAAATAAAACATACACATTGATAAACAACATAATTACATCACGACATAATCAAATAACAGGAGACACCCAACAAAACAACTGTCAAAACATGAAAACCATACCAAAGGGTTGAAAGGTGGGGGTACTCTTCCTCTTCGAGGATGATGGCAAGGTTGGGGGACCCTTCTTGTCAACTCTGTGTTTCCACATCATACCCATTGTGTTTTATGAGGCTCGCTCAGACCTGACAATGCAAGTGGAGTCGAAGCTTGGTACCTGCAATCCTGCATAAAATCAAACGTGTGCAACATATATATATAATATCATATCTACCCAGTGTAGAGGGAATCGTTGTGTCATATGCCTCTCACGAATGAGTAATACAACATCATCCTTCTAACACCCTACAATCAGTGAAACATCATAAATGATTATCAATAACAATTACTAATCAGATGCTAATATAGTATTAAATCTATATGTTAAACATAACCAATTAATTACCTTCATCATCAAGATTCGAAGCCGACTACCTGAAAACCACAAACTAGGGTGGAAACATAACACCTTAGTACCAGTTATTCATCAAGATTTAAAGGGAATCATTGTGTCATTTGCCTCTCACGAATGAGTGATACGACATCGTCCTTCTAACACCCTACAATCAGTGAGACATCATGAACGATCATCAATAATAATTACTAATCAGATGTAAATATAGTATAAATCTACAAGTTAAACATAACCAATTAATTACCTTCATCATCGAGATTCAAAGCGACTACCTGAAAACCACAAACTAGGGTGGAAACATAACACCTTAGTACTAGTTATTCAAGCTAATTCATTACCAAGACACACATTTCTGGTTAAACATCATCATTTACACATCAGGCATTCCACAAAATCTCACAACATATGTGACACAAGATTATATATTTTACGCCTTTTTAGAAACAGACACACAATTTAACACATCAAAAGCTCAAAATTCAAGATTAAACACACACTCATCGCATACACACTCAAATTCACTTCACAGGACACACACCACAAGGTAAACACAAGGGTCCCAAAATGCATTTCCGGTAGGAAGGATATCGGTGCATTGCCCACTACATTGAGGGTCCTATTCTTTCCACCATTTTTTGCACCTTGGACCAACACCACCTAGATACAATCTCGAATTGCTAAGTGCAAATGATGCAAAAGAAAAGACGTAATCCTCAAGAGTATGAGAAAATAGGTTGACGTAATGGGCTCATAGTGCCCAGTGTATGAACCTAGATCTGATACCATGTGTAATGCCCTGCCACACAACCCCAAAGGAAACATCATCTATCATTTATGGCACATTTTTTTTTAAAGTAACTAACATGCAACATAATAGTAATATTCAACACTTGGAATGAAACTATACATGTACAACATATAACAAAGTCCCTTGGGGTTATATGACTACATTACTTTTTGTTCAACATCTATTACATTACATGAAAGATAAGCATCCACTAGTAACCATAAGATAATATCATGGACAATACATTTTAACATGAAAATACATTGCCCAAGGATTACATCAATACAATGTTGCTTCCCAAATGGGAAAAGCACAATAACATGGAATGATACAAATCATCAAGACTGGAACCAACACTGGTACATCTCAGAGTCACTGCAAAGGTACAATTTTGCACATCTCGATCTTCAGTTGGGGACCCAATGGGGTGCATAACACATTCCACCCGACCACATGGACCCTAAGGCCCACCCTCGTGCTAAGAGATGACAAGAAGGACCACAATGAATACCATCAAAAAAGATAAGGTTTACAAAACTCCACGACATGAGCAACAATAACACAAGAGATCATTCAGCACAAGAAAACATAAGCAACATTAAATGACAGTACACTACTTCCAGAGACCCACAACATAAAATGGAAATGTGAGTCAATTAAATGCAAGGATGTAGCAAAGGAGAGTGTCATCACATGGTCCATCGGTTATCCTGACGATCTAGACGTCAGTCATCCTGATAGTCTAGATGTTGCCCCCATCTATGGTTGTCCTGACAACCTCTCACTAGGCGTCGGCCCCATAGGATGACACATGAGGGACCAATTATCCTCTCATGGGGACAAGGATATTGGTCTTGCCGACCAGGCCTTCCCAACCCATCCTTAGCCTGAAGGAGCGCTACAAGCATGGGTGAGGCATCCAATTATCTTAGTTAAGGTGAAAATTCTACACAAATCCCTAATTAGTTAATTAAGTTATCACTTGATTAGAAAACTCCCACATGGGTTGTCCTAGACACCGCTTTGTGCATCGGCCCCCACTAGAAGCCACTTCCCCTTCTACAACTAGAGAACCCAACTGAGTTGACAAGGCAACCACTATGCACAAATCTCATAACAACAAGAACATACACCACAACGAGGCATGAACCATCGCGCACAAAGAATTGACCATAAAGGAAATAAATAGTGCATAGCTAAAATCCTTTCAAATATCACATCAATCAAGATTACAGGATCACCGCATATACTTTGGCTACAACATGGATTTCCCAAGCCTGTGGAAGACTTTAACAAATCACTAATACAATGGTTTCCCAACAAAGTGGCAACAATAACTTGAAATCGAAAACCAACCACGATAAGCAATATCAACTTACATTCCAAAATCATTTACATAATTCATCACAAAGAAATAATCAAGGTATCCATCAATAGGAAATTCCCCCTAGCCACTGGAAATACACATATGACTCAAATACAAACAATCAAACCATCCAGACATCCATGAAACCTTATTTCTACAACTCATGTTCCTTAATTCACCTAATTGGATCATTTATAAATCAATGAAAATTATATATACAAATTACATCACATGAGAATGCATTATAATCTTCATTAGGCCCCATTGGTTAACTTCATTTCCTTGTAGCCAATTTAATTAAGAAGATATAAGATGCAAATCAAATATTAATCTAAGGAAATATATCCAAGGTACATTTTTATGTCTGTAAATGAAGCTATAACCATTCACATTAATTAAAATAATCCTTCTAGATATTTCAGTTAATTTCTAAGAGAGCTAATTTCACTATCCAAATAGCCATCAATCTATTTACTGTATATAATTTTCCAGAATACAGAATTTGAATGTAATGAAACTAACCATAATTACCAAAGATTTGACACCAAAATGTAGTACAAAATGAATTGTTTGATAGAATTCCTCAAAGAGATGTCATCTCATGGAATGAAATGATATGATTTCAAAATGTGCACAAAATGGATTTTGCAAGGAAGCTCTCAAAATCTTTGAATTAATGAAGCACTCTGGAACATCAACATTGTAAGCTTTGCTTGTGTTCTAGATGCATGCAGTCATGCAAGTTTAGTGGATGAAGGTTGAACATACTTCACACGTCCATAACCCTATTGCATTACAAATATAGTTGATCATTAGGTGTGCATGGTTGACCTTCGTGCCCATGTTGGCTATCTTGAGGACACCCTAAACATTATTACTGAGATGCCAGAGAAACCTTTGGTTCCTGTGGATCATATATGAATATAGGCTAAGTATTCCAGCAACACTACTTTTTTAGTTGGATCCTAAAAATGTTGCAACTTATGTTCTTCTCTAAAACATTTGTGCAGAAGCAAGCAGGTGTGGTGAGGTTCAAATAGTAAGGAGATTGATGAAAGATAAAGGAATTAAAAATATGCATGCATGTAGTTGGATTGAAGGGCATAAATGGGTACATGCTTTTTGTGTAGGAGATAGATCACATCCACAAACATGGGAGATCTATGTAAAATTGGAGAAATTGGCTTGGCAAATGAAGGCAACAGGTTATTTCTAGATTCAAGACTTTTACTCAATGATGTGGAATAGAAGAAAAAAGAATCATTTATCTGCCACCATAGTGAAAAGTTAGCAATTGCATTTGGTTTGTTAAACATGGCCCCTGGTACAACTATTAGAGTTGTTAAGAACCTTCGAGTATGTTCTGATTTTCACACTGCATCTAAATTCATCTCCAAGATTGTTGCAAGAGAAATTTTTCTAAGAGATGTGAACCATTTCCATTATTTTAAACAAGGGCAATGTTCTTGTGGAGAATATTGGTGATGTTAAATCAAACAATCTGAAAATTAGGCTTACACTATAAGAATGTGCACTACATCAAATATCAAGTAATAACGAAGGAACATCCATCAAAGCATAATAGCAGGGATTTCTTTTGTCATATGTTGTAGTTGCAAGTGTCGTACTAGACATACATGAAAATGTGGAAGCAATATACACAAGGCAAGCAAATTGTTTCAAAAAAATGTCTCAAAGAAATATGATTTATTTTTATAGTTTAACCGCGATACCGCACCATTTTGACATGATCATTGTGGTGATGCAAGATGTTACACTACACTGCATTGTTATTTCTCAACCTTCGTGGTAATGTGAGATGTTACCGCTACACCGCACCGTTATTTCTCGACCTTTGCGGTAATGTGGGATGTTACCGCTACACCGCACCATGCCTTTTTGGCTCTTGTAGGGATGTAGGATAAGTTTTGAGTTACCACCATATCACACATTTATTGCTCAGCCTTTGTAGTAATGTGGGATGTTACTACTACACTGCACCGTGCCTTCTTGTCTCTTGTAGTATGGCGGTATTATGAAACTTTTCACAACAGTCTTATGAAACTTGTCAATATTTATGGGCACCTTTTAAATTACATTCAGATCTATAAGGAAATTATCCTATAGGGATGGAAGTCCCAAGAAACATGGCAATGGTTACACCAATAAATACTTAACTAGAAACAATGAATTTTCAATGCATAATGGAGAATATACAGAGAGTTAAGTCAATGAGAAAACATCCTTGGAGAATTGTCATCAAAAGTATGACAATCTTAGAGTTCATAGTAGAAAATCATATACCCTCAAAGACCTAACAGTCATAATAGACCTAGTGATAGCTTTCAGAGTCATAAGAATAAATTCATAAGAGAATATATGCAAGAGCTTGAAAAGACACTGAGATGGAAGGGTGGTTGGTAGAGTTGAAGAATTAGACCTGTAGTGAGAAGGTAGGGAGAACAAAGTAATTTATAGTCAAGAGCATCATGGAAATTTCTCAAGTGACTATATGTGGGCAAGGAGAGAACTTAGTGACAACATTACCATCAAAACAGTAAGGATACTCAAAACCCTAGGGCCTTTTTCATCACCTTATAGAGATCTCAAACATGCATGAAAATATTTCATAGAGATTAAAATCATCTCTATTTTTTATGATCACAAAAAGTAAGAAAATTTTAGATTTACAAGTGATGAAAAGAAGTACATGGAAAGTATATTATGTTGAATTTATTTATTTATTTTAAACTTAACCTTTAACTATCTAATACAATCTAACAAAATACAAATATACAATGAAATATTATGATTAAAAAAATGATAATTTTAAGGATTATCTTAAGGTAGATAAAAAAATTGAGCAAGTGAAAAATAACACCCTTAGATTATTTTGAACAAATAACATTTACATTTACATCATTTTCAAGAAATAGTTTTTTAGATCCATCCAGCTGTACAAAAATCAAATCAAATTTGCAACAATCTCAAAGATCTGAAGGTTTGAAAATATGATATTTTTAGATTTATTCTTTGGGTGTATCTTGCAAACTTCATCATAGAAGGATGGGTCATCACCTCATTTAGACTTGGATGTGGAATTGCCTTTGCTATTTCCATTGAATCCAAAATAGGCCTAACAAATGCTGGAAGAAATAACCCTATAAACACACAAAAAGGAAAAGCTAAATCAATAGTAATTTACTAATTTTCATTCAACTTCTCTATAATCATTTTAAGTACCTAATTCTATTGTACTTTAAAGATATATAATATGAAGTTTAGCTATTCAAATAGCTTAAATAATTTTAAGTTATAAAAATGATAAATAGGCTTTAGCAATTCAAAAAAAATTCACTTCTAAAATTTTAAATATCTTTATTGTATCCATTTACCATTGTTAGAGAGTTGCAAACTGTGAATTGTCCTCTATCCTATAGGACTAAGAAAGGAAGAACACTGTCAAATAGTGATTAAATCATAACAAATAGTCCAAAAACAATGAAAATTGTTGTCAAATGGTGACAAAGATATGTCCTCTAAGTCATTTGCACATGGTGATTGAGAACACAATGAGTAAGAAGTAAAAGAGCACTAGATCATAGCACTGCAAAATGGTCATGAGTTATGCAATGAAATTCACTATTCTTTTGATCACAAAACACAGTGAGTAAGAAGTAAAAGAGCACTGGATCATAGAACTGCAAAATGGTCATGAGTTATGAAATGAACTTCACTATTATTTTGATCACAAAGGAGATCAAAATAATAACCGACATACTAATGTGCACAGAGAATTTTCATGGAGTGAAAACTTCCTTACAAACCAATTACCACAGCAAAGTTTGAAGTGAATTGCACTTGTTATTTCATGTTGATATGGATATGTTTTAGCCTGTAGTTAATTGTTGTAGCATAACAAATAGGCTAAATAGTTGTTCATATACCATAGTTTCAAATTCTAAATTGCTATACCTTATTCTAGGAGCAAATCATAGGGGGAGTCTATACATAAGACTCCATTGTTTGAAATTCAAAATTGTTGGCTCTTTCACAATTGTTTGCTTCATTTATTTGATCTAAGACAGCCTGCTGCATAGAAGATGCTCTCAAAATCACAGTAAAATTCTTTATTCCAGGATGACTGTTCAGAATCTTTCCCATCATAAAAATGAACAAAAGCATCAGTCATTAACCTGAACTTTGCAAGAGTTTCATCAAATTCTACTTTTTCGCTCTCTTTTCCATTTTGAATTTTATTCCCAATTTCATCCATGAAGAAATTCCTTGGCATGTAGATCATACTGTTAGCCATAACTTTACTAGGTGTCGAGGATAGCTTCGAGTTTTTACCCAAGCAACAATTGACAAAATTCGGCCTTACCAAATCAATTGACAAAATCTAGTAAGTATGAATTTTGTCAATTGTTGCTTGGGTAAAAAATCAAAGATATCCTCGACATCTGGTAAAGTTATGGCTAACGGTAGGATCTACAGGCCGAGGAAGTTCTACATGGATGAAATTGGGAATAAAATTCAGAATGGAAAAGAGAGTGGAAAAGTAGAATTTGGTGAAATTCTTGCAAAGTTCAGGTTAATGACTGATTCTTTTGTTCATTGTTATGATGGGAAATATTTTGAACAGTCATCCCAGAATAAAGGATTTTACTATGATTTTGAAAAAATCTTCTATATAACATGTTGTCTTAGATCAAATAAATGAAGCAAACAATTGTGAAAGAGCCAGCAATTTTGAATTTCAAACAATGGTTTCTTATGTATAGACTCCCCCTATGATTTTCTCCTAGAATAAGGTATAGCAATTTAGAATTTGAAACTATGTTATATGAAAAACTATTTAGCCTATCTATTATGCTACAACAATTAACTACATGCTAGAACATATCCATTTCAGCATAAAATACTAAGTGCAGTTCACCTCAAACTCTGTTGTACCTAAGTATGAAAATGCTTGAGCTTCTAGTGTTTCTAGATGAAACCTATAGTGGAAAAGTGGTCTCCGTCTGAAGGAACCATCTTCGGAGCTCTTCCCTGAAATGAGGGTTGAAAACATTAGAAATAAACCAATACCATAATTCTAAAGTAATAATTTGTATCAAGCCAAATGTCAGAAAGTATAATTAAAAAGACAAATCCTTACAATTGGACCTCAAATTGGACCAAGTAGATTTATGATTTTACCTTTAGAATGTAGGAACTTTCTCTGTCAGAGCTTCACGACCTCAAATTGGATCTCAAATTGGGCCAATAAAATTTATGATTTTATCTTTAAAATGTAGGAACTTCTTCTGTCGGAGCTTCACTACCTCAAATTGCATCTGAAATTGAGATATTAAAGATCTCAAGTTGGATCTCCAATTGGACCAGCAAATTTATGATTTTATCTCTAGAATAAATGAACTTCCTATGTCAGATATTTGGAAATTCCTACAGTTATGTTCTGCTTCCAACTGAAAACACCTAGAAGTGTTTCACACTGGCTCAAGGTACTCTCCAACTTGGTTATGACACAGATAGCAATCCAATTTTTCTTGAACTGTCCATACCTAAACGTTGCATCACAATCTATTCTTCTTGCAAATAAAAAATGCCACATATTAACCCCTTCTAAATAAAACTCAAAATCATCATAAAACCATAATTAATAAATCATTTCAGCTTCAAAAAAAATCCAATGTCATTTACTATCAAAAAAAAAGTTGTATAAATCACAAAAAATCTATGAAGCAATCCATCCAAAGAGAAAATAAGCAATGTAAGGATTTGAGCAATATAAGTCCAAAGGGTTATGTTGTAACGGTAATGGAATCACCATAAGAGCACAACTGAGGAACAAAGTCTTGTGATTGTAATTATGTGATCCATAACTCTATTGGTCATGTGGCACAGTTGTGCTATAACAAATACAGGATGAATTCATGTGTGACCCAAGTTTAATGTGGCTATGTTGTGATAGAAATAGAGGCACTTATATGAGCACAATTTATGTACAAATCATTGTCATCACAATTAGGTGTCAATCATCATTGGGTGTATTCAAGTTGACTCAAGTTTAACAAGTTACGATGTAATAATAGCATGATCCAAGAGCGGTTACCTCTTGCTACAATAAAGAGTCTATAACTCTGGTTGATATGTAGAGTGGTTGTGTTGTTGGCAACAAAAGGGTAGACAATTGAGAGGGGGGTGAATCAGTTGTCTCAAAATTTAAAACTCATTCAACTCATTAACATTATTCTTTGATCTGATTAACAACCATGAAATCATAAATCATTAACACATCAGTAACACACATAACACCAATATTTTTGCGTGGAAACTACGGTGGAGGTCAGTCCACAAGATTATTCCTTGTTAAAGTATAAGAAATAAAAATATGGGGAATGCACTTACATTCAGGTACACTGCCTAGAGCTCACTATTCAATTACAATAGAGCTAATCGCCCAAAAGAAGATACATTGTCTTACAAAAAGAATCAAATTACATCCGCAGGGATTTGAACTGATAGAATAGCATATGCTAATGCCTGATCACAATTTTGGTTAAGCGCATGAAAACTTCTTTACTCTTCTTCACTCTTCTTCACACTCTACTCTACCTTCGAATGATTTAGATCAATATTCACACATACACACACTCGGCATCCACTAGCACACTTCAATTCAAATAAGCAATCGCTCTTATATATCCGCAACAAGAAATTTCATCCCTACATGTCGGCTTCAACAAAATAATAAAATGAATATAAATTGTCGACCCAAAACATTAAAAATTATTAATGTGAATCAACCAAGGTCAGCCACAACTTAGTGAAGACCCAAATCAACATCTCCAACGCGAAAACACTTCAATTAATTACTCCTCGAAGGTCCACAACATGCTACAACCAACATGTGGGCCAAGAACAAGAAAAACATGAACACACAAGAGAAAATCGCCAACCACAAGCACAACAATCAATGCAAACGTGCAACAAAGATAGAGCACGATTTAGAAACATCCACAAACATCACGAATCACCAAAGAAGCATCCGCAGCAATTGAACTAACTGAAATTGTATCATCTTCAATCAAGAACACAAACTGAAGCAATAGATAAACTCACAGAATATAAATCTTCATAACTCAATCAAATCTTCACGCGGATCTCTAAAACTTGACATGGATAAACTAGATACACTGAGCAACAAACCCTTTAGTCTACAACCTCTAATCATCGACGTACAGAACTTACCGACATACTGAACTTCACTTCACCACTGAGAACCTGCAACCCATTTCATTACAATTTTGTCAATATCCTCGACATATACAACTTCTAATGAATTAATGTCAATAGTGTTGACATCAATGACAACCACATGTCAGCAACACAACCACAATATCCAACATGTGTTATATCAATTATGTAGTGCATTCAAGCACAACCCATTTTTAATGGGCTATTCTAGAGAGTGATCAAGGTTTTTAAACCTTATGAATGTTACTTAAAAGTTTACAACTTAAACTACAAACCAAGTTTGTTACATACTTGAATGCAATCTTGGGTTACCACAAACTATAATTATGTGATCTGCTAATAACCATTATGGAAAGTATTAAAACAAGACCCATGCTATATAGGATACATTTCCTTGATCAGGTTTACATACCTTAATGATCAAACACAAGCTTCCCACACACTTTAGGATAAAATCCAAGATCATACCACAACCCTATCAAGACAACTAATTTTTTGACCCAAGATTTAAGGTTGTTTTTTAATACCAATAGAAGCATTGGTAAGAGCATGACTAGGGTACAAACCTCAGGCCTCCATAGAAACATAAACAATAAGTCTAGTAGATTAGTGAGGTTGCAATACCAGAAATATTGAGACATTGTAGCCAATAACAAAATCTTGCAATCTAAATATTGTATCCAATAACAAGCACACTATGTAGCTCAGTGACATTTTTAAATGCAATCTATGGTAAGAAGAATGGCAGTCACTTGAAGTGTGACATTCAAAAAGAGGCTAAGCAGTGACAAGATAATAAAGCTTAAACCTTGCATAGTAAAGTGGAGATTTTAACAATGAGTTTCCTTACCCCCTTGCTGACCTTAAGGGTTTTTCAAATGCTTTTGGTAGTGTTAGACAAGGAAAATGCAATCAAGGAATGACTGTCCAGATGAAGTAACAGTGGTAATCATAGGTTCAATGTTTCTTCTTAACCATTGTATAATGAAGGTAGTGGATTGCATGTTTGAACAGTGTTTTGAGACTCATCAAAGATGGGAGAATAGTGAATAATACCTTGTGGACTGTGAAGTAGTGACAATAAGGTTGAAGGATCTTAAGACCCACAATACCATGAAACAATGAGTCCCCTGTAGTAAGTAAGTAGGCAGTCTATAGGGCATAGTTTGATTTTATAGAAGGTCGATGCTCATGAAAGGAATCTTCAAGTGACAGTGAGTGAACTGTTTGAGATTGCAGCTGAAGGTGCAATATCCAATCTTAAAGGGAGTTAGCAAAGTAGTAAATGTGCAAGTAAATCAAATTGTACGTAACAAACAATTCACAATGTTATCTTGCATAATACCTTGAGTTTGAAGACAAAAATCTCATTGTATCTTGATGAAAGTAGTGACCTTAATGGTCAATCACTGGCAACCATGATTTTAAAACATGCTATTGTACTTATGGAGGCAGCGTTTTAAGCAAGGTAGTGAGTGGTGGTTTGGAACAATAGCAAGTATGAAGGACTTACTTTATATGCATACTATGCAGTCTAGCTTAAGACAACGTTCTTAGAAGAGATTGAAGGTGGATTAAGGAACTCAAGGGTTACCATGATAAGGATTAAAGCAAAGATTAAGATCTATTTCAAAGCCATGGTCATTAAGATATTAAAGATGTCACATGCAAAACCCTAGTAGTTGGAGTAATGAATACAGTGCCAAAGAGGACAGTGTGCTAGGGTAGATTTAGGAGATCTCCACATTATCTAATTATAGGAAAATACATCATTTATTTATTTTTTAAAATTAAAAGAAATCATTCTAAACCCTATATAGAATACATTGATACTTCAAAAGCTTCTAATTTATTTTTTAAAATTAAAAGAAGTCATTTTAAACCCTATATAGGATACATTGATAATTCAAAAGCATGTGAAGGAATTACAAACAGTAGCGGGAACAATGTAACCTTTGTTGAGCAGAGCAGGAATGAAATAAGCAGCAATGAACATATGCCTCTTGTTGCAAACATCTCCTTACCGTTCTTTGTCATACTTTACTAAAACGCTTCTCCAATTTGGCGGGCTATGCCTGAAAATAATGTTTCAACGAAGGTTCTAGAGTATGTTTATTAAAATGAAAACTCCATTCTAGCGGGCTACACAATTTTGGCAAGCTATATTCTTGATTCCTTAAATGATTTATTCAAATGGATTGTGACTAAATAAATGACTAACTATTTAGTCATTTTTATTTGTGTGACTAAATAATTTTTAGTCAACGACCAAACTAGTCATTTATTTACTCATTTATAGTTGGGTTGCAAAAAATGAGTAGAATTTAGTCATTTTTAGTTGTGACTAAAAAATTTAGTCACCTAATCATTTATTTACCAAATTCTATTAGTGAATTGAAAAAATATATTATATAATATGTAGGTTTTGAGATGGAGTGTACATTATGAGGAGAGTACAAATAATCAATATCCTTTTTATGAGTGAATATTTACTTTCATGCTAAAAATTTGTTTTACTTTTGACATACATCTCCATAGTAATTCGTTTGCAAGTCAAAGTGAGGGCAAAATATAATGATGAAAAATTAAACCTTACAATTTTATCTCTTGTTTTTGGTCTCATTTTGACCAAGTTATTTCTAATACAACCAGTGTACAAGTGGAACATTTTAGTACAAAAACAACAAATAACCTAGTCCTTACCTAATTCCATTTGCATGTATTCCTAAGGATTGGTTCTAATCCTCACTCTTTCCACACAAATAACTTGCTTCTTACCTAATTCCATTTGCACATTATCCTAAAAACTACTTATAATCCTCACTATTTTTTATGCGTGTACATGGGTCAAATCCATAGATGCAAAAGTGAATTTGGTTCACTTCCATAATATGCAAAATTGAACTCAAACTTCTAAAATTCATGTTGATTTCGTCCAACTAGCCATTACAGATATCAAGTCAAATAGATTCTAGACTAGCATTCGCACCTTAGTGTGTAATGGGTACGCCGAAGAGGTGTGGAAGGTCAATTAGGAAAAAATATTAGTTTATTTTTTGTGGAAGGTCAATTAGGAAAAAAAATATTTATTTTTTTTTACGTACATTTGAGTAGTATATGAGGTCAATTGGTAGGTCATTTAGAAAATGATTTTGTTGATATATTATTATCATTATTATATATTTTTATTATATAGTAATATTATTATATTAATATTTTATTTTTATGTATTTACTATTATATTATTATATTTTTATTAATATATCAAATTCACATTATGTGATATTATTATTAGTGATTAGGTTAGGTACTATATAATATTATATTTATATTAATATTTAATGTATTATATTTATATTATTTTATATAATATAATTATATTAAATTATATTGTAATATATAGTTATATTAAAATATTTTATATATATATACTATATAATATTAGATTATATTGTGTTATTATATTTTATTATATTATAATAATAATTGTTATATTATAATATATTTTATTTATATTATACATCTTATTGTTTATTGAATGGATTTGGATTATGGATCAAGTTTCACTTATGTTTAGGATAAAAATAAAAATCACATGAAGTATTATATATTATTAGTATTATTATTATTATTTTGTATACATTTACTATTATATTGTTATTTTTATTAATATATTATTATTAATATTAGTAATATATTATGAATATTGAAATTATTATATTATTATTTTGATATGACTATTATATTATTCTTATTATTATAATATTACATTATTCTCATTATTAAATTATTTTCACTATTATATAGTTATTAATTTTATTTTTTTAAATATTATACCAAGAGATCAACAGCAAATGGAACTCCAGGCGTCGATATGGTCGATGCAGATGCAAAAAAGTCATGTACAATATGCAGCCGATCGTAGGAGAAGACACCCAGGATGAGAACGAATTGGAGGCCCTAATGAGCCAAAAGATTAAAAATTCTGGGCAGTTTTTGTATATATGACTCTGTAAACAGCAAATATATATACTTTCTGATAGATATGTAGAAATTTTGTACTGCAGAAGCAGATTGGATATTAACAGCAACTTTCTGATCGGAAAATCCTCACCGCCCATGGACAAAAGAAGCTCCACAAAAGGATACGCCTTCGGTGTAAATTACATCAATGTCTAGACATATTACATGACTGTCTACTACTCTCAATCTCTTTGTTTCATACAATTGACTGGGTAACAAGGGTTTGACCAAGGAAGAAACCCCTTGGCTAGAAAGCATCTCAACAGTGACTATAAACACCAGCTCTTTTCAAATGAAAATCACAAATATCAAAGCAAATAGCTTTCATGTGACAAAGTTGGTGAAGTTCAGATCTGCCAGCTAGGTTCAGATCAGTATTCGACATAACAAAGTAATTTGTTTGAATTCATTTTAATGTTGCCTTGAAGCAGAAATGACATTGCAGACTTTTTAGTTAACATAATATAGAAACAGATACAGGTGACAAATTAGTCCTAGAGCAGATGTTAAATGTCATGACTCGTGAAGAGCGTGAAGGATATTTTATTTATAGAAACGTATAATAATAAAGGAAAAGTAATGAAAGAAATCAAAATCTTTTAATTCTGGTTTTGGTAGTCACATCTATCTATCTACATTAGAGTTGTAAATCTGATTTTTGAATGGTGAGATTCTTTTATGATTCCCATTTGGTATTAACTGATTAATAAAACCTGAACAATAATGTAATTTTACCATGACAAAATTGCTGTTTCTCCTCATCAGAAAAAGCTAGCAGTCATTAACAGTTTTGATTCTAGCTACAATCTAGAGTTAATTAGAAATTATTAAGCCCCAAAGATGCAAGTGACAGAAAAACTTGCAGAAGCAAAGAAAAACCTTAAGAATGAAAGAGAAGAATCCATTTAAGCTTTCCAGAAGAAGACAATTAAGAAGGCTGGAAAAAACAATAGTGGATTCAGAAGAATCTGAAAATGTCAAGAAGAAAACCAAAGCGGATGTGAATTGAATTATATATATGTTGAATTAAGGCTCTGCTTATAATCTGATTCAGGCCATGGATATTTTTGGCCAAATTGTTCCGATGGATACTGCTTAGACCTCTAAAAGCTGTAGAAATATGCTGTTAATGTGCAGCTGTAAGGTCATTGTGCCACGTAAATTGATATTAAACTCAACTTCTTTATAAGAACATGGTTTACCAACAACTGGAGAGTGGCTAGAGAAAACTGAAAATTAGCAGAGGCAAAATTAAGCAACAGGCATATGCAACTTAGAAACTTTAAACATCATTCAGCACTAATTCTCCCAAGCTTCGGTTTCTGTTCCATTCATTTAACCAGGCAAAAAATGAGAAGCAATACATTGAATTTGGTAAAGAACTAGTCACTGATTATTCTTTCTATAGAATCCAAATCATGGTTACAACATCCATACTGTAATTTAATCTGGAACAAATGTTTTTAACCTTTGGTCAGAACCATGTTGCAATGCTACTCATAGAAGGAATGCTGCAAATTCAATGTGATTGCATAGCAAACGCCATCAGAAGAGGATCTTTCACCAATTAAAGCCTAGAACCAGACATTTCCCACAAATACGGGTAAGCAAATATAAATGCTCAAGCTATGTACGAAGGACACAGTCACTTTGAAAAGTCACAAGTGAAAATTGTAAGAGATACAGCTAAGTGTGGACATATATAAGTTGGATACATCAGAAATCAGGAGAATAGGTATCAAAGACTCTCTCATGGCACAATAGAGTACACATCTTCAACTGGTTGATCTTTTATATATTGCGTCTCAGCACTTTGAAATGAGACAACATTCAAATTAAATGGTGTACTGAAAAGAATGGATGCAAAAGTTTCACTACAAAATCAAGACAAATCAAACACAATGCACTGCACCATTCCAAGAGGGCAACAAAGTTGAACATAATTAAGCATTTTTGATCTGACAAGTATTGGTGCACTAATTCTCCCAAGCTTCGGTTTCTGTTCCATTCATTTAACCAGGCAAAAAATGAGAAGCAATACATTGAATTTGGTAAAGAACTAGTCACTGATTATTCTTTCTATAGAATCCAAATCATGGTTACAACATCCATGCTGTAATTTAATCTGGAACAAATGTTTTTAACCTTCGGTCAGAACCATGTTGCAATGCTACTCATAGAAGGAATGCTGCAACTTCAATGTGATTGCATAGCAAACGCCATCAGAAGAGGATCTTTCACCAATTAAAGCCTAGAACCAGACATTTCCCACAAATACGGGTAAGTAAATATAAATGCTCAAGCTATGTACGAAGGACACAGTCACTTTGAAAAGTCACAAGTGAAAATTGTAAGAGATACAGCTAAGTGTGGACATATATAAGTTGGATACATCAGAAATCAGGACAATAGGTATCAAAGACTCTCTCATGGCACAATAGAGTACACATCTTCAACTGGTTGATCTTTTATATATTGTGTCTCAGCACTTTGAAATGAGACAACATTCAAATTAAATGGTGTACTGAAAAGAATGGATGCTAAAGTTTCACTACAAAATCAAGACAAATCAAACACAATGCACTGCACCATTCCAAGAGGGCAACAAAGTTGAACATAATTAAGCATTTTGATCTGACAAGTATTGGTGCATAAAATAAAAAAATCAGCTCAAGTACAGTACTCATTGACAAAAATACAGGTTAGAACCTAAACAAGCACCAAACCTCGGCAAAGTTCATGGCAGAACAACTCTGAATCAGGTAGATATGAATTATTCATCCTCGAATAGGTTTTGTACCCGCATTTTTATTTGGGGCAATGCCAATCAAATAGCCGTTGGAGTGTTTTAAGCCCTCCAGTGTCTTTGCTTCTAACTCAGCAATTGACTTTTGAAGTTGCTCCTTTCTCCGCTGTTCTGTAGCAGGATCCACACCAACTTTGATATTTTGACCTGGCTCTCGACCATCAGGTGGACAATTCAATTTTGCAATATTTACTGACAGAGGCTTCTCCCTTTCGACAATGGGCAATTTGTGTGGCTGTTCTGCAACTAATACACAGGTTGCATTATCTGACTTCTTTATTAAACAAGGAACAGAATGTACAGCAGCAGACTCTTTGCCATGCTCATGAAGCACCTTTGGTATACAAGGAAGCACTTCACACCCAATAGGCCGAGTTATCCCACCCTCATGGGATAACTGATTACTGAGTGGCATTCCATTTGCTAGAACTTTGCTGCTTGAGTCGAGTGAATCAATATTCAATAAAGTGGAAGCTATTGTTGGTTCTGTTCTATTCATTGCTAAAGAATGAGATAAGCTTTCTTGATTGGTACTCGAAGACATCCCAGAAGATCTACAAATATGAGCTGATGCAAGACACTCATTCCTGGAAATTCCTTTGGATGGTTTATTTGTTGTCGAATGTGAGCCTTGCAAATCATTACAACAATCATCTGTCTTAACAATAATATGTGCATCACACCCAATTCTTGTGCTGGTGGAATGTTTTGTTGGCAAATTTCCCACACTAGAAAAATCACATGACTCAAGAACAGGGGCTTTTCCACTGGAAGTGTTTGGCAAGTCCATTAACTGATCTGCATTTCCTTCACACTCTCTATTTCCAGATACTGAGTAAATCAAACCTTCACCAGCTGTAACACTTGAGCACAAGGACACATTTGGATGTGCATCATGACTCGCAGAAGTATTTTCAGAATTTTCAAGCATGTTGGGCTGGGATCCACTTTTAACATCGTCACATGTAACTATGGGCTTAAGGCCTCCTATCATTGACAAATGACCACTATTCTGTTGTTTTTCTGGAAAACAGGAAGATATAGAACAGGCAGATGTTGTTTTCTTCTTCTGATTCCACGCCCTCTTGATTTCATTGACAGCTTGTTCATGCCTCCTGCGAAGCTCCCGCAGTTCATACTGATACTTGAGTTCAATCAGCTCCAATTGTGTTTGTAACTCTTCATCTTCACCATCAATCAAGTGTAGTTGGTCTTCACTAGCAATAACTTGATCAAGTCCACAGATTTCATATTTACCAGAACCAAGAATACTGTCAGACAATATGCAAGTGTCCATTATAGCCACATCACTACAGCCATTGCCCTCATAGGTGCCTGCTGTAAGGTTTTCACTTCCTGAATGTGGTGATCCAGGAATAGCATTCTCTGATGTCAATGAAACTTGAGAAGCCTGATCTTCACCCACACATGCATGAGGTACAATTGAGCTTGTAGGAGAGCAATCAGAACCACTGCGATTACAGATAAATTCTTCAAATCTCCCATACACATTACCTTCAGATCTGATTGCCGAAGCATTTTCAGCAGAGATGGACTCTGATGAAGGAACCAGGTTAGGCAATGACGCATTGTTTTCTATGTTCTCCCCCTTTGAAGTGACTGTCATAGGGAAAGAATCAAACGATCTTTCCCTTTGGTCTTCATCAACCTCACACAAATTGTGCTCATCAGAAACATTTTCAACAGCACTTTCACTTGTGTCATTGTTTTCATCAACAGAAACACTAGGCTTCCATTCAGGTACTATCCCAGCAACCAGGGTATCAATCAGTCCTGCTATTGGCATCAAATCTAGATCTGACAGATCGAGTTGCTCAATCATTTCCCTTGCTACACTAAAAGCTGTATCGCTGTCTAAAAAAAAGAGGAAATGGATATTTCTTGCATGACCTGTAAAATAGAAGTTAGTTAATTAATCTGTCTAGCATAATCTAAAACTTGAAACCAATAAAATATGCAGACTAATACAATTTGACATCAAAAAACAGTCAAACACAAAATAGGAGAATACAGAAGAACTATGAACATGTTACCTCCATGCTCTGCAATGCGGAATCGCAGGGATATGGTATTATCATTCTTTTTCTTCCCTTTCAATTTCAGGTCTTTATTATTTGTTGAGCTTCGCACTTCCAGGCTAGGCAAGGGCAGACTATAACCACTTTTCTCTATGTGGGAACCAGAAGAATAATTGGACTCCCTGTCACTATCACCAGCAATAGATCCGGATGTGGAATTAAAGACAGCTGTCACATCATTAGCAACTGACGATCCATCAAGATGCACAGAGGGAGACCTTGATCCTGGTACAGAGGATGTTTCAATGTTTTCTTCAGGAGGCATAACAGAAGATGGAATATGAACATAATCTACAGATTGTTTACTGCCATCACACAGGAGGAAAGAATCCATCAGAAGCTCCCTTGCAGACAACCTATTGGGTGCTGCTACAAGACATTTTTCAATGAATGCCTTTACTTGTGGATCTTTTATTTTATTCAGGGCAGCAGGCTTTATACCCTGAGGAAAGTATCCCAACAATTAAAGTTATTCCTGAATGTAATGGCAAAAATTTCACTCAGTTAACATTAGTCACAAATTCTTATTAACAGAAATAAATCATTGATCATAAGAGAAGAAAAGAACTTACAGACGTCACTTTCTTATAAATTTGAGCTGGATTTTTACATTCACTGTATGGATACTCAAAAGTCACCATCTCTAGTAAGCACATACCAAATGAATATATGTCAACCAGTTCATTATAATCTTCTTCATAAAGTTCTGGAGCCATAAACTCAGGAGTTCCTAAAATTCACAGATGGTAAGTTTAATTAAACCCAATGAGTGCTACCCCTACACAGTGAATGTACAAACAAAATGAAAGGAAAAATATATCAAAGGAAGGCTACCAATGACACTGTGAGCATGTGCTTGCCGCAGTAAAGTGGCCAATCCAAGATCCCCAATTTTAACCTCTCCATGGTTACCATTAACAAAGATGTTATCACATTTTAAGTCTCTGTGAATAATAGGAGGATTATGGCTGTGGAGATAAAGTAAACCCTGAAGAATTTGTCTTGCCCAACCCTTGACAGCCTTCATGTCAACATGTTTATGTTTCTTCCGATACCTGTACAAAAGTTTGGATGAAGATGTTGATCTTCAAAATGATATACATGACACCTAAAATGAGTATAATAATAATATAAATGCTCCTTGCTAACTTTAACAAAAGCTAAAACTACAACTCTAAAAGAAGTTAGGGGTAAAGGAATTTCAAAAACTGACTGTCTCAGAGTGCCTGATGTGAAAATCTCCGTTATGATATTCACAGTCTTGTTTTTATCATCTACCCATGAATTGTAGAACTTGATAATATTCTTATGCTTCACAGTCTTCAACAGATGCACTTCTGAATATAATCTCTCTAGATCATCAGGATTTTGTAGAAGTTCATCAATCCTCACTTGGTTCCAGGCCACTTCTATCCCCTCAACTTCATCAAATGCCCTATAGCTGTACCATAAATTAAGGAAAAGACGGAAAGAGGTAAACAATATAAATCTTACCTCAAATGATAAGTGAGAGAGAATGTATGTATACCCAAGAAAACAAAGAAACAAAAAAGGATACACAGTCTTGAAGGCACCTTTACCCAGCACATCAGTGTACTGCATTCATTCACACCATAGCCAAGAAATTAATTTCTAAATCAAAACAAACATCCTTCCCAATAATTGAAGATTAATTGATAGAGTTAACTAAATCCATTGACCAAAATAATGCTTTCTGTTCCTATCAAGGCACAGGGATGGAACATGAAAGACAAAGATGAAATTCAGATGGTAACTATAACTGGAGACTCTTTGCTGGTGAGGCACTAATATTTTCAAGATTTAAGCAGGGGTGCCAACAAAGCAAAAATAATAAAAATAATAATAATTTAACAAAAGAAAATAACTGAATATAAACCAGGACCAGTTTTCATTATTTAGTAATTCAACCAAGCCATTGTAGGCTCCTTCCATGCTATGAGCATGGTAGTATAATATGAACATCATAATTTACTCAAGTGCTATAAATACACGCAAAAACAGGATAAACATTTGAACACAAAATCTACAGTTATCCACTTTGATCGCTTTCCTTAATGACCTGATCTAGGTATGAATTTTGGAAAATTTATGAAAGAGCCATTATATAATAGGAAGACCTAATAGCAGGGGAGGAAAGAAGGTAAATTGTATATTAGCTGTGTATCTTAACATAGCTTTCTTCTATAGCAATCTCATTAAGTTACACAGAACTACATATGTCATATGTTTTGTGTTATTTACATATTTAAATGTCTCAAGAGGCCTACCGGGTCTTCTGAAGAGGACAATAAAAACATATTCATTTCATTTTAAAGGAGTAAAATAACAGTAAGGAACTGATTCAATTCAAACAGTACTATTAGGGCACCAAAATGATCAAACCATTAAAAATATCAGCATAGCAAATGAAATTCTAACAAACCAAATAGATAAAACCAGTCAAACTGAAAAAGAATATCTTCCTATTATTTCTTCAAATAGGAAGAACTCAACATGCACACATGCTGTCGAATAGTGATGAGCTTAGTTGGTACAACTATGGGGCTTCCAAATGAAGTCCCAAGTCCAAATCCTCACGAAACATGATAAAGCGCTGAAATTGGGTGCAAGACTACAT
The DNA here is from genome assembly GCA_007258455.2 of Sequoia sempervirens. Lineage (NCBI taxonomy): Eukaryota > Viridiplantae > Streptophyta > Pinopsida > Cupressales > Cupressaceae > Sequoia > Sequoia sempervirens. The sequence continues at coordinate 1,253,501,945 of VDFB02271358.1, read as the reverse complement.
GCAACTCACTTACCTCAACATATGAGCTGGCTACAATTTCCTGGTGAATTTCACAGAAAGGACACCCCACACTTGTGGCAACTAAGTCAAAGGTTACGCCATAAAAGGAATTCAACTAAAAAAATACAGAAACGTAGACAAAATATATAATTATGCAGAGACAAATATAGAAATGAAAGCATTGACTTTGGAAAAACATGCAATGGTGACAAGGTCAAAACATTTGCACGACACTGCTCAAAGTTGGCACATCCAAATGATTTATACCTGAGAAAGTCTTCCTGGTAAAGAGCACTTACTGAATTGAAATTTTTCAGTACCACAAACAAAAATCAACATTATAATTTTATAAGATATAATAGCTAATAGCGAAGCAAAGATATTGCAAACAACTCAATGTAAGATTGCAGGATCAAAAATTTTAGAACAATAATACAGAGGATTTAGTACAAGGAACACATGGCAAAAAAATCACACACACTGCCATGACTGATAATCATAATACTGCTATTTCTAAAAGTATTGAAAAAAAAAACCAAAACGTCAGAGACGCAGTCATAATTGCAAACCCTAATACAGGTAAACTATCAGAAAATACAAATTTGGCAGCAATACAAGATTACAGATTTAGGAAGACAAGACTCACCCGACCATATCGTCCTGTAGGGTCAACTTCCACAAATTCGTTATCATCAGGTGGCTCCCCGGAGGAAGAGCTTCCATCACCATCTACTTTACCTTCTGGCATTTTCACAATCAATCAAATCAGCCTGCCCACTTACCCGCCTGGAAGTACGGTACTAGTGAAATTCCACGCAGTCTGTGTAACCAGAATGATAATCAAACCCTAAAAAAACAACCGCAGCAGATGCGAGACAGCGTCTAATCAAAGAGGCACTCAGAATAGAAACATTCACCCATTCCAAGATCAGCAATCCTAGCACAAGCTGCGGCAGTATTAGTCCTCTAGTAGAGACAACGAGGAACGAAATCAAGCCACTTCTACCTTCCATACTAAACAAAACCCCTTAATTCCACATAATATTCAACCTACATTCACAATAAAGGCATTCCAGCTTCTTCACCGAAACCCTTATCTTTGTCGACCTGCATGTACTGCTCCATTCTCCAACCCAAACAATCGCTAAAGAAAACTAAAAGGACCTTATCCCGATCAATATCTAATCGAAGAGCTCCGAGTTCAACTAGCCGTCAATTCAAAAAAGCACACTTATTTTTAACATTTTCTTAAAATAGAGTACCTACCCTATCAATTCGCTCGATGCTCAAACTTGCTTTGGATAATTTCATCAAATCTAGCCAAAACAAAGCAAATTTGCACAATGCTCAAATCGGCCGTAACTTTTTTCGACAAATCTACTAAAATAGACCAAACATGGGCAAATATCAAAAAAGCCGCAGCTATTTTCGACAAATCTACTGAGACGGGCCAAACCTGCGCAATTTCTTCGCCATATATTGCGAATTCTTTACTTAGAAAAGCCCTACGCCCGATTTCGCTGAAATTCGAAGCAAATGAAGAGACATACAATAGGAAATGCAATCTATAAAGCCTGAATTTCTCGCCGCAGGAGAGCTATTCAGAATTTAGAATTACTTTCCCTTTCCACCGACTTTGCTTGGTCCACAATTTGGCAGCCTAGTTGTTTCCGCAGAAAACCGTATAATTTGTGTAGAACGGCGAGTGGGCCCCTGTCAAACATTCACTTCATTAACAACCAAAGATTCAAATTTGGAATTGAACTCCATGATTTTCGAATTTCGAGCTCTCCAAAAACGCGGCTAAAACATGAAACATGCGGCCCAAAACTCCATTTGCTTCAACTCCTCTCCTTCAAATTAAAAACTCTTAATTTCTGCCCAAGAAAAGAAATGTCTTGTCTTTTGCAGTACGGTTGGATTTGGTTAAGCTTTTCTTCTCTGGTCAGGTAGAATCTAAACTGCTGAATGATCTGTCAAATTCCGTTAAAACCCTAGCTGATGACCGGCCGGGATTAGAGGTTACGTGCGGTGAATTTAATGGGACGCTTGTGAAGGGGTTTCTTTGACGTAAAGGACAGAAAATTGTAGAAGCCGCCTTTTGTCTTTGTATGGAGTTTGTTTTCTTTTACTTATCTAAAGTACCAAATTAAGAGCCGCTACGCCCGCCTATGTTTGACTTTCTATGGGGATTTCCAATGTGTTTTCATATTCCACGACGAGCTGTAAAAAAAAATTAAATCGCTTAAATAACGCTTATAGCGGAACGGTTTACATTTTTTAATAAGTGAATGTTAGTTTATTTTTTCTTATCAATTTTATTAAATATTAATATATATAAAATATGCAAGAGTTATTGGACGCTATCCATAATATCTTGAAAATTTAGATATAAAAATAACCTTTCTATTTTATTTTTTCTTCTATTTGCATGTAAATCATTTCACATTCTAAAAGTAAAATAAATTCTAATTTCAAAAAAGTCATAAAATATTTTAAGTAAAAAAGTTTTTGATTTGTATCTTCTAAAATTTTTAGTTCAATTGAATTTTATTGATCTTAGAATATTTTGAAAAGTAAGAAAGATAATATCTTCCAAATATATTTTTTAAAAAGATATAACATTAATTTTTTTCTTATTTTAAAAATAATTTGAAATCTATAATAAAATTCAAACTAAAGAGTTTTTCCTTACATTGAATTTTGCCTTTTGTAGATGCCATTGTAATTATTATTTTTGGTAGGATGAAGTGTAAAATTACTATTAATTATTTAATCATTCAAGAGGATAAACATGTTGTGTATAAAATCTGTCTACATGATATATTACATTTGTATCATTGAATAGTACAATAACATATAATAATTAAATAAAATAAAAAAATATTTCAGAAAATAGTAGCTTAATCACAAGGTCATAATTTCATAACAAAAATTAAGATTTTTCTATTAATATTAAAATTGATAGTAAAATTAGTACAAAATCAAAGTTAAGAATGAGATCAATGTAACATCAATCAAATTATTGGAGAATATTTTCACAATTGAACAATAGGCTAGGCACAATTTTTTTTTTGGTAAGTGTCTTAGTTCTTTGGTGTTAGGTAGTAGAGGAAGGTAGTGCAATTATCTCATCCTTTGTGCGATCTTCTCACATGAGGAAGGTTTGTATCGCTATGGAGATCTATTCGAGCACAATAATCAAATTCATCATGAAATCCTAATCAAAGCCAAGCTCAATTCACGAATTAAAAACATCTCTACAAAATATTGTCCCTATGCTACCACACTTGTGTTTCACCTACAAAATCCTTTCACCAAAAAATTTAGAAAAATGTCATTCTTGTAAAAGAAATAAAGAAACAAACAAACAAGAAGGCACTCTTTCATTGGTGAAATCAATGACTTCATTATAGTGAAGAAGGGTTTTCAAGCATCCAACTTATCTCCAAGATAGTCTTACTATCATTAGTGTAGACTTGGAATCTACAAAGGAAAACATGCAACCATACAATCAATTAAATGATAGAAATATGGGGAACACAATATTAAAATTGTGTGTATAACTTGTGGTGTGGTGTGAGAAGTAGTTCGACTTGAAGATAATATCTTCATTGGAATCAAAGATGGTTAAGTCATTGCTAATTTATATAATTTGATAAAGATGTTTTTACAATTAAATCAAATCAGAGATGTCATTTGCTATTAAATCAAACATAAAATCACATAATTTATTTTCTACAAAAATAAAATCATGCAAAGTTGTCTCAAAAACCATAAGTCTCCATTGATGGCTTCCATCAAGCTTTTCTCAAGAAAATTAAAATTTATCTAATAATCATTTTGAGCACACATCCAATATTTAAACATTGAATCATTAGCACAAGAAAATTTGTACGCTATCTCCTTGTGATTTCGCTATTGTATAATGATTAAATGACAAGAAAAGTTATATGTTATATCCTTATGATTTCTTTATTGTATAATGATTGAATGACAATAAAAGTTGTATGTTATCTCCTTGTGATTTCTCTATTGTATGATGATTGAATGAATACTCTCTCTCTCACTCACTCACTCACTCATGCACACACGTGCGCACATACACTTATGTTATCTACTTGTAATTTTCTCATTGTGTAATGATTGAATGAATAAATTCTACAATTAAAATAATTTAATCACTTATATCATAGTTCTAAGATGCTTCTAATATATACTCCTACGCATGCCTAACATGATAAAATAGAAGAAAATACCATATTATATGTTTATAACTATAACACACTTTTTTGGGGCAATATAGGCTTAGAATATTGTTTATTTAATATATTTTCATTTAAACACATTTAAAACAATTTAATATATTTTGATCCAAACAAATTTAAGACATACACGTAGAATCAAATGACTATGAATTCACCTAACATATATATGAAATAAAATCTTAAACACAAGAATTGTGAAAATTATATAAAAATACATATTCATTCAAATGATTTTGTCTCATTTTTTAATTCATTTCTTCTATTTATGTACATAATCATGAATAAGTTTATAAATCATCATATCATTCCATAAAGTACAAAAACTAATATGTTTCTACATCATCTACCAATTGAAAAGTAATAGTTACACTTAATTCTCATATGTGTTCTCATATGAATAAGTTTATGAATTAGCTAAGGGGAAAGCTCATGGCCCCAAGATGGTTTCCCGATTGAGTTCTTTCATGAATTTTGGGAATTGTTAAGATGGATTTATTGGCGGTTGTTTAGGAGTCTTAGAGGAATAAATAGATGTTACGTGCTTTGAATTCTACCTTCCTTGCTCCCATCCCCAAGTGTGATGGCGTTGATAGGTTAAGTCATTTTCATCCTATTTCTCTTTGCAATGTGATTTATAAAATTATATCCAAGTTGATTGCTGATAGGTTGAAAAAGTGGCTTAAAGAGTTGATTTTGGAGGAGTAGAGTGGTTTTGCCACGGTTCAGCAAATTCTGGATGGGGTGGTAATTGTAACGGAAACTATTCACTCTATGGCTAGCTCTAAAGAAAAGGCGATGTTCATCAAGTTGGATATGGCTAAGGCTTATGATAGAGTTTGATGGTCCTTCCTTCGAAGGGTTTTGGGTGCTTTTGGCTTTGGAGAGGAGTGGAATCAATGGATGATGAGTTGTGATACTTCAGTTTCCTTCTATGTGCTTATAAATGGCGAGCATTATGAGCTTTTTGGTGCATCTTGAGGTTTGCGCCATGGTGACCCCCTCTCTCCTTATCTCTTTCTCCTTGCCAAAGGTCTGGGGTGTTTGGTGAGAAGGAATGTGGAGTGGGGTCTCATTCAGGGGTGGAGGTGGGGAGGTGGTATGCCTCCACAGTCTCCATTTGCAATTTGTGGATGACACTACTTTGATGGGTATGGCTACAATTAAGGAAGCTTCAAATTTGTGCAAGGCTTTGGATGTGTACCTTGTTGCCTCAGGTCAATTGATTAATGAAGATAAGTCTTTTATTTTTTTCTTCAATATGCCAAGGCCTATTCAAAGGAGGATTGCTTGTATCCTGAGATTTTAGATTGGGGCTCTCCTGTTGACTTATCTCGGTATTCCTATTTCGGTTAGTAGGCTGCCAAGAGATTCTTGGCAGAACATTCTGGACAAATTTCGTGTGAAAGTTAATCACTGGACCCACAGATGGTTGTCTTTTGTTGGTCGAGTTCAATTGCTCAAATCGGCGGTGCAAGCTCTCCCCATCTATAGATGTATGCTTCAAGTGGCCCCGTTGGGTTTTGTTAAGGAATTGGATTCTTTGGCAAGGCAGTTTTTATGGGTGGATAGCTTGGGATCCTCTAAACGGTGCCTTGTCATATGGGATATTGTGTGTAGCCCAAAGCAGTTTGGTGGTCTTGGCTTAAAGCAGCCATCTTTGACTGGGTTGGCATTGGTTGTCAAGTTGTATTGGAGGTGGTGTGTGGAGCAAGATCAAATATGGGCCAGGATCTTATCTCATAAGTATTTTCTAAGGACGCCACGAATGGATATTCCTCGTTATCCCCTAGTGGGGAAAGGTTCGATGATATGGGGTACACTCAAGAAAGGGGTCAAGCTCATAAAGGATGGATTATTCTGGATCTACAAAAGGGGAACGAAGGCTCACTTTTGGTCTGATTCGTGGGATGGATTTCCTCCCATTTCCTAATTTGGTGACTCTGTGCCAGTGGTTCCTTGAGGTTGGGTGGTCAAGGGTGAGCAATTTTAAAGCTTTCTCCTCTCATGGTCAACTGGTGGTGGCAGGTTGGAAGAATCCTGATGATTGGCCTGTTGTTGGTATGGAGGAGGATTGTGCTAAGCTTCAAAGTATCCTCTCTCGCAGACAGTGTAGCTCCCTCCAGGATGGGGATGCTCTTGCTTGGTCTCCTAATCCCAAGGGTGTTTATTCTATTGCTACTAGCTACCAGGTTTTGTTGACTCATAGGATGGATGGGGTGGAGGTTCCCTAGTGGAAAAGAGTTTGGAACAAGGTCTCTTGGCCAAAGTGTAATTGCTTTGTGTGGAATTTGGCTTGGATTAGGTGTTTGACTTGGGATAATATTCGGAAGAGGGGATTTCAGGGCCCTTCTATATGTGTTTTGTGTGGGGACGGTGAGGAGGTCTCTTCTCATTTATTCTTTCGTTGTCCCTTCTCTTTTTGGAAAATCCCCTGTGTTCATGCTTCATCCCTGGTGGAATTTTGGAGTAGTTTGGGCAGATCTCCTTCCATGGCCTCTTTCTTGCAGGATGTGTGGTATGTTGGGCCAGTCTTCTTACTTTGGTAGATTTTGATGGAATGGAATCGAAGAATATTTTGCAAAGAAAATATTTTGGTTCCACAGGTTTGGCAAAGAACTATGGGTATGATTCAGGAGACAGTGGAAGTTAAATGTGAAGTGTTGTTTCCTTTGGAGAAAGGGGATGTTGAGATTGTGGATAGGCTGGGGATTCAGGGATTGTCTTTGGCTTCTGCTTGTGTCAGAAGAGGTAGGAGTGTGAAAAAGAAATTTCAACGGGTTGGTAGATGGCTGCCCCCTTTGGCTGGCATTCTGCAGATTAATACTAATGGGTCCTCACATGGCAATCCTGGGCCTGCGGGGATTGGTGGAGTTGGTAGGGATTCTTCGGGCTCAGTTGTTTTTTATTTTTTGTTCATAAAGGATTGCAGACTATCAATCTTATGGAAGGTTTTGCGATTCTCTATGCTTTTGAGAGGGCTTACACCTTGGGGTGGCACAAGGTTATCTTTGAATTTGATTCATAGGTTTTGGTTAATTTTCTAAGTGGGTGGAAGGTGTCTAATGTTAGTTGGAAGTTGGCGTTGGTTGTGCAGCAGGTTCTGCAAATTAGCTCTTTGATGGAGATGGTGTCTTTTGTCCACATTATGAGGGAGTGGAATAGGGTGGTTGATTGTTTGGCTAAGTGAGCTTCTGAGCATATGGATGGTTGGATGGTTGAAGGATGGGGGCAGGGATCCGAGGGGCTCCATCAAGAATTGGAGAGGATTCTTGCAAAGGATGTGGATGGCGTTGGTGCAGGATGAAGTGGTTTTTGATTATGGCAGGTTTCCTTTGCTGTTGTTTGGGGCCTTGATCCATTGATTCCTTTGTAATGCTTTTTGTTGATGATTAATAAAGTTTTTACACCTTTTATTAAAAAAAACAAATTAGTTAAAAATGAATTGTGTTTATTTATGTGAAAACTAAATAGAGTTCTTATCTCTATCTAAAGAAATTTAAATTAAATAGAGAAATAAACATAAGCTCAAGATCTTATTGGTTACCCATCATTTATGACTAAATTTCCATAAGATTATTTTGGAAAATACAATTTAAATTTAAGGTCAATATCATTTTCATGTATCACAAATATAGATGCATAGCGATATAACAAGATTCCATGTCACAATCATGTATTTATTGCAAATTGTATGGTCAAGACTTGTTTGATGGGAGTCATTTTAATCTCCAACGTTGATGTATGTATTTCATCTAGAAATTCCTCAAATATGAGGTTTTATTTAGGGATATTTTACAATTATTCATTTTTTAATATTTGTGATAACCCTCAAGCTATATATATATATTTTCTTTTTTCAAATAGACAAAGTATAATGTAATAATAAAAAGAATTAAATATTATTTTATCTTTATCTTTTTATTATTTTATTCTAAAATTAGTTATTGAAAGGTAATGTCAAAATTAAAGAAATTATTTTTAACATGCAATTCCAAATTAAAACACTATAAATATAACTATTATTTAATATTGTCCACGTGCAACTACTAATATAAAATGAAAAATAAATATTTAAATAACAAAAAAAAAATATTTAATTTTATCTACTTAAAATAATCTATCTAAAAGTAGTTTTATCTAAATTTATCTATTCTTTTTATTTCATTTTATATTTTTTTAAAATAGAATAATTACATCAAAGGTGTTGAGTGAATGAATTGATTTTGAAAATCAATGTTGAAAATTCTAGAGAAGGATGCAAGACCATTATCTCAAGTTTCAACTATATTTTCTAAAATATTAAAAAATATAATATATAATTAAAGAAAAAACAAGTGCATTCTTATCTATATTAACTTTAAATTATCATACATATATTAAATATTAATATATATAAAATATGCTAAGAGTTATCAAAAATATTATTTTTTTATTTATTTGTTCTTTTGGTTTATGTAAATATTGGAATTATTTTTATTATTTATTTATGTATTTGTTCTTTTTTGTTTCATCAAATATATTTGATTTGATTTTTTTGTTTCATCAAATCTCTTTGATTTGATTTTTTTATTTCATCAAATCTATTTTATTTGATTTTTTTGTTTCATCAAATCTCTCGATGTAATTAAGAAAAGATAGGATAAAAATTGTTTTTTCTTTTAAAAATTTTAGATAAATAATAATAAGTTTTTAATAAATATTTTTCAAATAATAATATTAATAATAAATCATTTTTTTTTCACTTTTTAAGTTTGGTGTTACTTGTAATTTTAATATATAAGTTATAATTTTACTTTGAAACAATTTTAATATAATTTATTACGCTGAAGGCGTGTCCTATTTGAGAATTGTGAAGCCAATAATGAAATCAACGGTCAAGAGTTCATTACAAGCAATGCAATATTGTTGATTTAATCTCGTCCATACAATGTTTTTGAGTGTTTTTGTTAATAAATGGCATTTTTTGTTAAATATTATTTGATTTTCCACCATCATTACAGCCTCCACTTGCAAATGTTGAGCACCACTATTGCGCATTTTCTCCAACATTACAGTGGGGAAGCTCTCCTACCAAAGAATGTGCCAGTTATTTTTCCCAACAAAACATGGCACATAGTAAAGTTACCCTGAAATACAACCTTTTAATAACTTCTTGTTTGCATATTTATTTCTCCTTAAACTGCTTCTTTTCATATTTTCATCGACTTGTTCATAGTTGTAGTCGTTCCTCTTCTTGCTTCGTTAATGCTTCATAATATTCTTCCTGCAAGCTTTGCTCATTTTCATCCTCAGCATTGTTGACACACCATTTCTACAAAATCTTGAGGTAAGTGACATGCCCAGGTTTGATTACGGCTTTTTGGCAACCTGTACCTGCGTAGCTCATTTTTCGTTAAGCTTTAATTGATTCTATAACAATTCTTTCGTTATTGTACGCCAATTACATTTCGTACATTTCCCTTTTCAACATCGTTGACATAAAGACACAATTTGTGCAGAATCTTGAGGTAAATCACTTGCCCTAGGTTGAATATTCTATATTCATGTTGATTACCCTTGAGTCACCATGATTTCTTTCTAGGGTTTTAGAATAGTGCTTCAAAAGAATTCAAGGCCGATAGCAGTCCCTTCCAAATCCTATTTGTGAGTGGGCAGGGGATGGAGTATCCCTACCATGACCCCTATATTTTTGTGGCCCAAGTGATGGGTATTCGTAGAGCTCCTCAACCGAGGACGTAGAATAGAAGGCCAAGACGATAGTTGCCCCACAAAGAGAGGACCATCAAGAATATGCAATAATAGCAAGAAGAGGGGGCAGGATAGAGTTCCCCCAACTAGAGCCAAATGGTTATCCTCACACCCACCCCTGCCCCAGCCTATTCTACTAAATATATGATACCCCCCATCTCAGCTAAGATTCATATATGATACTTGTGTCCATTTAAAGCTTTGACTGTGACAACCAAGCCTTGTCATAGGTTCTTTCTTGTAACATCAACTCTTGCAACCACTTACACAAGTCTTCCTATCAAGAGCCTTGAATGTTTCTAGTTTATTTATATTGTATAGTATTCTTACTTGTATCCTCAAAATCTTTTGCTACTGTAGGCTCGAATGTCTTTCTATGGAGTGCTAGATTTATGTAACTTGTTATGACTTGATCAAACAAACCTTGGGTAAACAAGAGTATTTTGTGGACCAATATCACCATTTACAAGAAGCCAACAAATGTGATTGTTTTCAATTTGTAGAACCGGTTTGTTAGATCACACAAGACTCAACAAACTCTTATTAACTTCTAGTTCATGTCCCCCAAAAATCAATATTTGACTTTGTTCCCGTTCTATGATAGTCATTGTACCAAGATACCTTGCCCAATTGATTTAAATGACATTGTTCCATTTATACAGTGTATTTTGAATGGTAGTTGCTTCCTTTATTGAAGAGTATGTAACATAGGAGTTTGTCCTTATATGATCCATTCATAAACTTGTGACAGTACCACTGTAAACTAGGCCTGAATTTTCCTTTTTCATTGAAGCATAAAATAAAGGCATCAAGTCATGCCACTGTCCTTGGACAACATGTTTGTAAGTTCATTTCTTCTTATGCTATTTCTTTACTCTTTGGTAGGCCAATAATTAAATAGGTCAATCTGCATAAATTTAACTCTTATGTCATTGGAAGCTAGAGCAGATAACGTTTATAAGTTTCCATCACCAACAATCAAATCTATAGTGATCTCAGGAGCCTAGATGAATTCCTCCTGAGAGGCCCATTTAGCATTCAACTAAACTTGTGCTAGAATCTCTAAAGCCCTACTATGCCTGTAATGAAAGCTTTATGTAAATTCAACTAATCTATCACTATGATGTAATTGTACATATCTTCTTCTTCTTTTTTTCTTTTGAAAGTCAGTAATATCAATGATGTGTTCTCAATTATGAATGTGTATGTTTCTTTGCCCAACTATTGATTTTGTCACTTTCTCTTTGCTTCAAAGAGATATGATGTTTATAAGGCATTTGTTTGATTCTATGAACTCTAAAATGCAATTTGTCATAGATGAGACCACTAAGGAAAACCACATAAAATGCAATCTAGATAGCAATATCGCAATTTCACACGCTGTGAAAAATACCTCCTAATTATGTAATTAAATGGTTGAAGATGGGATTTAGTGATTTTTATATTTGAATGAACCCAAATTCTTGTTGGATTAGTTGCTCACATTATTCATTTGTGTGCAAATAACAGGTGTTTGTGAAGGTCCTTACAAAAATAGTTAAGACATTTCCATCTTTGCCTACAAAAATGCAACAACTTGATAACCCTCAATACCACAACTGAATTGGTGAAGTCGTTGAGTTGAAAGGGAAGAGAAATGAGAAGATCCACCAGTACATATACATGAGACCTTTGCTTCTGCTACTCATTTTTTGAATCACAATCATATCAAATAATCATATTGGTTGTCTTTCTTAATATGTGAAGGGTGTAGGGAGCTCCATCCTCCAAACTATAGAAGATGAATCACCATCAGCTGTAGCCATTGTTGATAGATTTTATGTTATGCAGTATGCTTAGTTTCTTGTAATTGAGATATGCATGTGCAATTAAGTACAACTAAATTGGTGAAATCGTTGAGTTCAAAGGGCAGACAAATGAGAAGGTCCACCAATACATTTACATGACACCTTTGCTTCTACTACTCATTTTCTCAATCACAGTCATATCAAATAATCATATTAGTTGTCTAAAACTCTACGTAGCACAAGACACAATGTGGCAAAGTCTAATCATAATTTTTCCTACCATACAAAGGTTAGTTCAAGTAGCTCAATGTTCCACAGCCACCTCACCAACTAGGCACACTTTTCTGTTGGCTAAAATAATTTTGCCAAGTTTGGAAATGTTGGCTAAAATGGTCTAAACTTCTGCCTAGGATAAGGAAAAAGTGACTTAAATGAATAGGATCTCTACCCAAGTGGCGGATTAAGATTTTGGTAAAGTTTTATAGGCTCTTGGTGAAAGTATGATTTTTGCAAATTGCATGAAACTACATACTAGCCAACTTTTTCTATAATGCTTACCCTCTTCATATCCAAGATATATTTCCTGAAACAATGGTAAAATTGTAGAAGTTTTGAAAACTTTATTTACAAATCCCAATAAATTTAACAAAAAATCATTGTTACTAAAAATTGGGAAGCCCCAATATTTATTTTAATAGGCCACAATTATGTTTTACATGTAATAATAGATCTATTTCACCATTTTCTCTTGTTTTCTTGGACATAACAGGCATGTACCACCTACGCAAGGATGCACATCCCTCAAAATATGATTTCCCTCAACCACCATTGAATCTTTTTTGTAATTGTCTATTTTTCTTTAATTATTTTCATCTTATAAGGAAACAAATTACGTTTATAATACTGATGAAACTGTTAAGATGCTTCTACTGTATTCATCATTATGTTAATATGTTTTTATATATTTTCTTTACCACTGTTTAGAATATGAGTAAAAAGTGCACCCTTGGTTTTTATTGATATCCACTTTTCAAGCCCTGTCTATTACAGATCCGCTTTTGACTTGCTTCCACTTTTCAAATTACTACACTAATGAAGGTTGTTGAATTTAGCTTTACACCTACCATTTATACTTGCTTTAAAGTTTGTAAAACCTTCTCAACAAATCCATTTTCTACATATCGTGCACTCTTTGCATTCCATGAGATGAGATATTTTTAGATGCACAAATACCTTCTTTAGCATAATTATCAATGGGAATGAAGCAAAGAAGCAGACCAAACATGCAACTAAATTTATGTTGTCACTAGGAGCATCACAAACATCCATAAACCTTTGACTAAAATTAGGAACCAACTCACTCTCTTGCTCTCTAATGCTTGCAAGTTCATCGACATGAGAGAAAGGATAGATACAAAGTGAGCAACACTCATCAAAAGGTGCAATTAAAATATCCCAAGAACAAAATTAGTAGACTGGAAACCATATAACTTTTTTACTTTTTTTTTTTTTTTTTGCAAATCTCATCCACCGGCCATTCAAACTTCCAACTTCAGGTAAACTTCTTACACACCTGGTAATTATCACCATAAAGTTGATTTTTCCAATCATGACACTCCAAATTATAATATATATTACTAATGTACAAATTATATTATGTACCAGATTTATTTAGAAAATGTAAATTGTATTTATTAAAAAACATATTACAATATGCTCCATTAAATAATCTAATCATCTTATCTTATCTTATATAATTACATTTATTATTATATAAAAAATAAGATATGATATAAATTGTATAATTATAAATAAATATATTATCAAATAATAAATATACATAAATATCAAATATATAATTTTATAATATAATAACTTTCAAAATTACCTATCAATTGATCTCATGTACTACACAAATGTATAAACAAAATATAAACTAATCTCTTTTCTTAATTGACCTTCCACACTTCTTTGGCATACTCATTGCACACAAGGTGCGATTGCTAGTTTTAATTTTTAATATTTTATTTGAAATACATTTTTAGTTTTAAAAATTTAATTTATCTAATAATGTTTTATGATATATTTTTATTTATAAATATTGAGTTTATGTTAATATTTTTGTAATATATGAGGTCACGAGGTATAGTCTCCCCCCAAACTCGTACCCGACCGATTCCTGCATCTAATTTTTTTTTTTAAATAAAAATTGTAATATATTAATTATATTTTTTAGGTACATATTCTATTAATATTTCAATTCTAATAAATTAAAAAAAAAACTTTTTTATTTAATCATTTATTAACTTAATAAGTTTATTATTTGTTATTATTTTTTAAATTATTATGTTTATTAATATTTGGATTTTGATATATTTTGACTTTCCATTTCGTTTATTTTATTTTAGTTTTTAATTTAGATTTAAGTTTGAAATTAATTTTATTATTTATGTCTTTTTATGAAATTACAAATAATAATTAAAAATTATTAGAATTAATTTAATTTATAATTATTTATCTTATTAAAACTTTAATTATTGTAGAATAATTTTAGTTTGAATTTTTGTTATAATTTATACAATAAAATGAATTTAAAACTTAAAATTAAAATTAAAATTTGTAGAGTGAGAGAGACAGAAGGTGACTAATGATTAGTCATTTCATGCCAACAATCCAAGGAAAGCACGTCCTTGGGGAGTTATGCTCAGGGTAGCATGTCATTTGATCAAGGATATGATAATTCACCTTTAAAGCCTCTTCAATGTACCCATTGCACACTTAGGAGGAAAATAGATAAAGAGATAAAGAGAGAGAGAAATAGAGAGGGAGACAAAGATATATAAGAGAAAAAGAGAGAGATAGAGATACAAAAATAGAGGTATATATATAAAGGAATAAATATGGAGAGACAAAAAGATAGAGATAGGAAGAGAGATAAAGAAAGAGAGAGGAAAAGAGAGAAGAGGAGATACATAGATAGATATAGTCACATAAAGAGAGAGATAGCTCTAGAGATAAAGATAAAGAGAAATAGGAGATAAAGAAAAATATAGAGGTAGAGAGACGAAGAGATAAAGAGGGAAAGGGGGATAGGGGGGGAGATAAATAGGGATAGAAAAAAATAGTAAGGGGAGAAATATAGAGAGAGGGAAATAGACAAAGAGAAGAAATGAGAGAAAGATAGATAGAGGAAGAGAGAAAGGAAGACAAATATAGAGAGAAATAGGGGAGAGAGATGGAGAGAGATTGAGAGATAATAAAAATATAAAGATAGAGAGGGAGATAGACATATAAAGAGATCTTTCTCTCTTTCTCTTCCCATATATCTCTATATATATCTCCCTATGTGTACCTCTCCCTACCTCTCTCTCTATATATATCTCCCTCTCTCTACATCTCTCTATATAACTTCCTCTCTATCTTTTTATCCCTCCATCTCTCCCTCTCTAATTCTCTCCATCTCTCTTTGTCTCCCCCTATTTCTATCTCTATTTCTCTCTCTCCCTCTCTCCATTTCCATCTCCATCTCCATCTCTATCTTCATCTCTATCTTTCTCCCTATCTCTATCTCCTTACATTTCTTTCTCTCTTTCCCCTCTATCTTTCCCACTATATATATCTCTCTATCTCCCCCTCTTTCTATCCATATCTCTCCCTCTCTCCCTATCACTCTCTCTTTCTATATCTCTCAAATTCTCTAGATCCTCTCTCTATTTATCTCCCTCTCTCCCTCCCTCTCTATCTATTTATATTTATCTTCCCCTCTCTATATCTATCTCAATATCTCTCTCACTCAAACACACACACTCCTTGTTTCTCCTTCCCTATCTCCATCTCTATATCTCTTTCACTCACACACATACTCATTGTTTCTCCCCTCTATCTCTCTATCTCTCCCCCTCTCTCTATTAATATCTCTATCACATCCTTTGTCTATGTAAGAGAGGGGGACCAACCACACCAAGGCTCCACGTCACAGAGAGCTGAAAGCAACGAGCTTCCCTAACTTACCTCAAGCTAATGGATGTTTAGGACAAGAATTGAGAATGAAGAGCACTCTCAAGTGCTTTTGTCACTCTACAGATCCAAAAGTCTAAATGGGGCTAGACGAGCCAATTTTTTGGAGTTCAAACTAAACCTCAAACAACTCTCTGTCTGAGGAAGGCAGTGCATGTCTGGGAT
The DNA here is from genome assembly GCA_007258455.2 of Sequoia sempervirens. Taxonomy (NCBI): domain Eukaryota; kingdom Viridiplantae; phylum Streptophyta; class Pinopsida; order Cupressales; family Cupressaceae; genus Sequoia; species Sequoia sempervirens. Next base: position 1,253,485,960 of record VDFB02271358.1, on the reverse strand, counting down.
GACAACGCAGTGTGCTAGCATCTCTCTGGCTTGTTGGCATCTATACAGCTAGAAAATGTAAAGTATAGTGTAAAACACCAATGAACCTACTAACTGCCTAGCTAACTAACTCTAACAAAATAAACAGAGTTATGAAGTATGAAAAGTAACTACGTAAATGATGAAGCAAGTAAATGAAGACGAGGGTGATGAATATCAACTCACTAAAGCTCCAGTTTTCCAGCAAGATCCATGCACATATTCACCTACACACAAGTAACAGGGGAAAATGTTGGGTTGTATTGGGGTTTGCCTCATTCAAACCCCCGCTTTGGTGTTTCCATCTCCACGGACACCTAAAAAATCCACGAAGTAGAAAGTACGATAAAGGAAATGAAAAGGAAAGTATTGAACACTACAAAATATGCTACACTATTCTATCAAACCGTAAAAGGAAAATGAAGTGATACCACCTCCACCCAAAGGCTCTCAAAGCCGGTGAAGGAAGAATCCAAACAATGAGCTTGGCAAAGTTGACACAGCCGCAATAGTGATGAAGGAAGGTCTCGCAAGACTCCAAACTTGCAACTTCTATGGTAACACCACACATACAAAGATGGAATTGATGGAGTAACAAGCTTGCTTGTTGAAATGCTTAATGGAGTTATGGAAATGCTTGAGAGAATGTTATAGATTGCTAGAAGATCTTGGGAGAATGAATGAATGAGTGTGTAGAGGATGAAGTTATTGTGAAATGGATGTCTTTGAAGACCAAAATGGAAGAGAAGAAGCTATTTTCAGGTCAATTGGTCACATAGAGGCATTAAAATTTATCCCCAACGAGTAGTGTAACATCCCTATGAACTCCAAAGGTAGGAATATGTCAAGGACGGCAGTGCACCACACTTGTGTCCCTGATGTAAATTCCCTCACTGACACACACAACACATGCCAAGTGGATGGATTTTGGATGGGTGATGTAGAATTTCACTTTTAGTTTTGATTTTCTAAGGTGAGGAGATGCAAAAGGGTAACTTACACAAGGTGTGAAAATTCACTCCTATACATTTTTCCCCCACTTTAGCGAGCACGAGTATCATTGAGTGTTCGGTAAAGTAGATAGAATGTATACCTAAACCATCGAGGAAGTAGACTGCGATATGGAAAACTCAAAAGCACAAGGTAGGCAAAGGACTCCACAGGTACTCTCTCCTGAGGAGGTTTGAACAAAAGGACTTTGTAGCTCCGCGGAACTACAAAGTTGCATAAAGTACATTGAAGGCCCACAAACCAACGATGGAAAAATCCTGCAGTTTGCAAGCCCTTCATAGGCCAGTAGACCTGCAAAGAAGGTGTTCCCCCAAGTACTCTCTCATGAAAGAAGCCAAATGTAAGGGGACTCCATAGAGTTAGACTGGAAAGCAGCTTCACAAGCACATCTGCAAAGCAACATGTTAATCCGCAAATAAAACATATTAGAAATAAAAAAGTAGCCACGCAAGCAAAGAAGAAAACAGTCATGCAAACAATCAAAAAAGTTGAAAATCTTTCAAAGAGGTCCCTCGAGAACCCTTCAAAAGGAAAGGGGTCCACTCAAGGGACGTGCTATTTGAAAGTGGAGCATTTTTTCACAAATCAATTCAACATCAAGGAATCCTTTTGAAAGATGTTCACTTCATCAAGGAATTCAAAAGGAATAAAATGCCCCCTCACGAGGGGAAGGTCAAGGCTTCTCTCGCAAGAAAAGCTACTCCCTCCTCGGATAAATTTTTTTCAAGTTCTTTCTTTGCGAACCCATGACGAAGGAAACATGTTCTGCTAGGGGTCCTTGTTGAGAATGTGATTTTCGAAAAAGTTTGCAAATATTTTCCAGAAAAGATTCATTGGATGCGAATGCATTTTTTGAAAATAAAAGTTGAAATGATAGCCCCCCTTAGGGTGGTGCATGTTGAATGCAGAGGCACACAACATCCTAATGAGAGAAAAACAAGAATGAAAAAGTGATGTTGTGGCCCGCAGGACATAGTGAGATGTCACCATGGTGATGTTGTCGCATGTACGAGGGACAACACATAGGCACCACAACATCACAACTCAAGCAAAGAAGAGAGAAAGATAAAAAAAATAGTAAAAAGAGAAAATAACATCACAAAAAAAGGGCATAGGGGTGATCTAATATTTCGGGGTTAGAGCTGCTCATAAATATATATATAATAATAGTATATAGATGAATTGTCATCAACCCCCTACTATATTAGACCATGTGAAGAATGCACAAGAAAACAAAGTAAAAATAAAAAATTGGATCAACATGAAAGGGTAGCCTAAATGCCTCCAACACTTTGCATCATCCCCAATTTGTTGAAAATCAATACACATAACAGAGGAAGAATGATGCCACAAATAGAGGAAGTTTTATGACACATAATCACTCTTGTATCCAAGCACCTACAAGGGTGACAAGGGTCATCCAGGAACACATAACATAAGCATAGGGGAACACATCACAACAAACACACACCTAATCTAAAGATAAAGAAGAGGCACCCCCTAACACTTATCGACCAAGAGGTCATCTGCTTTCCAATCTAGATCATTATATGGGAAAGGCGAATGAGCCTGAAATGGTGGAATATTAAGGGGGGAACCCTCTGGCCCTCTCACAACAAGAGCCAAGGAAGGAGACTCTTCAAGGTCTCCTCTACTCAGTTCTTGTGGAGCAAAGGTCAACGATTTCATGAATATCGTTGATAGGGTTGGGACCTCGTTCAAAGAGTTAAACATGCACTTCATGGGAGTGCCATGTGTTATCTCAATGGGAGAGGGAGGCACCGCCTGAGATTCACTGCTAGGCTCACTGAGTGACTTAGGAGCAGTGACAAACTCAAGGGACATCGAAGCTTCCATCACAACAATGACGTATGCTAATGAAGAACCACCCTTTGAAGAGGGTGGACTCCTCTTACACCCCATTGCTGGAAGGTCCAACCTCCACCTTCCACTTCATCAAAGGATGTGAACTCCCCATCAACGAGGCAAGAGGCATAGAGGAAGAGGAGAAAACCGTGACAGACACCACCAAGGTGTTCGGCATGTCCATAAGCTTTGAGAATGGCAAGGTGTCTGAAAGGGACACCAAGAAAGGCGGCTCGACTGAAGAAGCAATAAACACCTATAGTCTTTTAGAGTTGTGGGTGTTTACACTTGCAACAAGAGATGAAAGCATCACTGAGGCTGACTGAACAAAATCAAAAGGGATAGGAGAGAAGGACACAATACGAGGCCCTAAAATTGGGGTGGTTGATTCCCCTTCCTTCCTCTGTAAAGCGATCTGCTCAACTGCCAAAGCCTTTCATCGATGCTTGCGCTCATGTGCAAGGCAGTTTTTGCGACTCCGGGAGCCAGAGACTGGGAGATGAGATGGAACATAAGGCTCCTACTTAGCCATAGGAGTGTCCATCACGGTCATCTCTGACTAAGGGAGAGACTCTTGGACGAGAGCAGGAGGAAGAGACTAAGAAGAGGTTGAAATAATAGCGGGGGGAGTTAGCTCTAGTGCCTCAGTGGCGAGCCTCTTCCCATTCACTACCTTGGAAACAAGAGTGGTAGGAGGCCGCGGAGGCCGAGACATAGAGGATTCCCTACAAGTACCCTTCCTTCTACCATATAGGTAGTGCCAAGGTCCAAGAGGTACAGTAGGAAGGTCCAATATCCTAATCTTGGCTTTATGCCAAGTAGGCACCATCAGACTTCTTATGTGAAAGCTAGGAGTAGTCATCCAAAAATTCTCTTCAGAGAGGGAGGTAGAAAAGGCACCCTGAGGATGGGCAGGCCTCTCCTTTCCCTTTCAAGAAGGGGAGGCAACTTGTTGTTGCACTATTGAAGGGGTCACTTTCAAATGTCCCTTTTCCCCGATTTTGTACTTTACATGGTTTCGATAAAGCAGGTCCATTCTAGGGGGAAGCAAACTAACCGAGGCAAGCTAAAAATGATCCAGTGAATAACCCCCACGAGATAGCAATGGTTGATATCCAATTGTCATGTCCCCAAAATTGCAACACTAAAAACTCAAATGTTGAAATACAAATAAATTAGAAAAAATAACAAAATACATATTAGCAATTTAATGTTGTTATATTTTAATATTAAAATGTGAAGTATTGAAATACAAATAACTAAATAAAACATATATCAAAAACATAAATATAAATAATGATAAATTAAATATTATTAAATAATATTATAACTATAGATAGTAAAAATACAAAATGAATATTAACAATTTAAAAATCCTAAAAGATATAAAAATAAAAAGAAAAAAGAAAAACTAATATAAAAACAATAATAATAAATAAGTTCGCCTACACCATCACCAGCACTATCACATAAGACAAAGGAAAGAGACAGGCCTATTAAGGCAATACAAATAAACATAATTAATACCATAGTGAAGCAATGATTCGGGAAATTAAAATTGTTGAGTAAGAGCAGCAATAAAGTCTTTAAGAAAAGACACATCCATTCACAAGAAGCCCATGGTTTGGGAAAGGGCATGAACCTCCACCAAATCATGGAGTATTTAAATGAATAAATTTGAGAATTTAGGGACATTGAATAGAGGGGAGATTATAGGAAGAGACCAGTAAGTAATACGGGAATAGGAATAAGGATTAAACATATTATGATTGATGAATAGAGGGAAGAGTAAAGAAAGAATACAAGAATATATTCTGAAATCAGCAGACTGTGGTATGTCCTAATATAGTTATGTATTTTGTTGGTAATCTTCATAGTTATTGTAAGTGAATATAGTATGAGTATATATCTATATAAGTGAATATATATATAGATGGTATACACGCTCATGCAAGGGTGAGTATTCTAAACCTATAAATAATTAATAATAATTATACATGCATGTATATATATATGTATATGCTTTATATTCAATTATGCAATACTGACACTTGCAACAATTATTGAGCCATATAAGTAATAATGACTCTTTAATACAATATGAATACATTATGTATATATATTTATGAATATCCTTATCCTATAATCAATCAACTATAAGATCGAATTATAAGGAATTACTTAGCAACATTGAAGGAGATAGGGAAAGGCTCCAATGGCAGCGACAGGTCAGAGGTAAGTTGAACATTATGCTTGGTAAATGGCTTGAAGTATGTGATGGATAGTTCATATATTTAATTATTATGTGTACAAAAATGAATCCAATATCTATTACAAATAATACGCTGTGTATATATATATATATATATGTATATATATATATGTATGTATGTATAATTCTGAGTATTATTTACTACTGATATATGTATAATTCCGAGTACTTTTTGTTGCTGATATATGTAGAATTATGAGTACTACTTACTATTGATATATATATATATATATATATATATATAATTCTAAGTACTATTCACTGCTAAACATAGATATATCAGCAGTGAATAGTACTTAGAATTATATATATATTGAGTACTATTTACTGCTAAACATAAATAATAGATCTAGGTTATGGATGTAATATGCAAGAGAAAAATATGGATCAGATGCATATCATTGATTTAATATCAAGATCATAATTTATGCATTATATTATAGAACAATATATAATGGATTTGTTCATCTATTTGATATGTAAATATGTGTCTACACTATGGATAATGCTCATATGATCTGATTGTGAATAGCTAGTCAAAAATAGAGGAATTGAGGGCCTACAGAAGGGGAAACAACATGTGAGGTCACCCTCTAAGTACACCACCTATCTGGATGGCAAGGGCCACATGGGCCAAGAGGGGAAAACTGCTCTTGGGCTTAGAGGAAATGACTATCTAGGACACCCTGTTGTAGCTGCACCCTCAACCTCTCAATATGATTGAGCAATGATGGTTCTGGTACAAAGGAATGGAGGTAGAATACTAGGTACACTACCCCATATGGATGGTAAGGACCACATGGGGCCAAGGGGGGTAAACTGCCCTTGGGCCTAGGGATTCTTGGGCACCCTATCAGACCATCATACTCAAGGAAGAATGAATTAGGAGATTCAATATGCTTATGAAATGATGTTGTCTTATTTCTACTAACACTTTGTAGGTCAATAGGTAGTTGTATCCCTAACCACACTCTCTTTTATTTCCTTACATGCATGCTAATTAACATTATCTTGTAAATACTCTCTAATTTTGTTTTGTAGGAATCTAATTGTTCTATAAGCATTCCCCAACACCAAGGTAATTACTCATAATTGATTAATTAGGGCAGATTTAGGGTTATCCCCAAAAGGGGACATTACAACAGTATCATGCACAACATGCACAACACCTTCGTGGGAGAACTTTAAACACTTATGAATAACGAAAGCGATTATATTCATGGAAGCTAGCCACAGGATGCCCAACTTTACCCTGAATAGATCCATTCTAGAATAACATCAAAGACTGTATCCACAACCCTAGGTCCAACTAGGATGGAAAGGGTTATGGAGCCATATGGTTGAAGAGAGAGATCATTGTGCATACGTATGGTAGACTTTGTTTCTTCATATTCCTCCCTTTGTAACGAATTTAGCCATAGCGGCTCCTCTATGATAACATTTACCCAGCTCACGAGGTCAACTAGGAATCCTATCATAATGTTTCCATTGAGGTGAGTAGGAATGTATAGGGGAGAGGACTTGTTATTTAGGGGCAATTCATGTGAGGTGAATGTCACATCTGGTGAGCCAATCGCAAGTTGCGAAGAAGGAATGACCGTGGCCATGTTAACGCACATCAAGGGTTGAGGAGAAGCATCAGAGGGGTCAATAATCAATTTTGCAGAATGAGACAAAAATGGGTCCATGTAAATTTGCAACTGACTATTGGCCTTCACTATTGATTTATTCGCATTTTCTTTCATCCCATTGAGATGAATGGTACCGTCATCGATGGGATTCTGTATCTCATGATGCAGGCACATACAATGGTCGGTATCATGCCAGTTAACCTGATGGTACTGACAAAAACCATTCGCATCATACCAATTAAGATAAGGTTCCTTAAGAGGTCAAGGGTTTTCCAAAGTTATGATCTTATCCTTCAACAACTTTTGCAATATGGAAGAATAAGATTATGCCAACTTTGTAAACTTCCTGTTGCGTCTGAGGCCATTATCGTTTATCGCGGCAACTACATTCGCAACAACTTTACCTTTTTTTTGAGATGGACACAATAGACTTTCCTTCTGTATGGGAGTGTGAGGAAGATCCCCCAAACTAAACTATTGTTTGTTGATAATCTTGTAAAGCGGTACATAGATGTGCAAAAAAAGGGTATTTCATCAGGGTAAACTTCTCCTACTAGGCTCACTACAGGTTGCCTATGAACACCTTTTGCACATCGGAGTCGGGCAGTGGGTATGAGATTTGTGAACTCTGCTTGGTATCACACTATGAAGTCAATTATCTTCTTGTTATCTCCCTGCTTACATCGGATGAGATCCAAAAATGCCATCTTCAAACCAATTTTAGCTTAGAACTGACGAAGAAACTGATTAAAAAGTTGATCAAATGAGAATATAGAATTATCAGGCAAGGAACAGTACCACTCGAGTATTGTGTCCTTGAGAGATTAAGGGAAGAGTTTTTCCATCAAAGCATCGTGATGAAAGAAATATGTGCACATGGCATTGAAGGCTGACACATGTGTTTGTGGATCCCCTTTGCCACCATACTTTTTAAACTTAGGAATCTCCATTCCTTGCGGGAAGGGAGTACTCAGGATTGCTATTGACAATGGGCTATGTCAGAAGAAAGGTTGAAAAATAGGCTGGGTGGAAACCTGAGAAAGGCTCACCAGCTGCTTTTGCATCTGACCCATGTTCTGAAGAAAGGCATTCAGAATAGGGTCAGAGGATGACATAGGCCTAGTGGAACCACTAGAACCATCGCTACCAGAACCACCTCTAAAGCCACCGTTGTGACTGTCGCTAGAGCCACCACCACCAATAGGGCCTCCACCGAAGACACCACCATGGCCTCCACCAAAGCCACCTCTACCAGTGCCACCTCCACTACCAAAGCGACCACCACCAGGAGCAGTAGGAAGGGTAAAGCTAAAACCAAGGGGTATTCTACTTGCCTTAATAGTGTTAAGCCTTTGAGAAGCAAAAGAGACACTAATCGAGGGGCCTGTTTTGGCCATGCATACAGACGTGGTAGGCATTGAAACGCCTATTTGTCTTTCATAGGCATCGAACACTTCCCCTCAGGTAGCACTTGATCTAGACTTATACAAAGGGATATAAGCTTCGGTTAGATTTGCAAGGCCATGCAAGAAATCTATGCTTGTTTGATCCTTTCCTAACAGATGTCTCACCTCGCTAGTAAGCCTAACGGCTCTCGCCATATTCAGTGCTCTCTCCAAATGATTCATAAGGTCTGACAGTCTGTTATCCAATGCCAAAAGGTTTTCTATAGGGATATGCATAGTATCATCCTCATCTACAGACAAAGTCGTAGGGGATGTTGGAGGGATAGGAGCACGGGTGGTCTCGTCTATGAAATCCATCTCATTAGTAAAGCCTGTAGGAAAACTAGTGGTAAAGTCAGTAGCTAGAACAATGGAAAAAGTGGAGGTGAAACTAGAAGTGACCTTTGTCTTCTCCATCGGTAGGTGTCATACACTTATCTTAACAGCATACCTAGAAGTCATGGATTGGGTTGTGATGCTCATAAACCTTCACAACACTTAGGTTTACAATAGTCACTAGACGTGAAGGAAAAGTCTTAAGACAAACAAATGGATAAACGTTGTTCACGTCAAGTTCACCAAAAATGTAAGAAAGGGGGAAAAACCACACCAAGGATCTAGGTCACAGAGAACCAAGAGCGGAGGGCTGCCCTAACTTACCTCAAGCTAATGGATGTTTAGGACAAGAATTGAGAATGAAGAGAACTCTCAAGTGCTTTTGTCACTCTACAGATTTGAAAGTCTAAATGGGGCTAGACGAGCTGATTTTTTGGAGTTCAAACTACACCTCCTCTCTGTCTGAGGATGACAACATGAGAGTAGCACATTGGCATCTCTTTGACACGCTGGCATCTGTATGACCAAAAAATGTAAAGTACAATCTAAAAAACCAACGAACCTACTAATTGCCTAGCTATCTAACTCTAACGAAATAAACAGACTTATGAAGTATGAAAAGTAACTACATAAATGATGAAGCAAGTAAATGAAGACAAGGGTGATGAATATCAACTCACTAAAGCTCCAATTCTCTAGCGAGCTCCATGCACATGTTCACCTACACATAAGCAAGAGGGGAAATTTTTTGGGTTGTATAGGGGTTTGCCTTAGTCAAACCCCCGCTTTGGTGTTTCCACCTCCACAGATAGCCAAAAAATCCACGAAGTAGTAAGTACAATAAAGGAAATGAAAAGGAAAGTATTGAACACTACAAAAGATACTACGCTACTCTATCAAACCACAAAATGAAAATGAAGTGATACCACCTCCACCCAAAGGCCCTTAAGGTCAATGAAGGGAGAATGCAAACAACGAGTTTGGAAAAGTTGACACGACCACAAAAATGACGAAGGGAGGTCTCACAAGACTCCAAACTCATAGCTTCTATGGTAACACCACAAGCACAAAGATGGAATTGATGGAGTAATAAGCTTGCTTGCTGCAATGTATAATGGAGTTGTGGAAATGCTTGAGAGAATGTGATAGATTGCTAGAATCTTGTGAGAATGAATGAATGAGTGTGTAGAGGATGAATTTATTGTGGAAATGGATGCTTTGAAGACCAAAATGGAAGAGGAAATCATTTTCAGGTTTGTTGGTCGCACAAAGGCATTACAACTCATCCCCAATGAGGAGTGTAATGTCCCTTCGGACTCCATAGGCAAGAATCTATCAAGGACTACAACATGCCACACAAAAGTTTCTATGTGGCTATCACACCCCTGACAAAAATTCCCCCACCGACACACACAACATGCGCCAAGTGGATGGATTTCAAATGGGTGATGTGGAATTTTGATTTCAAGTTTGATTTTTTAAGGTGAGGAGATGCAAAAGGGGAACTTACACAAGGGGTGACAATTTGCTCCTATACAATCTCTCACTCTTGTGCCCCTCTATTTCTATCTTCCCATCTCTCCCTCACCCTCTCTATTTATATCTCATTATCTCTATCTCTCTCTCTTATTTACTTCATCTCTCCTACTCTCTCTCTCTATATATCACTTCCTATATATTTATATTTCTCTCTCCATCTCCCCCTCTTTCATTGTCTCCCTCTTTCTATCTATATCTCTCCCTATCCCTCTTCCTCTCTCCTTTACTCTCTCCCTTTATATGTTTATCTCTCTCTTTATCTTTATATCCCTATCTATCCCTATCTACCTCTCCCTATCACTTCCTCTTCCTATATCTCTCTACTTCTCTCTCGTATCCCTATTTATCTCCCTCCCTCTCTATCTATTTATACACACACACACATATATACCTCTCTATCTCTCTCCATGTCTCTCTCTTACTCATACACACACACCTTGTTTCTCCATCCCTATCTCTATCTCTATCTCTATCTCTATCTCTATCTCTATCTCTCCATATTTAAATTCTTTCATATCTCCCTCTATCGAGCTATCTCATTATCCATCCATCTCTCTCTACCCTATATCTTTCCCTCTTTCTACCCATCTCTATATATCACTTCCTATCTCGATCTTTATATTTATATCTCTCCCTCTCATTCTTTCCCTCTTTATATATTTCTCTCTCTCTCTCTCTCTCTCTCTCTCTCTCTCTCTCTCTCTCCCTATTGCAAACATAACATGAGCCTATTGGTAATGGATCTTGATTATCTTCCTAATTCATAGGTTTTTTTAAGCTGTGTTTGAATCCATGTAAGTAGATGCATAGTTGGTTTGAAGCTATCACTTCTCTATTGAGACCTTAGTTGCACAAAAAAAATCATTTTCTAAATGGCCTACCAATTGACCTCGTGTATACTACACAAATGTATGTAAAAAAATAGACCAAAAACTTCCCTAATTGAGCTTCCACACTTCTTCGGTGTACCCATTGCACACCAAGGTGTAATTGCTAGTTTTATATATTATAATTATCACCATCGTTTAACAATAATTATTTCATTTTTATTAATCAATTATTTTTATCATTGTTTAATAATCAATTTTTATTATCTTTATTTAATAATCAATCATTATTATCACTTTTTAATATTGAAATGATTTTTTTAATTAATTAATAATTTTTTTCATAATTTCTTATAATAATAATTATAAGATTTTTTTAAAGCCCCAAAAAGGAAGGGGTTGTTACAATGTTGTTATTTTTTTTAAATAAAAAACTTAAATGTCCTCTTGTGCAAATTTGGATGACTATGTTTTAATAACTTTTTATTGTTATTCAAAGTGTTTTTTAACTATTTTATTTGATTTGGGTTATTTAAAGGGTTCTGTGATATGCTCATGATGATCTTCTTATACATCAATTTTTTTGTATTAAAGATAGTAGAGACAACAATATACATCGTCAGGGCATTACAACAAAGCAATCAAGGCCAACTGTTATTAAAATTTGTTGTTAACCCAAGCGTTAGAGAGTCTAACTCCCCGTACACAATTGTATACTATAGATCATGTACAATATATATTACAGTATGCTTGAGGTGGCTGTACATTATAGGTACTGTGTAGCAAATACAAAAGGAGATGAACCATAAACTATACAACAATTACAAAGGGAGTTGATTACAATACAAAACAACAAGCCCTACAAAAATAATACAAATGATTTGTACCATGGATACAAAACAACAAGCCCTACAAAAACAAGTTGATTACATGCCACTGCCTGCATCCATATTGTATACGTCTAAAAATGGTCATGATTAAGCTTGTTAAATTAATTAAATATGAATTATTTAATTAATTCCCCTAAAGTCATCTACATATAAATAAATTTAATTATTTATTTATATTGTTCATTTTCTAAATTCTTCTACCTTAATTAAATAAATAATTTTATTTAATTATTGGCATTTCCCACATTCTTCTTAATTAAATTAAAAAAATACGATTATTTAGTTTAATTATCATATCATTCTAAAGTTTGAATATTTTGAATATTCAAATAATGGAATATTCTCCATCCCATAATCGAATTAAATATTAAATATTTTATTTAATATTTTCCTCACCCTAATTTCATTTCTAAAACATAATTAAATATGATTTATTTAATTATGCGAGTTTCCATTTTCATCTTCACTTCCAAATTAAATAAATATATTTTATTTAATTTCTAACTCAAGCTAAACTCACCCTTCCAAATTCTTGACTCATCCTTTGAAATGGAAGTTTCCCTTCAAAACTCAATGATGAAATTGAAGGAAAAGGGAAACCTTCTATCTCCCTCTCCACTTTCGAAAATCTTCCACCGTTTGTTCGAACAAGCTCAATCCAGACCGTCGATCGAATTAGCCAATCGAATCCATTCGAAAACTCTATAAAATCCTGTGTAAATCCAAGCTTTGGTTACACTTTATATACTCATTTACGCATACACTACGCATACATGCAATCAAACTCATGCATCACAGCCATACTAGCATCTCAACATAGCTTTTGCATTTAGCATATTATGCATATTTTAATCTCGTTCTTTAGCTGTCATTTTGTTGAGCATTGGTCTACTGATCTGAGATCAATTTGATGCAACAAAATGTTGGAGATAGAGGAAGATAAGACAATTTCGGGAAAGCTGTTACGGTTTGCGTATATTCTGTTTCTTTTTCAGTTTTTCTGATATAATGTTTTATTAATATGTGTTTGATCTCATTTAAATTGATCCAATATTTCACTCACACATAAATTGGCGCCCACCGTGGGGCTCGAACCCACGAATTTAACATTTTCTGCAAGTTTTTGTTGACAGTTTCCACATTCCGGAATCAGCTTTTCGGGAAAAATTTGGCGTTTAGGCACATTCAAAATTTTCTAACGCGCGTATGGGGATTTTAACTTTTTATTTTGTTGGATTTTGGAGTGCATCCCATGACTGTTTAGGTGCATCCCGTGACTGTTAAGGCGCATCCTATGAATGTTAAGGCGCATCTCGTGACTGTTTAAGCACATAGAGTAAATGTTTGCGCGCATATAGAGCCTTTCTTTCAGCATACACAGTGACCGTTTTAAAAAAAAAATTAAATCTTTCTTGCGGCGCATTTAGTTTCTGTTTAGGCGCATATAGCATCTGTTTAGGAGCATATAATATATGTTCTGGTGCATTTAGCATCTATTCCGGTGCATATACCCTCTCTTCTGGCGCATATAGCTTCTGTTCAGGCGCATATAGACTATAACAAAAAAAATACAGAATTCTGAGTCTGACGCCTTCCACAGACATAATTCTTTTTCTTCTTCTGAATTTTAAAATGAAGCAATCCTAGGGTAGCCACATCTGAATAAAATGAAGCAATCTAGGATAGTCACCAAACAATGAATTTTTGCAGTTAAAATTGAACAATTTGTTTTTGGTGAAGCAATATCTTCACTTAGATTAGATCATCGTGATTTGGAATTTAAAAAGAATATCTGCTTGCTTTGACTGTGGCAATAGGTCTATGCTCTCCCCTTAACTGGGTGATCAAAATACCAGACTTGCCTTTTTAATTTTCATGCAATTTTACTATTTCAATTACATTCTTTAGAGAGCCTGTCGTAGTGGGAAAAAGTACTCACCCTACAGGAATGACTCAAGTGGGTTCAAGCCAAAGCCAGGCTATTCCACCCCACTATAAAATTTAAAGCAAATCTGGGGAAACCCTCTTTTGTTGGTAGTGTGCAAGATAACCATCCCCAAAGCCTTTGTTCTAAAGGTTGGGAGGTCTCCTGAGGGGGTTTATTATTGCCGCACCGAATGGAAATCCTTACTACGAACCTAGTGTAGTGGCCAACCAAGTCAGTTTCCAAACATTCTAATAATCACAGTGCAAGGGGAGGGAAGAATCTGCCCCTAAGACACTCACCATATAACTGCCAAGGACCGTTTGCTCAGGGGATCCCGTATCCACTTTCGTAACTCTAAGTACGCGCCTGGAAAAGACAAAAACACGGGTGCCCCTTCGGGGGTGACACGGCTGTGTGAGTCGATGCAGTTCTAAGATGTGGGCTGTTGATTACTAGAATGACCTACTTGAGCATTTAAGAGTGAGTCTGCTTGAAATTGTCTTTCATGTGGAAAACCTGTGAAAACATTTGATGAAAAACATTTTCTTGATCAAACACTTCATGTTAGTATAGGGTTTTAAGAACAACTGTTTTCAAAAATGTTTGTTGTGTCTTCCATTACATTAATTCAGATAAAGAGATCATCCAAAAGGAACATGAAGAACAACAACTAAAAGCCACTTAAGAGTTTTTCATATCATTGATTCAAAAACACTCCCAACACTTTTCCCATGCTTAGAGATTGGAAGTCAACAAAGTTTCCCAAGAAATCATTGTCTAAGAGAATCAAAAAACCCAAGAAACCGTTAGGATACAAGAAAACACTGCAAAAGAGAAAATTCTTGTACAAAAGTTGACAAGTCTTGCTTCACTATCGAGGATTTCTTCATAGATATCAGGATTTTGTTAGAGGATTCATTGATGAATATGTTGTAGATCCCTTAGATTCTTGAGCTTATTATCAGAGATTAGCTCTGTCACAACGACATAATCATAACCAACCTCTTGAATTTGACAACATACCACAACCTTCTATAGAGTATCCTTCACATCCCAATCAAATCCTTCATTGATTTTGGAACCTTTCTTTGAAAACAAAGATCAAAACTTTAAGAGTGCATCTCTCAAACAACTTTCTAATTTTTGGTTCAACTTCCCCAACAGGATTCTAAAATCCTTCATCAGTTGGAAGCCACAATCAATAAGTTAGGAGCACCCTTGATCATATCATAAGATTCCATATCTTATCGGATCAAGATATCATCACCATCCCACTTGTCAAAAACTAGGGTCTAAGTTTAGAAGAATTTTACAAAATCATATGCCTATCTCCACAAGATCTCAACACAATAAACTGAAGGATACAATCCAAAAAGAAAGTCATATCCAGAACACTCAAGAAGAAGGAGAAAATAGTAAATCCCTTTTCAGCATAAATCAAAATCCACTTTTCAACAACAACATGGACAATAGAGAAGAAAATCCTTTTCATAATTACAGAGATAAAAACTAGGTGGATAGTGATGAGGAACAAGATGAGGAATGTCTTAGAGAGGCTGAACAAGATCCAAAATTCCATAAAGCCATTGAAAATATTTTGCAGCGAGATAAGGAAAAGTATTTTCGCTATCTAGCCAAACAAGGGGCTAAATTGCCTCACGCCTTTGACACTGAAAACTTGAAAAATAAACCTGAAGAAACACCCCTTTCTGATCTTAGTGCTTTGACCCAACAAATCAAGCCACTTCAATGACAAGTTAAAGAATTACAAGGGGGAACAACCACAAAGAAATACACTCTTGAGGACATTTGTCCTTATCCTTTCGATGGAAGTCTTAACATGATTCCTTTTCCCAAGCACTGTGAAATGCCAAAATTTGATCACTATAATGGGAAAAAGGATCCAATTGATCACATTAGATACTTCAGGAACATGACATTGGAATTCGCTCACGAAGATACTTACTTGTTGCGACTATTTCCTAGGAGCCTTGGAGTTAACTCTATGGAATGGTTATCTAAGATTACACCTCTTGTCAGAACATTTGAAGAATTGATCAACCTATTCATATCACAATATGCTTACAACATACAACACCCGATCACCATGATAGATATTTGCAAGGTTGCACAAAAACCTGACGAATCCTTCATTACATTCCTTCAGAGATGGAGAAGAATGTTCGCCAGGTATCCACGTCCTATCCCTGAAAAGGAAAAGATGGTTACCTTTATTAATAGTTTAAATTCAGAAATGAGCTATCACTTGAACTTACATTGTCCTTCTTTTGAGAAAATGATTGAAGATGCCTTAACCATTGAAAATGCTTTGGTAAAAAGAGGGATAATAAAGCATGACAAAGAAAATCCTAGCTCATCCAACCATCACAATAATCAGGACAAATCCAAATTCTGGACTCGCAACAAAAATATGGTGAACGATGGTGTTGTTGATGCAAATCATGCCTCAACCAAGCTATTTGTCCTCAACACTCCAAACACTCGCAACAACAATGTCAACTCAATTGCAAATCACGGAAATAATCCTTCTCCTTCGAGGAACAATACCAATCAATACTCTACTCCCAACCAAGGGACTTCCAACAACCAAGGTTATCGAGGAACCAATAACAATCACAATCCTTTAGGGAACACCTTGAATTCAAATCCACCAAGATTTTCATTCTTCTCGAATAGAAGAACTTTCACTCCATTGGGTCAATCTATAGAATCCGCATTCAAAGAGTTGATGGCCAAAAATGTCATTACTTTACCGCCTCAACAGAATTATGAACCCAGTGTAAAGCCTCCATCGTGGAATGAGGCATACTATTGTGATTATCATCAGTGTAAAGGTCATTGTACAAACAACTGCCAAGCCTTGAAGAATGCCATTCAAGACTTGATCGACAATGACATCATCACAATAGAAGGAAATCAACAAACCAACGCAGACCACCAAGCATTCTGCAATCCATTGCCTAACTATCAAAAGGGTATCTTCTGAAAAAAATGTGAATCATATCAATGATGATCATATAATCAACCATCTCTACGTAGATGATGAGCAGGTGAATGTCATTAAAGTCAATAAAAAGGTGGAATATAGAGAAGTCAACGCAACAACAAGAGCGCAAGCTAAAGTTGTCTTAAAAGGCACCTCTTCAAAAACCATTGAACCTTCACCTCAACATCAATATGATTTGGTCAACCAACTTTGAAAAACCCCCGCTCAAAAATTTCTATTCTGGAACTATTGAAGATTTCTCCAGCCCATAAAGAAATTCTTGAAAAAGCCCTCGTTGAAACCAATGTATCTACTAATTTGGATGTGAATCAATTTCAAACCATGGTAGGACACTTGTCCTCACCCACTTGCCTTTCATTCTCTGAAAAAGATGATGTTTCCATAACTCATCCTCATAATTCATCATTGTACTTAGAAGTCATGATTCACAAGTTTCGTATCAGACGAGTTCTAATAGATGGAGGTGCTAGTTTGAACATTTATACCATGAAGTTGGTTAAAGCTTTAGGATTTGCTTAGGACTCTATTGATTTCAGAAGAAAAATTACCATAAAAGCTTATGATGATGAAGAAAGAGCATCTAAGGGTCTAATCATGCTGCCAATCAGAGTGGGCCCTGTCATAAAGAATACTTTCTATCAAGTACTGGACCATGATCTTGCATATAACATCTTGTTGGGTTGTCCTTGGATCCATGAAATGCAAGTTGTCCCATCAACCTATCATCAATGTCTAAAGTTTCCTTATGATGGATAGGAAATCACAATATCAGCTGATAATTCAAATATCCAAACTTGTGCCAACATGAAAGCCAGTCAAGATACTTTGGTCCCTAACAATCGAGAAGCTCATGTTAGGACTTCTCTAAAGATTGACACACAAATCAGTCAATTGACCAATAGTTTTGACAAAAAGATGAAATTCAAGGATCATGGAGTTGGAGAATACTCTCTTTGTCTTACCAATCTACCTACATCACCTCGATCACATGGACAGCCGTCTATCAGGGAACATCAAATATCAGCAGCATCAACATCAAAGCAAACACCAATAGAGTCAATCACAAAATTTAATGGACAATTCATCAAAGAAAAATTCCCCATGGAAAATCCTGAGGATACAGAGATTCTAAACTGGCTCTATAAAGATGAAGATGAAGCAGTCTCTACTGTCAAACTACCCACAAACAAATATGGAAAAGGGTATTCAATCATGTAGAAGATGGGCTATGATGAAGGGCCTATCGGAAAAAGGAAGGAAGGAGTAGTTGAACCCATTCACCTCCGCGAACTCGCTGCAAAAGAGAAAATTGGATTGGGTTATGATACTCCAAAGAAAACACATCCAAACAACTGCATGGCGCTGTCTTCGCATTACAAGAAAGCTCAGATTCATGAGAAGAATGTTTGACAATAGTTCAGAACTTCTTGGATAACAATTCTGACACAGACTCTGCTGAATATGAATGGGACACCATTTACAATGATGAGTTTTGGAAAGACAAAGAGGTTGATGTAATACACCAGTACGCTCCAACTCTAATTGAAGGTCAAGGTTCAGGGTCCCAACCACAAGAATCGGAACCACAAATCGACTATGATTCTAGTGATACTGAGTCAGATCTAAATGAACAAGATTATCATGAGGATAGTATCATCATTGACCCACCTCATACCTCAGATCCTACGGACCACTCTATTATGACCATGACCATAACCGATTTCACACAACCTGACAATCCTCTACCTTTAATTCATCTTGATCTCATTGATTGGGATTCAACCGAACCTATTGATATACCTATATTTCCAAATTATGAAGCTATTGTAAACTTCCTTTGGACCGCAGATGATACGAATGATTGTTCCACTAGCGATTTTCGACATAAATTTTTTGATCAGGAGAGTGTCAAGTCTCCTAGCTACAAAAGTAAAAATAAAAAAGAAAGATCTAATGGTGAAAACCAGAATCTGGCAGTATTAGATCAAACAAAAGGTAAAATAAAGAGTGTATCAGATGGTGACAACCTCTTTGAGGCACCAAACAATGGGAAACTTGACACTCTCCCGGAGCACTACCATGAGCGATCACCTATTATGATTGAACTAGGTACAAATGCTGTCAATCTTGAGACTTCCGAAAAACCAAGGATTTTACAGTTAGCTGCATCAATGACAAAGAAAGAGATACCAGAGTTCATGAAATTCCTAAAAGCAAATCAGATCAATTTTGCATGGTCTTACGTTGACATGCCTGCTCTTGATCCTGATCTTATCATGCATCACTTGTCCATCAAACTAGGGACCAAGCCGGTGAAACAAAAACTCAAAAAGATGCACCCTCATGTTGCATTATTGGTTAAGGAAGAACTAAGAAAACTCCTTGATGTGGACTTCATAAGACCAATCGACTATGCAAAATGGATTTCCAACATTGTTCCTGTATCCAAGCTAGATAAAACTGTCAGAATATGTACAGATTTTAGAGATCTCAATAAAGCATGCCCTAAGGATGATTTCCCGCTACCAAATATCGACACCATAGTTGATCTAACAGCTGGCCATGCCATGTATTCATTAATGGATGGTTTTTCTAGTTACAACCAAATCAATATTACACCTGAAGATCAGGAGAAAACAACTTTCACATGTCCATGGGGAACTTATTGTTGGAACGTCATGCCTTTCGATCTAAAGAATGTTGGGGCTACCTACCAAAGAGCCATGACTACAATATTTCATGACATGATGCATGTCTTTATGGAAGATTATGTGGATGACATATTGGAAAAATCATACACCAAAGAAGGACATCTTGAAATATTATCCAAAATATTTGCAAGATTAGAGAAATTCAAAGTTCGTCTTAACCCTAAGAAATATGTTTTTAGGATCAAATCTGGAAAACTCTTGGGGTACATTGTTTCAGAAAAAGGCATTGAAGTAGATCCTACAAAAATACAGGCAATTATGGAAATGCCTCCACCAAAGAACATCAATCAGTTGAGATCATTACAAGGATAACTTCAATCAATACGAAGGTTCATTGCATAATTGGCTAATAAAAGTTTTCCTTTCACACATCTACTGCATAAAAATGTTCCTTTCAAGTGGGATGACAAATGTGAACTGGCTTTTCAGCAAATCAAATAGTACTTAATGACTCCACCAGTTCTCATACCACCAAATCCAGACAAACCACTCATCTTATACATTGCCACAACAGAAACATCTCTGGGGGCATTGCTAGCGCAAGAAGACTCTACAAGAAAGGAACGTGCAATTATTACATCAGTAGAACACTGACAAGTCATGAACTCAACTACACTTCTATCGAGAAAGCTTGTCTAGTAGTAGTAGTCTTTGCTTCACAAAAATTTTGGCATTACATGCTAACCCATACAATCAATCTGGTTTCAAAGATTGATCCACTCAAGTATTTGTTAAGCAAAGCATCATTGACAGGAAGGTTAGCAAAGTGGGTAATGATTTTGAGTGAGTTTGACATACATTATGTTGATCGCAAGGCAATCAAAGGACAAGTTATCACTGATCAACTAGCTGAAGCACCATTACAAGCAGATCATCCTCTGCACATTGAATTTTCAGATGCTGATGTCTTTACTGCAGAATCTAAACAACCATGGTCTCTATATTTTGATGGTTCTTTTACTCAACATGGATTGGGGGCAGGCATACTTTTTGTCACCCCTCAAGGACACAACATTCCTCGATCATATAGGATGATGTTTCCATGCACCAACAACATAGCTGAATATGAAGCATTAATCACTGGGCTCAAAATAGCACTAGAATGGAGAATTACAGAATTACAGGTGTATGGCAACTCGCAGCTAGTCATTTATTAGATCAATGATGAATATCAAACCAAAGATGACAAATTAATACCCTATAAAAAGATGGTGGATGACTCCAAGAAATACTTTGTGGACATCAAATTCACACAAATTCCAAGGATTGATAATAAAGCAGCTGACGCCATGGCTACGATCGCATCATTGTTACAACTCCTAGAAACTCAGAATCGCTATGAATTTCTGGTGGAACAATCATTTACACCTGCTTATGATACCCCTAAAAGCCAAATCATTAGCCACTTGGTAGGATCTAATTCACCTTGGTACGAAAAAATTTATGCCTACCTCAAAGACGATATCTTGCCACTCGATTTATCCCGTAATTAGAAACATAATTTTATCCGCCAATTCACTCGTTACACTCTTATCGCTGACACCCTATATCGTCGAGGTCTTGATGGTACTTTACTCTGATGTCTTGAACGTGAGCAATCTAACAAAGCTTTACAAGAAGTTCATGGTTGCATCTATGGTACTCATTCGAGTGGACTGACCTTATCCAAAAAATTGATTAGAATGGGTTACTACTGGCCTACAATGGAGAGGGAATCATTCACTTTTGTGAAAACATGTTCAAAATTTTAGATTCATGGGAATCTCATTCATGCTCTTGCACAAGAACTCAACCATTCACGCCAACCTAGCCATTTTCTCAATGGGGGTTAGATCTAGTGGGCAAGATTCATCCTTCTTCATCAAATGGACATAAATTCATCATCACAGCAACAAAATACTTTACCAAGTGGATTGAGGCAGTCCCTCTTACTAAAGTCACCGACAAACAAATATCATCATTCATACTCAACTATATTATTTGTCGGTATGGCATTCTCAACTCCATTATTATAGATAATGGACATCCATTCAAAAATTAGGATGTTGATGAACTTTGTGAGAGATTTCACATACAACATAGATATTCAACACCTTACTATCCACAAGGGAATGGCCAAGCAAAGGCCTCAAATAAAACAATATTGAAAATCTTGAAAAAGACTGTGAATGATTCAGGGAAGGATTGGCACGTTCAACTCAATCCCGCCTTGTGGGCCTACAGAACCAGTGTCCGCACGCCAACAGGAGCAATGCCATTTGCCCTTGTTTATGGAGCAGAGGCCATACTACCTTTAAAAGTTGAGATTCCCTCACTCAGAGTATCATTGAAAGGCCTTACAACAAATGATGAATACAGAGTCTCCCGACTCCAAGAATTGGAACTCCTAGATGAAAAGAGACAAAGAGCAGCTAATCATTTGAAAGCATATCAACAAATGATGTCTTGTAGCTATAACCACAAAGTAAAGCCATGTACCTTTCAGGTGGGTGATCTTGTTCTGAAAAAGAACCCATGTAATTAGCAAGACAGAGAGAAGAAAGGAAAGTTTGAACCAAATTGGCTAGGTCCTTATGTGGTTATCGCAGTCTTTGGTTCAGGAGCCTACAAGCTATCAACACTAGAAGGGGACCTGTTTGATGAACCTATCAATAGCATGCACCTAAAAAAGTACTATGTCTAAAGCAGTTTTCATCAACAGAAAAAGTTCTAAAAAAATACAAAAAATAAATAAACAAAAAAACAAAAAAAGAAGAAAAAGTCCTAAAAAAAGCAGAAAAAGTCTTGAAAAAATCCAAAAATAGTAGAAAAGGTCCTAAAGAAATACAAAAATCAGAAAAAGTCCTAAAAAATCCAAAAAACAGTAGAAAAAGTCCTGAAAAAAATCCTAAAAATCAGAAAAAGTCCTCAAAATATCTAAAAACAGCAGAAAAAGTCCTAAAGAAATCCAAAAACAGTAGAAAAAGTCCTGAAAAAATGGTTACCCTGACGAAAACCTGGCAAACAGGCATCTCGGTAACGCAATAAAAAAAAAGTCATAGGGTGAAAACCTGGCAAACAGGCAGTCTATTGACAAGAAAAATGCAATAAAAACAAATAGTGAAAATCTGGAAAACAGATGCTATTTGGGGCTTTCCATCTATTAGTTCATGTTCTACACTTAACTTTTCGGCATTTTTTTCATGCATCTTTTCCATCATCTTAGGGCCACACCAGCATCATGCTATCATCATTTTACCTCAGAGCAATAATGTCTTATCATGGCTTGATTTATTGTACATATTCGTTTCAACAAGTTGTGTCAATACCGAGGGAAAATGTTGACATACTGGGGGCAATCAACTTTCAAGTTTTACCAAAACAGCTAGACAATGACATCAAAGCCAATCACGCAAAACAAAACAATCAAATTAAACCAAAACATCCAATCATTGATCTATATCACAGTAGCTTTCAGTTGCATACTTTACCATGACTCATATTTGGATGATCTATAATTTGAATAATGTTTGGAATCACAATCTTTCATTTTTGAATAATGTTTGTTTAATTTTCGATATCATTTCTCTAGAGCACACTCAATGATGCACTGAACTAGAGTGGTGAGGAAAGAGGATGATTTTTCTTTGTCTGCTGTCTAGAGGTTAATCATTTACCTGTTGCAAATATGTTGCAAGACGTGATGATTTATCATTGATGACAGTTCCAAATTTGCATTAGATGGTGGTTAGTCTTTGTCTGTTCATGCAAGAAATGCTCAGGTCATCTCAGTTCAATTATATATAGATGCTTGTGTTCACTTGCTATATCAAAAATCATGAAAGTTATACTCAGGTCATCATTGGTGCTAATTTCCCCTCTGATGCTTGTACACACTTCCAACATTTTTCAAATGCTCTATGATGATTTAAGCAGGCTCGCCAAAAAGGCTCAACAAAATGGTCGGTTTCATTTAATTGCATGTCATTTTAGGTCATTGTACATAACTGCATATTATCAAGAGTTTTTGAAAGATCAATGGCTGTCACTTTTCTTTGGACTATTTGTGGAGGACAATGCAAACATTTGTACCATTATCATTGCATCTTCATTATCATTTCATATTAGTTTCATATCATTTCGTCATCATGGCATTTTCATTATCATTTCATATTCGTTTCATATCATTTCGTCATCATTGCATTTCGTTATCATTTCATTCATTGTCATCTCATACTAATTATCATTATCATTGCATCTTCATTATCATTTCATTCATTATCATTTCATATTAGTTTCATATCATTTCGTCATCATGGCATTTCCATTATCATTTCATATTAGTTTCGTTATCATTTCATTCATTATCATTTCATATTAGTTTCATTGACATTTTATCATTTCATCCATTACCATTATTACCATCTTATCATCACTTCATTCATTTCATTTCACTTTCATTATCATTACCATTTAAATCATCGCATTACCATTATCACTCATATTAGTATTGCATCCATTATCATTTCATTATTAGTTTCATTACCATTATCATCATTCCATTCATTTTTTGTTATCATTATCATTTATATTATTCTATCATTGTATTACCATATTATAATCCTTTCATCCATTTATCATTATCATTCATTACATTTATCATTCATCTCATTACCATCTATCCATTTAACATTTCATATCATATTATTTAACAATTTCATCTCATTTTCATCTATCCATTTAACAATTTCATCTCATTATCCTCTATCCATTTAACATTGCATATCCTATCCATTTAACAATTTCATCTCATTATCCTCTATCCATTTAACATTGCATATCATATCCATTTAACAATTTCATCTCATTATCCTCTATCCATTTAACATTGCATATCATATCCATTTAACAATTTCATCTCATTATCATCTATCCATTTAACATTTCATTTCATATCATTTAACATCCCATTCCATACCATTTCATTTATCATTTTTTCGTTTCATATCATTTCATTTCATTATAATCTCATTTATCATTTCATTTATCCATTCATTCTAATTACCAATCATTATATTTCATCACACATCATTTTATCATGCATCACTATTTACTCATCTTAATCTCATAGCAGCATTCACATCATTTTACATCATATCATATCATTTTATCATACACTATCTACTCATATCATTTCACATCACAACATATCATAATGCATATCATGAACACAACATTCATTTCTCATCTTTTATCTGCACTGAAAAATCCAAAAATAATAAATACACATCATAAGTAATCCATCTGCATGACATCATTAGTACACATCATCAAATCATAATCATCATAAAACATCATAATCAAACCACCCTGCATATCATGTTAGTCATCAAATCATTTAAATGGATAACAAAATCCATCACATATTGAAATAAATACATATCACATCATCATATCATAAATGCATGTCAACATCAAAATAATCATCGCTGCTGCATATCATCGCTCATCAAAAATGGTACAAATGTCCAAATGTCCAATGAAACTAAAATGTCTAAAGCAAAATACATCAGATATGATAAAAAAATGGCATATACATGCTCCAAAAATGATATACATAACAAGACTAGCTGGTCGATGCCCCTAATGGAGCTGGTATGGAAGGAGGTGGCCTACCACTGGTGCCTGCATCTGGATCCTGCCGAGGCCCAGTCACTCCCCTGCTCTGTGTGTGTACGCGATCTACTCCTGGTCCTGCTATGTGATTGCAGGTATGGCTCTCTGCGATCTGGAGGACACAACTCCTCATATCTCACTCTGTAGTACTCAGCCTCCCTGGCCATCTCCATGCCCTCTGCAATGGCATCCCACAGTGACGCACTCTCTACAGTGCCCATCAGTCTCTGAGCCACACCCTCAGCCTCTACTGCCTATCGTCTGAATGCATCTCTCTCTGCTGTCACTTGGGCTAATTGTGGGCCTCGGGCAGGTGCCTGTGTAGGTGCCTGTGCCTATGCATGTGCCTGTGCTAGCTGTGCCTGTAGCTGCATAATGAATCCCTGAGCCTGTGCTAGCTAACTCTGTAGCTGTCCCTGCTGCCCCTGTAATGTCTGCACCTAGGCCTGAAGTGTAGCAATCTGTCCCTGCTATAAGGAGGATGCCATCCAGATCACTATCCATCTCTCGATCCCTCCTGGGCCGCCGCATAATCTAGACACCCCTCAGAATATCCAGCCTTGACCTCCCCAACACATGTCCCCCTCCCCTCCATCATCTCCACCATCATCATCAGAGCTCCCCTCATCTTTGCTCTCTACCTCCTCTCCTCCAACTGCTCCCTGCTCACCATCGGCCACATCCTCCTGTCTCACTGCCCCTGGTTGTGGTACTACCAAAATCGGTGCTGGCTCATTAGGACTGGTGAACCGAGGAAAAGGATGCATGTGAAAATATGTAGAGTACTCATCAGACATGCTCTCATCCACAATGTCTCGCCTGTCAGCCCATACCTCAGGTGCTAATGCAATAAACTCTATATATGCGGCCTAATAGGAAATACATGGCCCCCATCCAGCCTCATCTCTACTTTGGGCGTAATATACAACCCCCTGCGGCATCCCCTGCGTGAATCCAAATTGTCTCTAGACCCACAATGCCAGAAACCTCTCCAGAATAAAGGGAGTCCTCCCTATCAAGAACCAAGGAATACATACATATGACATCTCTATGTCATCTATCACCCATGGCTCACAATCAAGATACGATTGCCATATCACCGTATCCATGTCATCTGGCAATCGCCTCCAGTAATCTACCTTTCCCAGCTTGGGTTGGGTAAGGAACATGGCATACATATAGATATAAGGCCTACCTAGTGGCCTAACTCTGGAGCACGCCAGTCTCGTCATAGCAAAATACTCCCATGCCCAAATCTACAACACTGTCACCCCGCACGACAAACTGGATGATCCCCTATACACTACCTGATGCAAATCGTGATAAAGATGTGCTAACATGCAGCTACCCCATGCGTATCTCCTCGGTTGTAGCAACATCTGCTCCAAAATCCTGCCCCAACCCACTAATAATCCCTTTGCCCGATGATCCAAACAAAGGAGACCTCCAATGAATGCACCCAAAACTGCTGGCAATGTTGGATATCCGCAAAAATCAGCCCACGATACCCAGTTGCCAGCTATATGTGCATCTCCATACACCCTCCTCAATGCATCTGTACCCCCCAGCTCCTTGTGATCATAATACACAAGGGCTCCAACCACTGGGACACCTAAGATCTTGTGCACATCCTTAGGAGTCACTGTCACCTCACCAGTCGGCATGTGAAAGGTGTTGTGCTTCGAATGCCATCGCTCTGCAAGTGTTGTCAACAATCCTCTATTGCCTGAATTGGTGGCATCGCCAATAAGGATCTCAAACCACATGTATCTATCAAGGCTCTGTCAGCTGATGTCAACTCTGGAATCCTATCCCATCCCGCTGAGTGTCGCTCTCTAATCTGGAGGTTTTTGAAAACCTCCTATTTTCATCACAATGATAAATTTATCAGAAATCATATCAATCATTTAAACAATATCAATCAGACTCATATCTATCAGTGACCTCATATCAATGACCCATATCAATGACTCATCAATACATCAAATCAACGACCCATATCACACAATCAGTCTTATCAATCAAATCAAATCAAATCTATCTAGCTAGATATCATATCAATATTTCACTCACACACATACCATTCCAACCAACTAGAGTTTTAGTTGCTAGGAGTTCATCTAAAGAGAGGACCTCCTCTACCTCCCTATTCTCGGTGTGTTGCCTTGGAGCCTTGAAATTAAGTTTTTCCTGCTCTATTTTCTCCTTTTCATTGAATTCTTTTTGGAAGTTCTCAAGAGCAGCCATGAATGTGGTTATGCTATGCTGCCTCACTTTCCCATTGTGACTACCTTTGACCTCCTTCTATTTGATCAACACCATCTCATATTTTAGGATCTTGAGGAATTTGTCTTCAAATGCCTTCAAAGTCATGACAACCTACAAAGCAATGTCAAACAATATGAGTATTTTTGAAGACTCAATAAGGAACCTCCTTTTGCCACTGAAATTTTCCCCATTTCTCGCTTTCCACAAATGCCAAAATATTTCATTAGCTAAACAATGCCAAAATAGATTGCATTCTTTCCCATATTTTTTATCATTGCATAATAAAATCAATTTCAAGCTCACTTTGTTGTTTCCCTTCCAAATAAGCAGATTATTACAAGCAAGTTTCCACACTTCATT
Organism: Sequoia sempervirens; assembly: GCA_007258455.2. NCBI lineage: Eukaryota > Viridiplantae > Streptophyta > Pinopsida > Cupressales > Cupressaceae > Sequoia > Sequoia sempervirens. The sequence goes on along the minus strand of VDFB02271358.1, from coordinate 1,253,458,176 downwards.
TACAAACCAACAGTAACAAAAATGTGGTCCATTGTCTCAGGTACCCTGCAAATACTGCAAAATTTTATATCATTATCTTTCCTCCTAATTGGGACTTTTTGCAAAATAATTAGCCATCTCATGCATGATTTCTTAGGATCAAGCACAAGAGACTAGTTTCGGGAAAATATTTCTTGTCATTCTTTGTTGCTCAAGTTGGCATTCTAAGTTTTGTTTAGGTGCTCAGGTAGGGATTCAATGAATGTTATATCTCTATAAATTACTTTTTTCTTTAAGGTTTCTAAGTGGTATGATTCCTTTCCATACCAACTAACTTGCAAGGCTCATGCTTGGATTTGTTGGTTTAAGAGGGGGGTACCCTCCTATGCTTTTTTCAGCACAAAATATGTTATCATACTAGAAGGAGGTTGTTGGAACTCTGTCTACATAGCCTCCAATTCTTTTAACTTTCCCTATATCAAGATCTTTCCTAAGGTTCTCACACCTGCCTGTGCCCATTTTCTAGCTGAGCATCCTTGAAGTAAGGCCAGGGGTTTTCCATTGTGCTCCAGGTTCCACTAGATGGACCTGGATAAATGTAGGGAATTACCATTGAAGTAGGTATATGCATGGCTAGTGACATCCTTTTTGATACTTTCCTAGGCTTTCCAAATGCTTTTGAAGACCTTTGAGCCAACAGGAACAATAGGATTAGTTATGGATTATTAGAATGGTAAGAAAATATCTTATATTTTTTCTCTTTGTTTTATGTTATTGAAATAGTTTTATGATATGTTCATGATGATCTTCTTATACATCAATTTTTACATGATTAGTTATGTATTACTATAATGGTAAAAAAATATGTATCTTGTATTTTTTCTCTTTGTTTTGGGTTTAGTGTGATTGATTTATCTCCAATATAATAACTAGTGTACAAGTGACATGTTTTAACATAGAAGTTGACAAATAATGAGTTTAACATAATTTTGTCTACACAAATCCCCATGAACTAATCCAAATCTTTAGTTTATTCATTTTATACTTGGGTCAAATTTGTAGGGACATAAATAAACCTAGTTCATTTCTTCATTACTGTAGTGCAAAATGAAATCAAAACTTTTAAATTCATATGTAAATTTAGATTCAAGTTGACCTCTTCACAACTAGTCATTATGTGCCAACTCGTGAGAAATGTGTTGAGTTGTGTGCTATTATGTTATATAATAGGACAAGTCCTAATTCACTTTTACATATATAATAATCATACTTGATCAATTCACATAAGAGAATTATATGTTGCATTAGTGACTTACAAAGTAGGTCATACTACATGGTTTCTTGTTGTCTTTAGTCATTGTTTCAAACCATTAAATTAGAACCAAGAGCTTGACCAAGGGAGAAGAACCTTACCAAGTAAACTCATAAAGGTGTTCATCAACACCACTTTTCCACGTTGACATAAATTTAAGAATATAATACAAACAGGTTCTAGGCATCAAAGAGTGCTTGGATCATTTCTTAGGCAAAGATTGAATCCTTGGAAGAGGTTCATTTTTATGGGCATGGATTTGACTCGAAGGAAATAAGTGTACATTAGGCCATATATTATAGCTTGACAATCATATACCTAAACTTTGACCAATTTTTTTTATTTTTTATTTTTATAATAGAGAATAGTCTACAACATAGTACTTCTTCAAAATATAAGACATAAATATCCCTCTCTTTACATTTCAAAAAGTCTAATTAGTGTTGTTTATTATGTTATCTCTTTAAATTAGGGAACTAATTGCTTGTTAATGTTGAGTTCTTGTTTTAGCACAATTTATTTGTATAGAAATGATCGTTTATCTACAAATATATGTATGATCAGCAAATATAAATAAATAAACACATATGTACTTGTAAAAAATAAATATTTTATATAAATTATATAGGATAATTAAATAAAATCAATATGGAAAAAATAGCATAGATAATAAAGTTAGAAGACATAATATAACTAAAATAAAAATTATAATTAAATAGAAGGATACGAGTACTTAGCTCTAGGATCAATGATAGAAAATGATGTTGATGTTATTCTAAAATGATTTATCATTGTCATAAAAGTAAATGTCTAAGTTTGGTGAGTTTCTCAAAATTGAACTAGTACATAAAACCTTATAGATCAACGATGCACCTTACACGGTCAATACATTGACTAAGAAAAAACTAATCTAATATGTATGGGAATAATCTGACAAAGAAAGTGTCTAAAAAGCTATTCATATTCACCTTCTAAATATCTAAATATATTGAGTTGGTGTCTAGAGATATTGTTGAGGAACGTGCTAAATAAATAGGTGAGAGTGTTCTCCTAGGTCAAACCCCTTAGTGGAATGAATAGAAAGATTGAAAATGGCATTCACAAACATGTAGATTATTCTTATTTTGATGTAGATTTTATTCATCTATTGACCTTTTTTTTAACATTAAGGAGGGGTAAAAACTTTATTCAATCAAGAAAATGTTACAAAGCAAGGGCATTAAATGGCCCTATCAAGATCAATCAAGTGATCCAATTGGAGAGATAGATCCATAGGAATTTGAACCCGATCCACCACCTTCCAATCATGAGTATGATCAGAAGCCCATTTAGCCAAGCAATCAACAACACCATTCCATTCTCGAGGAATATGAGTGAAAGCAATATAGTCTAGAGAAGCACAAAGAGTGAGAATTTGTTCAACAATCAAAGCCAGCTGCCAACTCACATCATCTAAATACTGCCTTTTTAGTAAGTTCACTACAACTTGAGAGTCAGACTCACATATGATCCTTCGCCAACCCAAAAGAATGGCCCGCTCCACAGCCAATAAAATGGCCTGAGCCTCCATAAGATTATTAGTATGAAGACCCTTATACACAGAGAAGATAAACTGAACATCCCCAAATCTATCCCGGCCAATACCCCCAATGCCAACATGACTTGGATTTCCACGCGAAGAGCCATCCAAGTTGATTTTTAGGACACCCTGAGGAGGAGGGGTCCATCTTCCCTCCCTATTCACCTTTGGGGTAGGATGTCTACATCTGTTGCACATGAGTTGCCGTTGCGGAGGTGGAAGATGAAGACGATTACAACAAACAACATCATGAGGATCCACCAACACAGACATATCACACTTAGCCGCAATAGTTTCCCCTAAAGAGTGTAGAATTTTCCACCACATATGAGGGGCCAGCAACAACAAATCCTAAAAAATCTGCCTATTCTTCTCCAACCACAGGTTCCAGATAATGAAGGAAGGCCGAAGAGCCCAAGTAGCCTGAAGAAAGGAGGTAGAGACAGGGGCCCTGCCCCACCGTTCCCCAAACTCCAGCAAAGAGGACGCATTCCAACAGGCCATATTCCACACCCCCCACCAGAAATGCCAAATCTCTCGAGCATAGGAACATTGGAAGAAGAGATGGGAGACACTCTCTTCACCACCATGACACAAAACACACATAGAGGGACCATGGAAACCACGCTTACATAAATTGTCCCAAGTAAGACACCGATTTTGAGCCACTAACCACATAAAGAAGTTGCACTTGGGCCATGACAACTTATGCCAAACATGCCTCCACCAAGGGACCTTAATGTCCCCAAACAATTGTCTACCTAACTGCTTATAACCAGCCGCCACAGAGTACTTTATAGACGACTCCAAACCATCCCAAGCCAAGACATCAGGACCCCTCAAAGAGTTACAAGCACAGGAATCTAGGAGCAGGGAAAGCTCATGCCTATCCTCCTGAGAGCCTCCAGGTGGCCACTCAAAGGGATGCTTCTAGTGAAAACTTAATCCATCATGTTGCTCCACCTTATAATGCTCCACAGTATCCCAATCGACCGCAATAAAAACATCACAAAGGGGTTGGAGGTGAGGAGAATAAGAGAGAATGGGAGGGTAACCGTCCCACGAATCAGACCAAAATAGAGCCTGTGACCCCAAATGACAGATCCAAAACAGCGCACTCTTAATCAGCTGTGCCCCCAGAGGATAGCGAGGAACCTCAAAAGAAGCAACACCCCGAAGATATTTATGGTTGAGAATACAAGCCCATAACTGATGTTGACTGATACACCATCATCAATAAAGCTTGGCAGTAAGAGCTTTCCCATTCAAAATAGCAGAGCGTAAACCAAGACCACCCTCCTACTTTGGTCTACACAGAGAATCCCACTTAATAAGGCTCCACTTTGAAGACAACAAATTACCGCTCCAAAGAAATTAATGAGAAAGAGCATCAAATTCCTTAAGGAAATACATAAGAGCCACCTAAACAAAGCCCCTATAGATGGGAAGGGCCTGGATAACAGACTTAAGAAGAGTCACACGCGCAGCAGTAGACAGCCAACGATGGGTCTAGTGAGTAACCTTCCGCCTAAGCTTATCAAGCAAAAGCTGCCAAGAGGATCTAGGTTGACGACCAACAACAAGAGGAATGCCCAAGTAGAAAAAGGGAAGAGACCCAATTTGAAACCGCAGAATAGCAGCAATCCTCTGCTAAATTGCATGAGGAGTATTAAAAAAGAATATAGAGGACTTCTGCTCATTGACTTTCTGGCTCGAAGCCGCAAGGTAGATGTCCAAAGTCACCCTGAAGGATTCAGCCTCCCTAATACAAGCCAAACCCATAAGAGAGGTGTCATCCACAAATTGGAGATGAGAAAGCGTAGGCAAGCCCATCCCCCACTACCAACCATGAATCAATCCATGAGAAACCTGAGACTTAAGAAGCCAACCTAGCCCCTCTGCCATAATAATAAACAAATAAGGAGAGAGCAGATCTCCCTGGCGAAGGCCCTAGAAGCCCCAAAAAGCTCTGAAGGTTCCCCATTCACAATAATCGAAAAGGAGGAAGAGGTCACACAACTCAAAATCTAGCTCACCCAATCAGAGGAAAAGCTAAAGGCCAAAAGAATCTTTGAAGAAAACTACATTTAACTCTGTCATAAGCTTTGGCCATATCCAACTTGATAAACATAGACCTATCCTGAGAGGTTTCCATGGAATGAATAACTTCAGACGCAACCACCACCCCATCCAGAATTTGATGACCAGCCACAAAGCCACCTTGCTCCTCAGAAATGATCATGGGTAGACAAGATTTAAGCCTCTCTACAATCAACTTCGTAATAATCTTGTACACCACATTACAGAGCGTAATAGGTCTGAAGAGATCAAGCCTATCAGTACCTTCCTTCTTAGGAATGAGAACCAGAAAAGTAGCATTCAGGGCGCGAAGCATCTGCTTACTATGAAGAGACTCACAAACCACCTCCAATAAATCCAGCTTCACAATATCTCAAAACTCCTAGAAAAACTCAACTGGGAAACCATCAAGGCTAGGAGATTTCCCCTTATTCATCCCAAACACCACCTCCTCTACTTCCAACAAAGTCACTTGGCAAGTAAGAGAAGCATTCAACTCATTAGAAATTAAGGAGGGAATGCAATCAAGGACCATATTCTCATCCACCTCAGCAGGAAGTGAATCCTTAGTGAACAGATCAAAGTAGAACTGACAAGCCTCCCTAGACAAAGCCTAATGCGAAGAGATCGAAAGACCCTCTGAGTTAACAAGAGAAGAAATAAAACACTTATTCCGACGAGCTTGTACCGAATGATGAAAAAAAGCAGTATTCTTGTCACCCTCTTGAAGCCAATCAATACTAGCCTTTTGTTTCTAGAAAATCTCCTCATGAAGCCTGGCCCTCAGCATGCCCAAGAGCCTCCGAGAAACCCAGATCCTAAATCTGGCGAGTAATAACAGCAAGGTGAGCCTGTGCTTTTCTTTTCCTAGCCTGAAAATTAGCAAAACATGACCTATTCCATCGCTTAAGATGATACTTGACATATTGCAGCTTCTTAACCAGAGAATACATAGCAGTACCATATGCGGGGGCGCCATCCCGCCACCACTGAGCAACAAGATCCCCCAAAGATGGATCACGTAGCCACATAAGCTAAAATTTGGAAGGAGGATTCTTTGGATTTGGGAAAGCAGAAGTCGACAGCTTAATTGGCCAATGATCAGAGCCACACCAGTCAAGAATCTCAGAACAAATGACCAAGCTACCTCTAACCCAAGAGCAAGAGACAAGGAAACGATCAAGCCGCTGGGAAATGGCTTCAGGCCCACTCTGTCTATTATTCCAAGTGAATATTCCATTAGAGGGTTTAACATCCACCAGAGCAAGAGAGTCCACATTACTCTGAAACATATATGAAGCAGGACCAAGCCTAGGAAACCCACCCCTTTTCTCCTCCAAACTCAACATAGCATTGAAATCACCAACTAAGATCCAAGGCAAAAAGGGGGCACAAGACATCACATACTTGATATGAGCCCAAAGTTGGAGTTTACCACAAATGTTAATTGAAGCATAAACATTACTAACCAAAATCGTCTCACCAGATTCCAAAACCGAAGCCACCACCGAAATAGCAGACTGGCTAGAAATCCACGAACAAGGAACCACCTTACGAGGATTCCAGAATAGAGCCAAACCCCTAGAGGTTCCCCTAGACCCAATACACTGACACTGGCCAGAAGACCAAATACGAGGAGCATGTTGAAGCATAAGATTCACCTGAAGCTTAGTTTCCTAAATGCAAAAGATATCCAGAGACTGAACAACAATCAAATCTTGAATAGCCTTTTGACGGGAGGTGCTATTCAACACCCTTGCATTCCATGAGAGAATAATCATGAGGAAGGTTTAGAGAAGTGGGCCTCCAGGGTCTTAACAGAACCAGATTCCACCAACAAATCCCCAGTAGACTTAATCTTGTCTGCATCCTTCTTATGACTAGCCTTCAAAGAATTTTCAAAGTGCCCCTTCTTGAGAGGGCGTTGCAACACCCCCAAAGTAGGAGATGATCCCTGACCTTTACCTGAAGAAAACACTGCCTTAGCTAAATCTGCTAAAACAATATCATCCTATGCATCTGTAGAGGCTCCAGGAGGCTCAGAAATCCCCAGCCCCAATGTCGGAGAAGTATTATGAACAACAATCGCTTGTTATAGCCTCTCATCCAAACCAACATCCATACTAGTGGCCCTAGAGGACAAATCAACAGGAATCCCTTCCTCCAAAGCCTGATTATCCAGGGCCTCAAACCAATTGAAACCCTGATCACTCTATCTGTCCTTATAGGCCCGCTTCTGGCCCCTCCCTTTATTTCTCTGCTTAACAGGAATAAAGCCATTCTTCTCAGGCCCACCCTTGACCACAGATGCCTTTCCTTTATCCCCCTTCTCCATCGAAGGCCTAGAAGAAGGAGAAGAAGAATCCCTTGCCATTTTGGGTGCTCGAGAACACTGGCACTGAAGGTGTCTGTACTCGTGACAAAAGTGGCAACGAAAAGGAAGGGACTCATAATCAAGCGATTAAATCCACGAGGCAACACCAATACAAATTTCCAAAGAATTCGACAAAGGGTTATTTAAATCAATTTCAACACAAATGCGAGCATAGGAGAATACCTTCTTATCCAACGTATTTTGAGCAATGGCAACCAACTTTCCCAACAAAGCAGCAATCCGGTGCAGAATATCCTCCCTCTAAAACTCCAACGACAGCCATGGAAGACAGACCCAAATAGGAACCCATGTAGGATGATCCTCAGTTGCATTAAAACCTCCATGCCAGGGCTTAATGAACAAGCCAACATGATTGTAAAAATATGGCCCTCCCTCGAAAACACGATTGCTATCTGAGATACAAGAAAAATCAACCATGAAATAACCATTCGCAGCCACCAGAAGATTGAAATCACCTTCAACCTTCCAGGTCCGACAGATCCAAGACTCTAGCGTTGAGAGAGGAATACGAATACCCATAAACTTGCAAATCAAAACATGTTGGCTCCAATAAGCAAAGTCCTCCTGCACTGATTCGAGAGAAATAACCAAAATAGGGCGATCTTGGCTTCGCGGCAAGCACCCATTCACTTTCTTGAGCTTATATCTATCACCCACAAAAGACGAATCCATTTTTTGTGCATGCATGGCAACCGAAAATGGCTGAGATGGCTTTGGCCCAGCAAGCACTAGGCTATTAGAAGCCCCAACCATATCCCAACCCCAAGTACCCAACCCAGCTCCACCAAACCCACACTGTTTCCCCCACCCACAATCTACACAACCTTCTTCCCCCCGCACCCAACAACCCCCACCCCTGCACCACCCAACACATAGGAAAGAGACCACAAGCCCCAGCTTGTTACTAGCCGCAGGCACCCAAGAGGAGGTCCGCGCAGTCAAGGGAGGTGCGGGAGCTTAGACCAGGCACGCAGCTCTCCAGAAATTCAAAGCTCGTGCTCTAATTATTCTCCTCTAGGATCCTTGCATTCCCCTAGCATTAATAGTATGTGTCTGAAGTGCACAATGGATGTCTTCAAATATCATGACATAACAATATGTCAAATGAAATGTGTGCTAGTTTGGATCACATCAAATAGTAGAAAGGAGTGAAAAAGTTATAATTTAAATAGAATCATTTGTATTTTGGGGATCTTTCTCACACTCATAGGGATTGATCAAGATTAATATTGTACCACTCAAAAATGGTCTAAAGGGATAAAGTGTTAATTTTGAGATGGGGAATGCATGTATGGAAATTAGTGCAAATAAAGGTGAATAAGAATAAATAGGGATGATGTTGGGAGCCAATTCTAACACAAGTGTATGTCACTATTAAACAAAGGTTGATATTGATGTAAAAAGAGCTCATTGATGTCAAAGGTGCTCATTGATGTCAAAGGTATATGGTTACTAGATCGACGAGAATTAAATGTAACTGTACTATCATATCATTTTGAGTTCTAGAAGCATATTGCTAGCTATATTAACAAGATCAGTCTTTTGTATCATACTACATCTATTCATGTTGATATAAGTGTTTTGGAAGTCTTATCTGGAATGTTGGAGGTTAGTTACTTAGGGCAGAGAGATTTTTTTAGCAATACAGTCATGCTCTGTATTCCTTTTAGATGCAAGTTTGTCTCTACGATTTGAATGGAGCATATGTCTACACATGTTCTATCATATTCCAAAGTTTTCAAAAGATATGTTCAGCATGAAAAAGGTTTGAAGTGATAAAAGGTTCTATGTGCTTGTTTGTCAACCAGTTGGTGTTCCAAAACTATGTTGCAATGGCTAGTAGCTACAAAATTCAAAGATAACGTGGGATGATAAAATAGGTCCTAGTTAATATTCCTATGGAAGCACACAACATCATGTTCTTTTAGCATAAACTAATTTTATTTAGGATTGGCCTGTTACATGTTTCATGTAATTTAAATTTAGGTCCACCTTATGTCGTCATGGTTAAGTATGGATCCTTGGCCAACATGGGGTGATGTTAATGTCATATAATCAACATACTTTAGATCTCTTGTATGACAATGTGTATGTGTGTGTGAATAATTGAAGAGAAGGTGGTAAGTGAATATACATGAGTATGTGAGTAGCAAGTGTTACTTAATGTGAAGTGGCTCAATCATTGTGTACAATCATCAGAAGATCTTAAGGAGTGTAGTAGTGTGTCTGGATCAAGTTTAGAACTTGTGCAAGCTATGTAACCAGTATTGCAAATCCACAAGCTTTATCTTTGTAATTATGTAGGACTAGTGTTCTACTCATTGAGTTGGTGTTCAAATCATTGTATTGGGGATTGGTGTCTCCAGTAGGTTGGTGCCTACAAATACATTTGGGAATTGGTGCCTCCAATAGGTTGGTGCCTACTTCATATTCTAAATTCCCTTATTATATTTCTATTCAGTGAGGCTAGATTTGGACAATAGATCCAAGCAACTATTCTAACCGTGGTTTTTCCCATCTTGGTTTTCCATGTATATCTGGTATTCCCATGTAAAAATGTGTGTGCTTATGTGGTTGCTCGATTATCATCATTTGTTTGGATTCAAATTTCATGATTGACATATGTCTTGAATTAAAGATTTTTAAATTGACTTGATCTACTAATTCACCCCCCCTCTCAATAGATTGTGTGCCCTTTAGCCACTTGTTGATTTGTTATTGTATTAATACATTCCCATTAAGGAAGGAACAAAAGAAAATGCAAATTAGCATGGGTATTTCTAATTTTACCATTACATTTTCTCCCACTTTGATGTGTATTTGAGTCTAACACAAGCATGCATTTTAATTTTTAAAGTATATGGACGTTCTCAATCAACATGTAAAATAAATATTTAGGTATTTATAAAAAGGATGATGTCTCTATATAAGGATGCAATAAATCCTTTTTTTGTTCTCCTTGGAATGAGTGCTCCATCAAAACCTATAAAATAAAAAATTTATGCAATGGGTAGCATCTACCACATGATAAAAATGAGCATAAACTATATATGAAAAATGAGAAGAGGGGAGAAGGGACAAGAAGTTCCACCTATTCAAAAAGGTATGAAAAGTCTGCATAATTTGCAAGAATGTGATAAGGGTCTATGTGATTCAGCATGTGATAAAACTCCACATGAAGTGGCAGTATAATAAACTCCATGTGATACAAGAATGTAATGTGATAAAAATTACCTAGGCATGTCACTAAAATGTGATATAACTCCATCTAGATGTAGTTATGAGTCTCCATATGGCATGTAATGCCATCTAAAATTTTAACATTGAAAAACATTAGTGATAATATATGACCCTTCCAATTAGTTTCCTCTAGTAGATGTGAGGAATTAGAGGAGAGTGAAAAGTATGGATGATCCCACTATAGTGTGTCTCACTTTTTGGTCAAAGTGGGACATTTAAATTAGCATTTTTAAACAAATTTTCACTTGCTAACACCTATAGTGACTAAACCATTAAGAATTTGAAATGATGTGAACTAGTGATTTTTGAGATTTTGAGTGCAAATTTTAAATATATTTAAAAAATAATAAGAATAATTTATGATTTTTTTTCACAACTTTTAATAACTTTTTTATATTTAACAATAATTTTAAAAAGTAACATTTATACCATACAACATAACTTTTTTGTAAAAAGAATAAAATTATAAATTTTTAAACATAGATTTGTAACACTAATATCTAGTACATAAATATTTTTTCATAATTTTTGTTGCATAATTTTTTAATAAATTTTTGTAGTGAGATTAACTATAATTTAGGCATAGATTTAAATTATACAATATGATTTTTTTGTATATATCTTAATTAACTTCTTCTTTAGAAACAAGGACATCAATACCTACTACACAAATATTTTTCAAAAAAATTTATCTTACTATTTTTCATGCGTGTGGAACAAAACTTTGTTAATCGTTGAAAAACCTATGTTCACTAGAAAATAGAAAATAAGAATATAAATAAAATTAAATATATTTAAAATTATACTTGTTGGAAAACTTATTTTGAGTGCTATGATCTTGGAAATTATCTTATCCAATTGATTCCATTTGAAGGTCCAATGAGAGGTTTAAATTAAAAAATCTAAGGAAATTTTAAGACATCCAAGGTCAAAGGCCATCTAAGGGCCTTTGAAGGCCCTTAGATGACCACAATAAATTATTGAAAATTTTCATTTTGAGGACCTTTGAATGAAAGTGGCTAGGTTGATGTTTTTATTTTTTTAAATAATACAATTTTTTTATTAATATGAACTCAGTGAAATTTTTGATAAGAAATATATATATATATATATATATATATATGAGATTATTTTCAAGTAATTTTTTGAGAAAGTTTTCTAGAAATTATATTTGTATTTTTTGGATTTTTTAAGGAGAAAATATTTGATAAAATAAATTTAGAGGAATATTTTACAAAGGAGGAAATGGGAAATAAAAGAATAAGGAAAATAAGGATATGTGGTCATGTTTAACAAACAAACAAACAAAAAATTAACTAAAGAAAGGGCACACAAATATTTTTAAAAAAGAGGTATGCATTTTTTTTAATTTGTATAAAAATGTTTCAAAAATATTAGAAATATATTTATCTCTTTTGCTCAACTATAGGGTTTAAATATAGTTTATAATTTTAGATTTAATTTTAATAAAAATTGGATTTCTACATATTATGCATTCATAAAATTAAAATTCTACATAGATTCCAAATAAATTCTTTAAGTTAACTTCACTTATTCGTATCTAGGGCTTGTAGATCTCTTTTCCCTAGTTCCTCAACTCTAGGGTTTCAATATAGTTTCTAATTTTAGATTTACTTTTAATAAAAGTCATACTCTTACATGTTCTACATTCATATAAATTTTAAACTCTACATATATTCCAAATAAATTCTCTAGGTTAAAGTCACTAGTTCCTCTCTAGGGTTCATAGATATATTTCCCCTACTTCCTCAACTCTAGGGTTACAATATAATTTATAATTTTAGATTTAATTTTAGTACTTAAATTAGATTCCTTCATGCTCTACACTTTCTAAATTTCAAAAATATTACATAGCTTCTAAATAAATTCTCTAGGTTACATGAAGACTAGATTCACTAGTTCATCTTCGAGGTTTGTACCTCTTTTCCTTACTTCCTCAACTCTATGGTTTTAATATAGTTTTTAATTTTAACTTTAATTTGAATGCGAGGATGATATTCTTACATGTTCTACATTCATCTAAATTTTGAAAATTTTACATATATTCTAAATAATTTGTCTAGGTTAAATTCACTAGATTCTTTATTTTCTCTCTAGGGTTTGTATATCTTTTCCCTTCTTCCTCAACTCTAGGGTTTGAGTTAACATTTTCTAATTTTAATTTTAATACAAATTATACTCCTATATATTCTAAACTCATCTAAATTTCTAAACCTATCAACCAAGACAAAGAGATATTCATACAATTTTCTTGGCATAGGTAAATCACCTACAAAATCTATCACTATATTTTCACATGGTAGTGTTTGGATTTGAATTGGTTGATATCTAGATCTAATTTCTGATTGCTTGGATTAATAACATTTCACCTCTTACAATGTCAAACACAATTAGTATCATCACTTTGCATATATGGCTAATTAATATAATACTACAAATTATATATGGGTTAATGGCCCCAAAGTTCCCATCCATCTTAAGGGTACATGCACCTCAATAAGACTAATCATCTTATGAACATTTTTACATGAAGATTAGTCTTATGAATAAATTCATCTTTCTTACCTTCTTTAATCTACTAATATGACTCCAAAATCCTCTTTATAGACATAATCCCTCACATATACTTAAATTTCAAAGGGTTAAAGAAGAGAAAATTTACTAACTACCAACCAAAATTTGGTAGTCTTGAAAAAAATCATAAAGATTATTAATTTATGGTCTTTTTTATATTTTATGAATAAGTGTAATGCCACTTTTCCTCCAAAAGTAGTTTAAGTATTAGTAATGGATTTAATATATTGAATAATAGAGTTAAGATCATTTATAAGATATCATGTCACTAAAATGATGTGTAAACTATAATATGTAATAGTTAGAAAAGAATTCTAAAGTAAATAATTAATATAGTAAATTGAATAACACATCTATATAATTCACTCAAATTAACATCAAAATAATATTATTCTAATATCTTTTAATATTAATAGACTTCAATACTTATTTGAATAATAGTACTGTTGGAAATAGGATGCCATTTAATTGCAAATCCTAAACATTAATTATTTCATGTATCTCCTAGATTCTTGGAATGTGTTCAACAACATTAAGATTAAGATGAGATTAATATTTGATGAAATAATCATGATTATTGACATTTGTAATTAATTCTAAATGTAAGAAGCATGTGAGGGCATCCATAGTGAGTTCCTAAATAATAGGGACACATGGGACACTCACATAGTAAGGTGAAACTCACCTTGTGTTCAGTTAACTATACGAGTAACAGTTAACACTTTTGAATGCATGTAAAGATCCTAGGAGTTAGGATTTGATGTTTGCATGCTTGAAGTTCAGTTCAAGTTCAGTTCAATTCAATTCAGTTTCAATTTAGTTTAGTTTAGTTTAGTTTAGTTTTCAGTTTAGTTAGTTCTTTAGTTTTAGTTATCAAGTGCATTTGCATGCATGTTGGTTATTTTGAGTTGCATGTAGTTAGCTTAAGTTAACTTGTAATGCATGGCTAATAACATTGAGTTGTATGACAGATAACAGGGACTACCTCCAGTTAACAAGGGATGACCATTCTTTGGGAATGGTGTTGAGTAAATGTTTCAGTTAACTATAAAGCACTTGAAGCCAACTTGGGAGCCCAAGATGCTTTATTGGAACTACCTCTCATGCATGATAAGATATTTCTAAAGGATCAGTTAAGTAGCTTTACTTAAGGGTGCAAACTTTGAGGAAGAGCTTTGGAATTATCACCAAAGTGAAGGATGAGTTGTAGCTTTAGTTTGGGACACCCAAATGGGTAAAGCACATGTTCTAAGCTTTGGTATTCATGGTAGAACTCAACTTGAAGGAATATGGCGTACCTTTTCAAGGGATTGAGCTTGTGCATTGTAATTATCACCATTTGGAGATTACAAGGTTGCATATTGTCTCTATATCTCATTCAAGTTGAATAGAGTTTTTATAATTGTTATTGCAGGTGTGAAGAAGATTGGTAAAGACAGAAGAAGTATTCTCAAGCAAGAATTGGAGCTGTTGTAATTCAAAGATTGAATAATAGAATAATTCTTGGTGGAGTTTTTTCCCGAAAGGGTTTCTCCACGATATATCTTGTGTGATCTTTCTAATATCATGTCTAGTTCTTCTATCAACTTCTCTCTTCATTCTACAACAGTAAAATGAGTTAATCAAGATAATCATCCACAAAGAATTATGTAACAAAGAAAAGACTTACTTATAACAACAATATTGAAGTTTTATAGAGTATTAAGCTAAGATAACACCTCATTTTTCAACAAGTACTTGGAAAAACCAATCTCACCCTAGGATGATGTCAATGGCATTGGCTCTTACTATGGAATAATCTAGGAGGAAATAGTTCCTTTTGGAACATAGTGCACTATTTCACTATACACAAGTGTTGGTTCAATAGAACAATGCTCAACAGAAGTACAAATATCCAAGCTCTAGCTAGGACAGTCCTGAGTGTCCTCTATACCCTGGGTTGGACACATTTTGTGTGCCCCCTCGTCCAATGCCCATAGCTCACCAAATCACTTTCTTCTTCTTTGAATGTTCTCTATCATTTTCAAGTCTCACATAAATTATTTATGTAAGCCTTAAGGGGTGGTTTCTAATCCATCACACCCTTTCCTAACAGTTTCCTTTTAATAATTATTTAAATAAATAATTATTCCTCTACCTTTTAAAAGACTTTTTATATATATTCTTTATTAATCTCTTTTAACCAAAGGATCATAATATGGACTTTGTTTTTTTCTCCCTTTTAATTCTAAAGGGTTATTTCATACTTTCTCTTCTCTTGGAAAAAAATCATAATATCTTTCCCCTTGTAAATTAGTTGTTGTCCTTAGTAGCATGAGATGCATCTGCATCACAACTCCAAAAAAACACATAATCAATAATTGAAAAAATTGATATTGAATATATTTATTTTTCATAATTTTTCTATAAAAAAATTATCTACATCCTTTTCTTCTTTAAATTCATGGTTAGATCTCTCTCTTTAATTTATATTTAACAAGTAATTTCAAGAGAATCATTTTTTCCAATCAAAATTATGACAAGAACTATAGATACATACATATTAGGAATTTACAATCGAAGAAATTAATGTTATTCTATATGTTTAATCACATATATTTTAGATTTATCAAATTTCTCTCATGTAACCTATTTTCTTTAATATAGATGTTTTAATTACTTATATGAATCTTTAACAATAAATTTACAAAATTATTACCATGTATTGTCATAGCATTTACCTAGTGAATGGCATGCATATCCCATACTATTTTACAAAATTATTACCATGTGTTGTCATGATTGGAAAACAAAAAATTATCTATATAAAAAAAAAACTAATTGAACAAATCTATCTGCTATATTCTCTATTCCAACTTAACTAACTAACTCAACCATCAAACTATTCATATAGGTATGAGGGAGTCTGATTAGAACAAGGACTCAAAACAAAAATCTAACCATAAATCACCACTCCTTGTAAAATAGAGTGTGATAAATTCTAATTAATCAAAGCACAACTAAAAAGGAAGAAGAAATGAAATAAGACTATAACTCTTGCTATAACGATTTTAAACTAAAATAGGGACTATAGAAACAGTGACACTAGATTCCCAATTGTAGTATAATTCTTCTCCTTCAATGGTTTTATTAAATGATGTGATGATTCACAACAATCCTAACAAGTATACACCTTTATTTATGTAGTTGTTGTGTTCTTCTAACTTCCCCTGCAACGCTGTTGAAACTCCCTTTGGCTATGGGTTGCATCTTCAATTGTTGCGGACTTCAGTCTATTAGGTTAGCTTCAAAGAGTTAATTCACACAACATCTACACAATACTAATAACCATAATTTAAACACATATGTTCATTGAATTTCATACATATCCGCATAAATAAGCATGCAATAACTATCATATCATCATCATATTTCCATAGACTTTAAACCAGGTCCAAGTTTGCATAATGATTATAAAAGATAGTAAAGTTCAGGGATATATAGGAAATAAGTGTCTTGAGATGTTTAAAGCATGCATTGAAATAACAAAAAACTAACTAATAATAGGACTCACCATCACCCTTTTACAAACCCCCTATGCTTAGGAGAAATTAAGTGATCCAAGCATCCTTTAAGGTGATTTGTAATAACTTTACAAGTACAACATTATAAAGGGAAACATGGCGAAAGAGATCCAGAGAATTAGAACTTTCTTTTTGGGAATGAGAGTGAGAAAAGTAGTATTGATGACCCTAAGCATTTATTTACTATTTTGTGATTTTGTAACAACCTCAAGAAGATCAATTTTAAGAATTTCCCAAATTTATTGAAAAAATACAATAGAAAATGAATTAGGTCTAGGTGCCTTACCTTTCTTCGGTTGAAACACCACCTTTTGTAGCTCCTTAATGGAGATAAGATCTATGGGAGCTTTGTTCATATATTTTGACACCAAGGGAATACACTCAAGATCAAGCCTCTCTTCCATGGGATTATGTTCAAAGAAAAGAGAAGAAAAGTGGTGAACTGCTTCCCTAGAATTGTTATGAAAGGAGTTTAACTGACTACCTTGGACAAACGTAATAAAAGAAATAAAAAGTATTTCCTATTCTACAACTCTTTCACCAAATTATGAAAAAAAATAAAAATTGTCCCCTTCTTGAAGATAGCTAATACGAGATTTATATTTCTAGAAAATCTCTTCACAAAACTCCCACTTAGCCAACTCCTTACCCTAATTTTTCTCCTCTTGCAAGAGATCTTTATTCATCCTTCTTTGATAAGAAAAGTGATTCTATCTAAGTTATCCTTAATCTAACTTTTTTATTTTAAAGACATTACCAAAAGAAATCCTATTCCATCTCTTGATTTTAAACTTAAAAAATTATAGCCTCTTGAAGAAAGAATACACAGTAGATCCATAAGCTGGATTCCCCTCAAACTACCTTCTTTCCATAATATTGAAGAAGTTAACATCTCGAAGCCACATGAGTTGAAATTTAAAGGGGTTTTCTTTGGAGTAGAGAAAAGGGATGAAGAGAATTTTATGGTTCAATAATCTAACCCCTTCCAATTCAAAATTTTAGATAATGTAGTCTACCTATTACCAACCCAAAGATCAGACACGAGAAACCTATCCAATCTTTTAAAAATGGCATTTCTCCCATACCTTATATTGCTCTAGATGAATAGTCCATTGCTTGGTTTAACATCTACTAGCTTGAGAAGGGATATGTTATCTCTCAACATGGTAGAAGAAGGACCAAGATGATCAAATCCCTATAATTTTTCATCCAAACTTCTAATAAAATTAAAGTATCATGCAAGAACCCAAGGGAGAGAAGGAGCTAAAGATCAAATTTATCTTATTTGAGACCAAAATAACACTTTACTTGGACAATCAATAGGTTCATAAGCATTCGTAAACAAGTGAATCACTCTTGAAGCGAAGCAAGAAGCCACCAAAGAGATTTAAAACCTAGTTTTGACCACCATACCAGTGTGAGTTTCCATGGATTCCATAAACAAGAAATTCCACTAGTAATGCCTTGGGCATCGATACATTGACATTGGCCTCTAGTCCAAATTTGAGAAGAAAGACTCATCATGCCCTCAACTAGGAGTTTAGTTTCTTGAATAAATATAATATCGAGTCTATATTCTCTAATCAAATATTTAGTAGCCTTTTGTCAAGGGATGCTACCCAAAAGCCTAGTATTCTATGATATCACTATCATTTTTGAGAGGCACCAAAGTGAGAATCTAGAGTTTTAATAACCCTAGATTCAACTAAAGATTTCCCTATCAATTTCACTTTTTCTTGATCCTTTTTTCTCCCAAATTTTGACATTTTATCGTTTCCCCCATTTTAATGTTTTTTTTTAAGACCCGATAGAATAGGAGCTTTTCTTTTGCCATCACCCTTCACCCTAGATTCTTGTATTGGACCTGCAGCAGCCTTAGTTCATTTTTTCCATTTGAATTCCTTCATCTTGGATGGACTCAATTTCAATCAAGACAACCTTTCAGCAACCCGAGGGTTACTTGTTTCTCCCAAGATTATAAGAAAATGAACACCTTGATTAGATAGTCCATGCTCTTCTAAGATTGGATGAACTTCATCAAGAATAGAAGTAGTGCTCGAATCTAAAATATTGATTTCTTGATTGGATGGAGTCTTATCCTATTACATAACTTCCACATCCTCAAATATTTCTAGAATATTGAATTTGTTGTTAAATATTCCTTCAAGCATTTCCTTTTGTTGGAAATCCACATATTTCCCCTTAGTATGAGATCTTACAAGGGTAAATCCATTTGCATCTGGTCCATTGGGATTAGAAGGAGGCCTACCATTCACTTTTGGATTAAGTGTTTGTGACTTAGAAGAGGGTTGAGGAGGTCTAATTGTTGAACACCTAGAATACTGAGAAGGGGATGAATCGATATTCTTTTAAACTATTCAAACATTTAAACATTCAATTCACTTAGCAAATTCAATTGCAATAAATGAAATAAAGCATGAAACATTCAAAAACAACTCATAACACATGAACACCAAGATTTTTACATGGAAAACCCAAAATGGGAAAAACCATGGTGACAATTAGCTCACAATATATTATAACTGGTTTAGTATATTTAAGAAGTGCTCACTATAGGTGGACTCATTGTCCAAGTGGACTCACTGCCCACTAAGAGAAAAAGATAGAAGAAAGTTTATGGCTCACAACCTAGATTGAACTATTACAATTGCATCTATCATATGCATGAATTACAATTCCAATGAAGCTCAATAAACTAACTTTACACACTTCATTTGATTATGATCTAACACTTTGCTTTCCTTTGCATTCACATCACTCTAATATTCTAGTCAACATTCACAACTTAAATTCGCATTGCTCTAATAATATTCGTATCATCTGCATCACTTACATGTCTCTCATTCATCAAAACATTGAAATGATCTAGCTTATATATCTACTTCAAGTGTAACATCAATTAGGTCAACCTAATTAGATGTAACATACAAAATATACAATATATAACTTGTTGGCCCAAATCCTTCCATGAACACCTTGCACCAAGATTCAATCCTTAAAATAATTTGAAATAGGTTGGCATGGACCTATAATAGCTCCCACATAACTCCACAATACGTATTTAACCTTCGCATACCTTCACATCTATTAGGTCGGCACCATAGAAGACCTAATACAAATATTCTTCAACTGTATACCCATATTCACATGTGTACCTCAAAACATCATGCCAACTAGAATTCACACTCTATTGATAGCTGTCAACATCTCCTTAAGATTGCAAAGTCAAAATCCTATCCGTAGAGAAGTGTGGGCTCTCCTACTCACGTGCACTATATAGGAAATGACTGTAATTTGTCAGGCCAAACTTTTTTTATTCATAACTTTCAAACCAAAAGGAAAAAAACAATGGAATTTTGGAATTAGATGCTTTTACCAACCAAAAATATTATGCTAGAACTATAGAGTAAAATGTTCATTCACAGACCAATTCAGACCCAAAAATTAGATGCTTTATTACATAGAATTATCAAAATTGACACGTAGTCAATTTTTATCATAATCAAATTTACTGGCTCAAACCATCTTGCAAAATTATCTTCCACAAACATCAAAAAGCATGTTAGAAACAACCAAAATAATTTTCACCAAAGTCATCACACCAAGATGCAATGTTGACATCAATGACAACACTGCAACACATAATAGTATACCTTGTACTTATCCTACATGCTCATGTTGCCAACAACAACATCAATGACAAACTTATCATTCTTCTAACAATCCCCCCCTTTCTCATTGATGGAAACATGCCAAAATATATCCAAAACATTCTCCCCCTTTGACATCAAGGGAAAAGGGTGCCCACAACAACTGTTCTAACATTTATTGAATCTCCCCCTGAGAAATATATGCATATATACAAGCTAAAATATTGAATTGGCTCCCCCTAAGTCATGTACCGGAGCAAAACCAAAAAAAATGTACAAGAAACTACTCTATATACTTTGTATACGTACAAAGAATCTAAAACTAAAAACTAAAAATTCATAAAGGGTAAAAAATGTTGTCAATTGGAAGAGGTTGACTCTTGTAACTTTTGCACATGGGTCTACCATGCATGTTTACCTTCTTCCCATGCCTTCTTGGTTGCCCCAAGAAATCTACATTGTGTTTCAAACTCCATTGGTAACTCTTCTCCTTCTTTCAGAGTGCTAGGTACAAGATTCATCTGTGTAGCTTTGGTAGCACTCAAAAGGGCTCTTAAAACAAGTGTGAATTTTGGATTCACCAAGTCCCCTATCTCTCCAAACTACAAAATGATATGCTCCTTTTAAGCTTGTAACTGAAATAATTTCTTATGTGAATCTTCTATAACATTCCTTGTGTCTCTAGCTAGGTCAAGTGTTAGATCATAGGCATTAGAGGCAATATTGATTTGGGACTCAGTGGAGTCCATCTCCTTCTTGATGCTCTCTATGGCTCCAACCCACTTCATGCCATATTGATAAAGAGCCTTTGCCTCATCTACACATACTTATGCATCCTTCAAATTCTCTTGAAACTTTTTATGTGCAAGAGCACTTTTTTTAGTGATTTCCAAAATCTTTTTATCATTTATCTTCTTTTCAACTTATTTCTCCACTTCACCTCTAAGACCCGAGGCATACTCTTTGAAAGAATCAATTAATAGCTTTAAATTTTTCATACCAAAAAGTGATGTGTTAATGTTTGCATTGGGTATGGCCTCTTGTAATGCCTTTACTGCTTCTTCCATTAGCTCTCCACTCTTTTGATGTGTGTTTTGTGATCTCCTTCTATGAAGATACATGAAATACATCTCCCAATTGTAGCTTGTGGAGGGGAGAAATCTTGTCAAGATCTAAATTTCCATGGTGCATTGGCAGTTGTAGCAATTGTGATGACACAATAGGTTGAAAGTTGAGCTACATACTTAGTAGATTCTTCGAGGAATCTCTAGAGGATTCACCATAAGTCTGTAATTTCTATAGCTTTTCCATTCAATTCCTCTTCCTCATTCTTTCCATAGTTTACTGGTTTTTATTCTACTATTTTTTCATCTCTCGATGCATCTCATTATTATATTCATCTTCCTTCTTTGCTTCATCATTCTCTTTTTCACCAATCTTATTTGCATTATTTTCCTTTATAGGCTTCTCTATGTTAATCGAAGGAGTCACATTTTCTTTAGGTACTAGAGAAGGAGTGGATGTATCTTCTTTTGTTGCTTCCTCACCGATGATTGTCTCTTCCTCATCATTCTTCTCTACTTCTTCATCTTCTTGTGTTAATTCTTCTATTTCCAGAGGGACATTATCCTAAATATGTTCTTCATCTATTGCATGCTCATTTTGAGCATCAATATCCTGAGCTTCTTCTCCTATAGTTACTTCTAGAGTAGTGTCTTTAAAATAATACCATATTTTTGTGCAATGTCATAAATTTTATCAACTATCTCATTCAATAGCTTCTCAAATTCATTCTTGTCTATGCCCATGAGGGTAGTTACCCTTGCTTCACTCTGAATTTTATGGTGTATAACTCAACCAATGTGGCTCTGTTTTCTTTAGACATAGAAGCACCAACTTTCTCCAATGCATATTCCTTTGTATTTCCTTCGTCTTCAATTGCTTCTCATCTTCTCTTCACCAATACATTCCAAAGCTTTGTAGGAATTTGTTTTTCAATAGTTTTCATATCAACTTCTAAAACAATGATCTACTTAATTATAGCCTCAATAATGGCGGCCTTATCCACCTCATTTTATTCACTATATAGGGTTATAGTCTCCCCTAATGTTATTGAACAATGCTTATAATTTCATGGGAGAGTGAGGTCATACTGGTTCTATTTGCTTTTTCTCTTTGCTCTCATTCGAAGTCTTCTTCTAGCTTGTTTCTTCTCTCTTCTTCTCTAGTGACACCTTCTTAGTGACTTCTTTCTTCTTCTCCCTCATGTGAACTACAAATTTCTTCTTTTCTTCCTCTATCTCTTCTTCGTTGTATGTGTCAATGATGTCAAATATTCTTCTAACACTTGATTCACCTTGCGAAGTTGCACTTTTCCTTTTGTGGACCAATTGTGGTCCTTCTTCCTCCACTTCTTCTTCTTCTTGTACATTCACACCTGTATTCTTTTCTCTCACTAACTTTTTCTTTTGTCTCTTCTTGGTAGGGGTTGCAGGTGGTGTTGTTGTAGTGGTTTTCTTCTTCTTAGCTCTTGTAGTTTGCACAACTAGAGAGGGTTTTTCCTTTATCAGAGGACTAGTAGTTGTTTTCCTCTTTTCTCTAATAGTGGGCATAAACCCAAAGGACTTGTAGATAACAGGAGGGGTGGTAGTTATCCTACCAGATCTTCTTATGCTTCCTGAACCTCTTGTAACACTTGATTCTCCCTTAGCCTTTGCTCTTTCCTGTTGCACTTGTTCCTTTGAGATTCCCATTTCCTTTGCATACTTGTCAACCATCTTATCAACCTTCTTCTTTATCTATGGTTTTCTCTATTCCATATGTAGCTTCATAGAATTTTCTTCATATGTGCCATGTCTTGCTTTAGTGGTGTATTTTGGGATTTTCAATAGAATATCATCCAAGCCAGTAATTTCTTGTTCATTGATTTCATATCCCAAGGCTGTTATTCACACTGTCCTTGGTTCTATTCTTCCATCATACACTCATCTATTGATACTGGGAATGTGATGTCATTTTGATATTTTTCTACCATTTTCCTAGGTATCCTATCTCTTTCATTTATCCTCTTTTGGAAAACTACAAAGAAAGCAACAAGGGCATCATCTTGTGCCTTCGCATCACCAAGAATTCTCATAAAGTCTACAATCTAATGAGCTACTGGTCTTCCTTGCAATCATTTCACACTTTTAGTTTTGGGAAGTTCCTTTAGGAAATAGAAAAGTAGACACACAACTAGGGTTCCATACTCAAATGCATACTTCTCGTTGGTTTGCTTCAAGTTCTCCATCAATTGTTGCCTTAACAATTCACAAAGATCATAGTCCATTCCTTTTTCAACCATTTCATATGCCACATTGATTGTGGTGGAAAATACAAAGTTTTATCTATTTGTGCAGTAGATTTTATAACCAATCATCATTGTTGCATATCTCACAATTGGATTTCTGGTGGGATTTACAGCTATAACTCTCTTATCATATGTTACACTCGTGAGTTCCATTACAACCTCATTCTCGATCAATTTCAATACAGGAACAATTTTGATGGAGCATAGACTTGTAACCTCTTTGATCACCTCCTTTGTTATCATTCCAGGCATGTCAGTCCAAACAAACTTACCATGAATTCTACTTAGTGCAATCCTAAGCCATTTATGATCAAATCAAAAATTTGAAAACCATTGCCATACATCAAGCTTCTTTGCGACTAGGTTTTGGTATTCTGGTTTTAGGGAAAAATTATCTCTAGTAAGTTCTTTCATCCACATATCTCCTAGCTTACTATGATCATATGCCTCCATCTTACCATGAATATAAATCCATATATCTTCTATTGGCAAAACCCCATATGGAACATGCAAAAAAGCACCCAATGGGTCATCTTCTATGGATTTTGTAGGGTATTTCTTGAATCTAGTTTGTGGCTTCTCAATAACCTCAATTACCTCAGTGTAGCCATTGCAGAATGAATTCAAATCACTTTCAAACAAATTTCTCTATGAAACTAGGGCAAACAAGATTCATAAATACCTTTTCTTTTACTTGCCAAACTAGGGTTTGAACGCACCAAATCTCAAATCGCCTTGATCACTCTAAAAATTCTTTTTGTAAATGAATTTTCCTAAGTGAAATCACTTTATAATCCTTCAAATCTGACCTAATTTCACATTGAATGCTTCAAACAATAAAGCTAGCAAACCTTTCACTATGTGCATAGTCAACTTTTGATGCTTCACAAACTTTTGCATTATCATATTTTCTTCTACAATCTTTTCCAATAGATCAAGCATGTTGATCTACATCACAAATCTCATGCTAAGGCATCAACACCATTTTCTTTGGCAAGGGATAAAATATGTTCACTAAAGCTCCCCTTGAGCCAAAGCTCTCAACTTAGTTTCTGAAGGAAACATTCGCACTAGATGATGGTACAAGTTCATCCTTAACCTCTATCTCTTCATTTTTTCTCCAAATCTCATCCATCTCCCTCTTTATATATACCAGATCAATCCTTTTTACTAGTTCATTCCTCTTTACCAAATTATCTTTCCTCATATTTTTGCTTTTGCAAAATTTAATGTGTCTAGGCCTATTGCAATTGTAACATATGAGTTTCTTCTGACCAATATTCCTTCCATTAATTCTA
Source organism: Sequoia sempervirens (assembly GCA_007258455.2). NCBI lineage: Eukaryota > Viridiplantae > Streptophyta > Pinopsida > Cupressales > Cupressaceae > Sequoia > Sequoia sempervirens. The sequence goes on along the minus strand of VDFB02271358.1, from coordinate 1,253,433,116 downwards.
GATCTACATTGATTAGCTTTATGCCCAAATCCATAGCATGTATAACATTAGCCTTTTAAAGACCGGACTATTCTACCATTGTTATAGTCATTCATCATTTGACTTTTGCACTCATTAGTTCTATGACCAAATTTATTGTATGTAAAACATTGACCAGAAAAAGGTGGAACATTTTGATTCATTTTGCTTATACATTCCATTACCTTATGTCCAAATTTATTGCTAGAATAACATAAACCATTAAAGGATGGATACCTTTGTGCATTTGGTTGTCTGATCGGTGGTCTTCTAGCTTCATTCCTTTGATTTCGGATCTACTTTCCTTTGTTCTTCTTATCTTCAACATTTGATGTCTAATTTATTTTGAACTTTGACCTTTTTCAAATCCTAAACCTTCTTTATCTTTAGTGCCTTTATGATTTGCAATCATTTCATCAAGCTTTTTAGAACCCATCTTGAAATTTTCTTCATGACTCCTTGCTTTTTCTAGATCTGATCTCAAATTCACAACTTCTTGTTCAAGCCTTGTACATTCCTTAGATTTTATTTTCACCATTGCATTCAAACATTCTTTAATTCTTTTCTTTTCTTCAACTTCCATCTTTAGACTTGTGATAGTTTCATTTGCTTGCTTCAATTGTTCACTGACTTCCTTATGCCTTTCCCTAAAATTCTTGATTTTCTCTCTCAGTTTTTTGATGCATTCATTTGCTTCTTTGAAATTTTCTTTTAGATCTCCAGTTTCACCTTCAGTCCTTTCAAGATCTTCAAGGGCAGCTTTGAGCTCTCCATCTTTGTCAAGCATGTAATCTTCTTCTATGAATCCAACAATAGGAATCTCTTTTGGAGGAGTAGGTAGTCTTCTAATAGTCATGTGTTCAACCTACAAGATCTTCCCCAAGCGGTTCAGCTCCTTCCAAGGAACCAAGCTCTGATACCAATTATTGAACACCCAGAATACTAAGAGGGGGGTGAGTCGGTATTCTTTTAAACCATTCAAACATTTAAACATCCAATTCACTTAGCAAATTCAATTGCAGTAAATGAAATAAAGCATGAAACATTCAACAACAACTCATAACACATGAACACCAATATTTTTACGTGGAAAACCTAAAGTGGGAAAAACCATGTGGTGAGGATTAGCTCACAATATATTATAACCAATTATAGTATATTTACAAAAGTGCTCATTGTAGGTGGACTCACTGTCCAAGTGGATTCACTGCCCACTGAGAGAAAAAGATAGAAGAAAGTTTGTGGCTCACAAGCTAGATTAAACTATTACAATTGCATATGTCATATGCATGAATTATAGTTCCAATGAATCTCAATAAACTGACATTACGCACTTCATTTGATTTTGATCTAACACTCTTCTTTTCTCTACATTCACATCACTCTAATCTTCTACTCAACATTCATAGCTTAAATTTGCACTACTTTGATAATATTTGCATCATTTGCATCACTTACATGTCTCTTATTCATCAAAACACTAAAAATGATCTAGCTTATATATCTGCTTAAAGCATAACATCAATTAGGTCAATCTAATTAGATGTAATATACAAAACATACAATATATAGCTTGTCAGCTCAAAATGCTTCCACACACACCTCGCACCAAGATTTAATCCTTAAAATAGTTTGAAATAGGTCAACATGGAACTATAATAGCTCCCATATAACTCCGCTATACGTATTTAACCTTTGCATACCTTCACATCTATTAGGTTGGCATTGTAGAATACCTAATGCAAAAATTCTTCAACTATATAAGTTCCATATTCAAATACATGTACCAAAGCATCATTCCAATTGGAATTCATACTCTATTGAAATTTGTAAACATCTCCTTAAGACCACAAAGTCAAAATCCTATTTGTAGAGAAGTGTGGACTCTCCTACTTGCATGCATTGTATAGGAAATAACTATAATTTTCTAGGTCAAACTTATGCTATTCATAACTTTCAAACCAAAATCCAAAACACGATTGAATTTTGGAATTAGATGCTTCTACCAACCAAAAATATTATGCTAAGGTTCATTCATGGACCAGTGCAAACCCAAAAACTAGATGCTCTGTTACACAACATTATTAGAATTGACACGTAGTCAATTTTCATCATAATCAACTTTACCGAATCAAACCATCTTGCAAATTGTCTTACACAAACATCAAAAGTCATGTTAGAACCAACCAAAATAATTTGCACCAAAGTCTTCACACCAAGATGCAATGTTGAGATCAATGACAATACTCCAACACATAATAGTATACCTTGTGCTTATCCTACATGCTCATGCTGCCAACAACAACATCAATGAAAAACTTCTCATTCTTCCAACGTAGATCCTAGCTTAGGACAATTTTTTGGAGATGACCATATTCATGAAAAAATCAACAATGGAAGACAATGCTTCATAGTCATTATGTTGAATCCAATTCATGTTACCCAATTTAATTTCTAGCGAATCCAAGAGAGGATTATTCAAATTAATTTCAATAAATAAATAAGAAACATAAGCTACCTTTCAATCCATAGTTTGACAAGATGGGTCAATGGTTTTCCAATAATAGTTGCACTAGATTGAAGAATGTCTTATCTCTAAAACTTCATTATAAGCCTAGGAAGATGAATCTAGATATGTATCTTTCTTGAGAGAACCTCCATTGGGTCAAAACCAACATGCCAAGATTTAATAAAAATCCTTGTCCAATTATAAAAATATGGTCCACCCTCAAAAATCATGTTTTGATCTAGCAATTTGGTGAACACCACAAAAAAAACCCATTTAAAACTAGAATTATTTCCATATTGCCCTTTAGATTCCAATTCCTTCTAGCATAGGTTTCTAGAAGTTGCAAAGAGATTCAAATACCCATAAACTTATAGATTAAGACATGCTTGAATAAATAGAGGATGTCATTTGCTATGGGCTTTGAATTAATCACCAACACTAGTCGATCTTTAGTTTTTTCTAGATATCCATTAAAAATCAAATGATTGGTCATTCGTTACTCAGATATGGTCTCTTTTGTCGCATGCAAAAGAAAATGAATAGCTCTATCATGCCCAGAATATGAGGTTTCATCTACATAAATAATATCTTTAAAGGAAAGCTTTGAGGGTCCCTCAGACCCCCATCAACCACCATGCAAACAAAATAAAAACCAATATTAAAGAGTGAAGTGAACCATGAAGAAGACAAAGAAAAAAAACTCAAGTTACAAAGAAAGCACTAAGAGGCATCAAAAAAGGGACACGTAGCAAGAAGCAACAAGAGGACCAAAGGAACAACCTTAATAGGTCACTGGAACAATGACCAAGCCATTCAGGAAACCTGCGTGCCCCATGAACATCTCTCCCTATTCTGCTGAACCTTCTTCCTCAATTTTGAAATTCTATATATTTTTAGGTTAATCATATACATTTATTTTATATAAAATCTTATAATTATATTTATTATTCTTTATTATGTTTTATATTTTTTTATTGTTAAATATAGTATATAATTAATGTATATAATATAAATATTTTTGAATATAATACTATTTAAGTTGATTTATATCAAATCTAACAATTCAACTAAGCTTAAAATATAAATTATTACATATAATATAATATAAAATTATATATATGTTTTTAAATATAATATATTCAAATTAATCTATAATAAATTGAACAATTAAACTAAACAAGTCTTCCATGGCTTCAAAAGAAGGGAGGGAGAGGGAAGTGAGAGGGATAGATAGAGGAGGGAGGGAGGGAGAGGGAGACAAAGAGATAACGAGGGAGATAGAGAAAGATATCTAGAGATATAAAGGGAAATAAATTGAGAAAAAAGAGGAATAAAGAAAGAGAAATAGAGAAGGGGATGAAGAGATGGAGAGGGAGAGGGAGAGGCATACATGTGTCTGTGTATTTATTTATGTATGTATGTATGCACATGAGAGAGAGAGAGAGAGTTCTCAAGATGACACATGTTCAAAGAGAGTTTTGATCATTTATTTCATGCCAACAATCCAATAGAATTCCCAAGATGGCACATGTTCAAAGAGAGTTTTGATCTTTTGTTTCATGCCAACAATCCAAGATGACACATGTCCATTGGAAGAGAGTCCAAAAGAGAACATTTCATCTTATGACTAACTTTGGGCATCAACAATTGGTGTCATCTTATAATGATGCAAGGTGATATAAATGATGGGTGTTACTGGATCTATTTCTTTCTTATATTTGTTAATTGAAAACCTAAAGCATGAAGGTAGGTAAAAGGAAACTACCAGAATTTTGACCACATACTTGATTATAGCATTAGAAGCATTAAATGAACATGTTCAAGTGAGAGCATATCCATGGGCAACACGTACAATATTGTAGAGTCTTAGTCTGTTGGTGGCATACAACAGCATATTGGAACAAACCAAAAAATAATATTTTGTGTATTGATGACTTCTATCATCTTCACTTAGTTTATCCATAGAGTGACTCTATACCATAGTAATGCAAAAGAGAGAATATGACCTAGTAAATAAAATTGAGTGAAATGTATTGCTTGGACCATATTTGTGCAAATAGTACAAAATAATTCAATCTAATTTCATAGATTTAATAATTTGAAATAGCCACATGTTTATAAAGACATAAATGAAACACAAAACATCATCTACCTAATGACCTTGCAACTAACCTCATAGATTAGCTTACTCTATGATTTAAAAAGTACAAAACTTAATAAATATAATCATTAACATTACACCAAAATAAGATTACTAGGGGAGAAGATCCCAAAGTAGCGTGGGGGCCTATACTGGGGACGAAAGTAGTCCCACATGGCCCCCACACTAGAGTGCCTTAATATGCTATGGTAAAATAGTTTTCACCCAAAAATTCAACAAGGGTACTCAAATCATTGTACCGTAAAAAATGTATTATAATCAGTGAATATTTGTCCCAAACACAAATAGATATTTGTAGTCTTACATGTTAGAAAATATTCAAAGAAAAATTGCCAACACCATCTTACGTACTGTATTGCTTTCATATGGCCCGTAGCACTAAAACATGCAGCCAAAATAAAAAAAAATACTATAACCCACACTCCCCTTAAATATCACCACTTGCATTACATCACAGCCAATATTTTCATAGATCCGATGCCACGAGAACAACTAGGATTTGAGACTTTCCCATCAGCAAATCCAATCCAGCCAAACCCCCATCCCACTTGCCCACAAATACAACACTTGGAGGAAAAAAATCATTCATATGTGTCCCATCGGTCAAATCCATGCTCACTATTATTGGTGCCTTCTCCTATTTTTCCACCTACAACCACCAAAACAATGGTTTTAAAGCCACCAAAATCACCTGTCAAGTAAACAAGGATTGCACACCATTAATACATACAAACTCTATAATTGAAGGCACTAGATCAAGTTTTCAAAATTGAAAAAGAAAGGACAAAAATTAAAGATTCCATACCAAACCAACATTGAACATATAAAAAGATTTTCAAATTCAAAAATGCATTACTCAATCTCTTCCAATTTCCATTTACAACATCCCACTTTCATTTTTAGTTCTACAATTTTTTGGAGAAAGATGAATAAAGATGAGAGGTAGTAGTAGCATCACCCTAAGAAGCTATAGGTATTCTACTGCTACTAATTCTTTATGCCTATAGATGCCAATCTGTTGTATGCTACGAATATATTTTCCACAAATCTATAAATATCTGGGGTTTCACACTGATGTTGTTTACATTGGGTTTTTCATTTATGTTCTTTATGCCTCGAAATGCAAATATGTTGTATGTGATGTCAATGTTTGTCACAATAACCTGTAACTCAATATTTGGGGTTTCAACTTACACTTTTTATGAATGTCAAGTCATTTCAATTCAATTTCAAGGTTTGTTTTTATATTCTATATGCTTGGGAATATAGAGCAGTTGTATGCACTGTAAATGTTTGTCACCCACTACCCTATAACCCGGTATATGGGGTTTCAACTTTTATTGTTTATGAATGTCAATGCATTTCTGTTAAAGAATGCATTCCTCATTCTTTTCCAGTTGGGTTTTTCATTTATATTCTTTTTTTTTCCTTGGAATTCAATTATGTTTGTATGCACTGTCAATGTTTGTTGTAGTAACATGTAACTCAATACCAGGGGTTTCAACTTACACTATTTATGAATGTCAAGTAATTTCAGTTCAATTTCATTTTTTTTTTTAAATTCTATATGCCTGTGAATATAGATCAATTGTATGCACTGTAAATGTTTGTCACTAGCTACCCTATAACTCAATATCTAAGGTTTCAACTTATACTATTTATGAATGTCAATGCATTTCTATTAAAAAATGCATTACTCATTCTTTTCAGTTGGGTTTTTCATTTATATACGTTATGCGTTGGGATGCAAATATGTTTGTATGTGTTGTCAATGTTTGTCACAATGAAATGTAACTCATTACATGGGGTTCCAACTTACACTGTTTATGAATGTCAAGTCATTTCAATTTAATTTCAGGATTTTTTTATTCTATATGCCTACAAATATAAATCAGTTGTATGCACTATAAATATTTGTCACCCTCTACCTTGTAACTCAATATCAGGTTTTCAGCTTATATTATCTATGAATGTCAAGGCAATTCAATTTAATTTGTGGGATTTTTTTATTTATTTTCTATACGTGGGTTTCAATATAGAGAACGATGTATGCACTTTAAATGTTTGTCACCTACTACCCTTTAAATCCATATTTGGGGTTTCAACTTATATTATTTATGGATATAAATGCATTTATGTTCAGCTCTGCACGAATCATTGTTCGACTCTGCACTCAAGAAAGCTCCCTTTCTCTTTCAGTTGAGGTTTTCTACCTCACTACACCTGTACCATTGTCTTTCATTTAAAAAATGGTTAACCAATGTTCGTTCATATCTCACTAGCCTAATTGTGCACTAGATATGTACAAATAAACACACACACACACACACACATATATAATATGTAGTTTTTCCAATTATCAGTATATATCTAGAAGGCAATTGTTACATTTGATCTGCTCTAAGTGATTTCAATTCAAATGATAAATCAAACAAACTGTCAACATGCATATTAAAGAAAAGAAAACTGTTCATGCATCACAATGACTTCAAGGTGTTTGATTATTATTTTTTCATTGCTTCAAACATCTTTTTTTAATATCTATAGGTGCAATCTAAAGGTAAAATGAGGTCCAATCCAACAAACAAGACTGCAAAGACAAAGTCATGTACATGAAAAGAGACAGTAATAGTCCCCCATGTGCATGAATTGATTATAGAAGCAAACAACATTCCTCAGCCTGTTGATGCAATCCCAGAGATTATTACACCTGTAATCAGGTAGGAAAGATCATCAAAAGAAAAGGAATGGTCATCATATGACATGGATAGGGCCCTAGAGGATGTTGAAACTAATGGGATGTTGATGAGAGCTGCTGCCAAGAAATGGAAAATCCTAGCTTCTATGTTGAGAAATTGGTTAGGCGGCCTCACAACTACTTCAAAGAAGGGTCCTCCAATATTCCTGATAGTAGAGGAGGAGGGTCTAATTGTAAATTGGTGCACAAATATGGCAGATGTTGGCCACAGGCTTGAGATTATCTCAAGCAAGAGGTTGCTCAAATTTTCCAAACTAGACCCAACCCTTTCACAGAGGGGCTACCTAGAAAATCATGGTGGACTGGATTCAAGAGGTGCCATCTAGAATTGACCTTGTGCATAGTTGAAGGTCTCGACAAAGACAAGGCAGTAAACCTAAGACCCTTAGTAGTAGTTGAATTTTACAGAACGTTAACAACAACATATGAAAGTAACCCAAATGGTCCAAACAAAATATGGAACTGTGATGAAATGAGGATTCAAGCATGAAGAAATGGAACAATGAGGGTGTTGGTACGACGAGGCAATAGTAATGTCTCATACATAATTTTGAAAAGCTGAGAATGGATAATAATTCTCTCTTGTGTTAATGCAGTTGGCCAAAGCATACCTGGTTTCTATCTGTTCAAGGGAAATACAAAGATAGAGAATTACATTGTTAATTGTGAACCACTAGCATGTATGACAACCCAAGCACACACTTGGATGACAAAGGAGTTTTTTTTTATTAGCTAAAACATTTCTATCTTTTGATTCTAGGGGGTGTCACCAAATAATAGGCACCTTCTCATTTTTGATGGCCATGGAAGTCATGTTGCACTGTCAACTATCCAGGAGGCAAGGAGGTTAGGCATTGACCCCCTTACACTACTTTCTCATACTTCTCATGCACTACAAACTTTGTATGTTAGCGTGTCTGCACTATTCAAGGAATATTTCAAATCAGAACGAGTTGTATTCTCACTAGATTCCCAAATATTGATATCAGAAGGGAAAAATTAGCGGATTTAGGAAAAAAGGAACTTAGAAGAGCATTGACACCATCAAGCATAAAAGATGGCTTTAAAAGGACAAGGATACGACCCCTCAATTATGATGCACTCATGGGTGACATGTGTCCCAATGAGACGCATGAGATCAATGACATAGAGGATGCTTCTGTAGTGCAGAACATCCTTAGTCTTTCAGGACTTGTTGTTTCAACAGATGAAGTGTCACAAACATTACAAACTGCAATGGATAGTCAAGTGCATGAAGGTGCAAAGCAATAATTTTAGGACATGGACAACCAGCTTGAACAAGAAGACATGGGGAATTTTATATTCCCATCTCCAATTGCCACACCTCTAGACCAAACAATGCATTACTACCTAGATGGTGGCCATGAAAGTCAAGGTACAACAAACCAGGAGGAGTTCATTGACTCCCAAGTCAATGAAACTATTGAAACCCAATTGGTTCAAGAATCAATAATTTCTTTAAGCTGCCAATTCACATACTCAATGCAAGAATGAGAAAGTCTGCTAGTGGGGCTCTTCCGGTGAGCCGAAAGCCTTAGTTGTTGACTGCTAACAATTACATGACTCTCATAATGGAGCAGGAGTGGAGAAAAAAATTTGGAGGAATTAAAAATAAGAAATAAGCAAAAAATTGAGGACAAAAAGGCAACACAAATTGTGGCCTTGGAGGTAAAGGAACAAAGAAAATTTGAAAAGGAAATTGAGCACAAAGAAAGAGAGTAGTTGAAACAGTTGTAAAGAAAGGAAAGAGAGCAGAAGGAGCAAGATAGGGTTCAAAAATAACAAGACAAGAAGGAAAGAGAGATTGAGGCTGCCCAGAGAGCATTGTTGCGAGATAGACGATTAAGTAGTCCTGCAACCCCCTTATCTGAAAATAATGATTTCTTTCAAGAAATAATGAATAATTACATCCCTCACTTTACTACAGGTAATGTGTGTTTGAGTCCTAACCCATCTCAAGTAAGCTACACTCAATTTCCAATTGGATTGACTTCTTCACCATTAACTCCTTCAAATGTAAGTTGCACACAATTGACAAATGCAAATGCAAATCATTTTATGGCGAGTCTAAATGCAACAGTATGAGATGAGAACACATCTCTGGAGATTCTTTTCTTGGAGAATTTGACTGAGGTTGGGAGAGACCAACTGTAATAGTCCCTTATATTTTGGTATTTTTGGTTGTAGTTGGGAATGCCAATTTCAGTGTGCTGCAACTCTATCATTATTATATTTGAGATAAAACTGTTTATCAATGTGATTGTTTTACGATGTTGTTTTGTTACCCACTTCAATTTAATGTTTGCAATGTAAATGTTAGTCAAATTGTAGTCTATATGAATGTTAGAGTTGCTTTTTGAGTTCAATTCTTAATCCCTACCAATGCTTTCAGTTGAATAAGACTAACCTATTCATGACATGCATAAGTCAGTTGAACTTGTTTTATTTTGCTACAATGATTTGATTGCTCTTGTTTACTTTATGGATAAAAAATATTTTACAATTGGATATTAAGGGGCTCTACTATGGGGCCCATTGATGACTATGTGAATACCTTTTTATGGTTGTCATATAATCTACATTTTAGAAAATATATTCTATGCTGATAATCTGTTTCAATTTTGTTTACAACAATTACTATGTTTATAATACCTAATCTACATCTCTGAAAATATATTCAATGCTGATAATCTTATACAATATTCATAGAGTACAGTCTATGCTGATAATCTAACATTTGAAACTACATAACAAGATACTTCATATAGTCATTGAAAAGGTCTACTAGACATGTCTAAATTCCAACATATATAATTTTGTCCTAGATTTGAAGAAAATTATTTATAAGATATAACATTCCAAGTAACTAAATCCTATACAATATTTTCATGTAATACATGTACAAGGCTATTGCCTTGGTAAAGTCTTTAAACAAAGTACAACATTTTCACACAACATACTAAAAACTAAATATTACCACCCACACAATACTTCATAAAGAAATACTTGATGTAATCTATCCTTTTGCATATAGTAGCTCAATTGAAATTTAATTTTAGGCTCTACCTCTGCAAAAGTTAACATGTTTCCATGCCTTATCTCAAGTTTATTTATTTGGGTTCACATTTGAAATAAACATGTATAATTTTTATCAATTATTAGAGTTCACTCATTTTTTGTAAACCAAAAAACACATTAGATTTAGGGGTTACGATTATAATCTCAAAAAAATATATCATTCAATTTAGTAAATACTAATTAGATTATATTGGTTAACACTCACAACATAATTACACTTGATTATGAGGGTATTTCTATGGAGGCATGCCAAGGGAGGTTGAAGGAATGAATGGTAGAGATGAATGTGACCTATATACATATATGTATATATATATCTATGTATATATATGTATGTACATATGTGTACACACATGCACACACACACACACCATGTATAACATATATACATATATATACATATACGTATATATATATATATGTGTATATATATATATGTGTGTGTATATGTATATATATGTATACATGTATATGTATATATGTATATACATGTATACATGTATATACATATATATGTATATACATGTATACATATATATACATATACATATATATATGTATATATGTACATATATACATGTATATATATGTATACATATGTACATATATACATGTATATATATGTATACATATATACATATATATATGTGTATATATATATATGTGTATGTGTATATATATATATGTATGTGTGTGTATATATATATATATGTATATGCTACAACAGATTGGCATTTGTAGTTATAAAGAATTAGTATAGAACTGTTAGGCATTGGTAGGCATTATGAATTGATCTGAAATCGCTTGATATTGGGTAGGTAGAGTGTAACAATCACATTTTATGCATGCTATGTACATATGTTGACATATATATATATATATATATATATGACAAATACTTTGATCTAAATATCATATATATACATATACATATATATTATGTATATACATATATATGTATATATACACATATATATATGCATATATATATATATATATATAATATATAATATATAATATATACATATATATATATATACATATGTATATATACATATATATGTATACACATATATATATATATACATATAATATATATATATATATATATATATATATATGTATAACAAATATATATATATACATATATAATATATATATGTATAACAAATGTATATATATATATAATATGTATAATAAATATATATATATATATATATATATTGTTAGTTTTAATATGTTCTTTGTTTCACCCATATCAAAATGAAAGGCACTGGTACATGCCTAGTGAAGTAAAAAACCTCACCTAAAAGAGAAAGGGAGCTTTCAAGAGTGCATAGTTGAACAATGAAGCATGCAAAGCCTAACAATGAATCATGGAGAGCCAAACATGTATGGGTGCATAACCAAACGAACACTCCAGAATAAACACAAACAAAAGGAATGACAATGAGTGGGATATGAGAGAATTTGGAGCATTGAATGAACCTTGATCTCTGAATTAGGCACTTGTTAGTCCAAATAAGTGCGGAGGGATGCATAAGGCAAGTTGCCCAGTAGAGGTAATGAAGGAGGCGATGAGCAATTACTACTCTAAATTGGTCGTTTAGGGTGGGGAAGGAATGCAATTATATACATATACATATACAATTATACACACACACACATATATATAATTACATATATAATGAGTATATATATGTACATACATAAGAACATAATAATACAATTGCATGATAGAACATTTTCGAAATGAGAATCATTGAAACCATTTTCATATTTCAAAATAACAAACAAATATAAAAACAATTTGCAATATGAATGTTTGTGAAATGATGAACACAAAAAATAGAAGTGTATGACAGAAAACCCTATAAAGGACAACCAGTCAAACCCTATCCATATTTCTTAGTAAGAATGAAGTATAAAAAGAAAATTGCAGAGTGAATTATTGTGCAACACTTAGTCTCTATTTATATGCAAGTGATATATATTGATATACATTGAAAGGAGTCTTAAGTTAATAGGAATGAGCCCTTCTATTGTAATAGGATGAATAAAGATATACATACATATAAGTCTTATCTGTTCAAGATATACATGATGTGCATGGATCAAATCATCCATGGTATATCGTATATATTTTGAATAGATTAGGCTTCTTTCAATGTTCATCTCTGTTTGTAGGCCTCTATATTGATTTGGCAGGAAGACAACATAAAATAGGTGGTAAATTTGAATTGTTAAGGATTGGGGAAAGTATTGTGCAAGGAAGAGTAGAATAATAGAAATGCAAGGCAAAAATTCTTTGAAATGAAATGCAGTGAAATCATTTTCATATTTGGGAATAAAAAACAAATATTAAAGGAAAAATGCATAGTTAAAGTATGTGCAATGACGAACACACAAATACAAGTGCATGATAGAAAACCCTCTAAAATTTGTGAACCACCAAAACCCTTTACATATTTGGAAGTAACAATCAAATATAAAAAACATTTCGCAGAGTGAACTAGTGTACAAGGAAGAACAAAATAATACAATTGCAAGGCAGAATATCTTCGAAATGAAAAGCAGTGAAACCATTTTCATAGTTGGGAATAACAAACAAATAGTAAAGGCAAATTGCATAGTTAAAGTTTGTGCAATGACAAACACATGAATACAAGTGCATGGCAGAAAACCCTATAATTGTGAACCACCAAAACCCTTTCGTAATTAAAACTAGTAACCATTTTCATATTTCAAAATAACAATGTAACAATGATAAACCAGTTAAACTTGTAAACATTTTCATATTTCCATATTAAACCACTAACCATTTTCATGTTTCCATATTAAACCAGTAATCAATAACCATTTTCAATGTAATAATGAAAAACTAGTTAAACCTATTGGTATTTTCATATTAAAACCAATAACCATTTTCATATTTTAGAATAACAATGTAATAATGAAAAACAAGTTAAACCCATTCCATATTTCCATATTTTAAACTAGTTAAACCCAATTTAGAATAGAAGTGCATGGGCATAAACCAATGAAACCCTTTCCATAATTCGTCGAAAGAATCAAATAATAATGAAAAACTGATTAAAACATCGTCCAATGAAGAACACAAGATTACAAGTGCATGGACGAGTATTTACAAAAAGAAAACCAATAAAACCATCCCCAAATTTGCTACTATTAATCTTTTTCAAAGATATATTTGCACAATGAAAGTTTGTGCAAAAAATAACGTGATGATATAAGTGCATAGCAGAATACCGTTGAATAGAAAGACACGGTATCGGGACATAATAACCCGGCCACAATAACCCTAGACACAATAACCCCGTCATAATAACCCAATGACAAAATAACCCAGGGTCATAATAACCCATGGACAAAATAACTCGTGGTCAAAATAACCCATGGACAAAATAACCCATGTAATCTATAAATTTTGTTTTCCTTTCTCTATATTCTTATGGGGATATTATGTCCATGGGTTATTTTGACCACGAGTTATTTTGGCTTGGGTTATTATGACCCTGGGTTATTTTGTCCTTGGGTTATTGTGACTGGGTTATTCTGTCCAAGGTTATTTTGGCCGGGTTATTATGTCCTGTAACCGAAAGACACTGCTATAAACTGAGTGAGGTTGAAAACCTCACTTGAAAGAGAAAGGGAGCTCTTGAGTGTGCATAGCCAAACAAAGAAGCGTGGAGAGTTGAACAACTAATCGTGGAGAGCCAAACCACTATGGGTGCGTAACCAAACAAACACTCTAGAATAAACACAAACAAAAGGGATGACAACAACTAGGATATGCGAGAATGTGGAGCATTGAATGAATCTTGATCTCTGATTTATGTACTTGTCAGTCTGAGTAAATGTAGAGGGACGCGTAAGGCAAGTTGCTTTGTGAAGGTAACGAAGGAGGCGACGAATGATTAATGCTCTAGATTGGTCGTTTAGAGTGGTGAGGCTTTTAGAAGCCACGTGTCCTCGTCCGATCCATTGCATGTAGATTTGTGCGCTGACTAAGGTGGCGAATGGGCTCCAATTTCGGGCAGAGGGAAAAATCGGTCCATTTTGAACAGCTTGGACAAATCGATGCATGACAAAGGATAGGGTGCACGAAATTAAAAAAAAATAAAAATAAACAGATGCACAAGTGACAAGGTGATGTGGTGGGTAAATTTATAATTTTTTAGGTCTACGTGACACTCCACAATGTACCTCAAATGTTAAGGTACCCTACTCTCGCCCCTCTCCCCTAATATATAAATATGTTAAAACACTCTCCTTGAAACAAACACAACAAAATAGAAAATATGATGACTATACAAATTTCCATATAAAACCTAACGTACTAACCGTGAAGAAAACAAAAAAGAACTCGTTACAACCCGAGAGACTATGATAATTACAAAGCCTTAACGCGCAAGATAGGCATCCGGTTTGTTTTTGAAGGATAGAAGATCTCTGTTATGACTGCCTCTGTATATAATTCTCTCGCATTATAATTGGCTTTACCGGACGTATCATCACAAGGGAAAGGAGGCTTCGAGGCAAGATTTTGATTTCTTAATCTTAATTTTAATTTTTTTCATATCGTTACTTGCGTTAGGGCTGATTTCAATGGTGATTTTTACAAAATGGTAAAGGAATTTTAACGATGACTAGAGGGTTGTTCGGTTCTGTACAGACATCTGTTTCTTTTAAATTTTAAATTTTCTCTTGTTTTGGAACTCGCGGGTGCCTTGAATTGCTAGGGTTTACGATATAGCGTTTGTACTTTCTTCGAAATTCCATATGTTTTACATGTTCATGGTGAAGCTGTTTTTTCTTTTGGTTTGGAGGTTTTTCTAGTTTCTCTGTAGATTTCCAGTAACTTTTCTGCCAATATTGGAATTATAGGCGTTGTGATTCGCTATTATTTTTGGGGTTTAGCTTTTTTTGCAAGTCCATAAACAATCGTTGCCGCAGAAATAATTGGGCTTATTTGGCCTAAATCTTAAAAGAGTGGGTGGTTTTTACTCCGCTAAAAGTCGTTTGGGCTGTCATCCAGATTTCATCTCTTATTGTGTTAGGCCAATGCAGTAAGTAAGATTTAATCTCTGGTAAATTTTGTTAAATTCAAGCAAGAATATCATTAACAATTTTTATATTATAATGTAATAAATTTTTTTAATCTGGAGGAGGAACTTAATTAAATGATCATATTATACCATAATAGGAAGTTTTTATTTGGAGGGGAAATTTAGTTGTGTGATCCAGAATTTCTGTTATTTTATTTGTTTATTTTAAAAATCTTGGGTGAAGCAGTGTGGCTGTAATCTTGGACCATTTTCTTAATATATTGTAAATGTGGGTCAAGCTCAAAATTTCAGACAATAGTTGCACTACAGCCATGTGAGATGTCTACTGGAGCCATGGGTCGTCCTTTTATTGGGTAAGGCAGATTTGAACCTGGATTATGTGTGTATGTGTGTCTCCATTACTGTTACACCACAACAGCTTGAACAGAATTTCGGTTATTTCATTGCCTCAGTTTTTGAAATATCCTATCATTGAATATTTTTTGAGATTGGGTGAATGCTTCTTCTTCTTCCTTCTTTTTGGAGCTATAAACCCACTTTTACATTGCGATTCAAATTCTTTCCGTTTCCCCTGCTGCCTCACATGGTATCTATTGCTCCCTCCATTTTTCTCACTTTCTGGTTGTGAAGGGGTCCCTCAGGGTTTGAACCGTGCATCTCACTGTTATTGGGGTAGCTTGTTCCTGCTGTTGTGGTATGCCACACTTAGAATTGGATATGGTAGTTTTATCTAATTTATTGTATATGCGTCATGCACGCATGTCATGCTAACCTCTCCTAAAAACTCAAATATTGTCTCCACAATAAAAACTCTGATGTTTTACTGCTTAAACTCATCTCATTAGAAAACCTTTTAGTAACAGTTCTAATTGCAGTGATTACTATAATAGAAACACTGAGTGCTCTCATTACCATTACACTGTATATCTTTGAACAGCATTTCTGTTATTCTATTATGCCAGCCAGTAAAATTAGTGAAGTGATTGTCATTGTATTATAAGACCACCGGATCTATTATAAGACTACTGTTGTTGCCTTGTATGACCTAAACATTGTTGTAAGTTCTGCATTATAGGAGGATTAGTTGTATTTCTTCAACTAATATTAGATGGAGGGCACAGGGACAGCTACAATAGTAGTTCAAATTATAAATTAGAAATATTTAAAATAATATAAATAAATTAAAAGAAGTTGAAATTTTGAAGAATAAGTACATTAACAATTCATTGATTCCATTATCTATTTGATAGACTGATAATGTTAATAATAATATGAAGCATGATTTATATCGAGACGCCAACAACAGAAATGCTGCATCATGTAAGATACAGAGCTACATTGATTGATAAACTCAGAAATTAGTTGTCATCCATTTGATATCTTGGAAACTGCTCCTCTTCTCGTCCTTCCTTTCCCTTTTCTCCCCCTTTCCTTTTTTCTCATCTCTTTTGTTGAATGTAATACAGAATCAGGCATGCTTTTAAAAGTTTTTTTTGGGGTTGGGAAGCTTTGGTGGAGACACAACCTCATAGAACCCCATAGAACACTGCTTCCAACCTTCCTTTTCTCATGTATAGGTTGTATATTATTTCTTCTCTTGGGATCATCTACCCATTGAGATTTGCATGTTGTATTGTTGTGTTAGGCGCTGCTCTAGGTGACAATCTTAATAATGTTTAAAGAATAATGAATTTGTTGTTTGGTATTTCTGCCAAGAAGTGGGTCTGCATCAGCTGTATCATTGTTAATTTTCTAGGTTTTAATGATACTACCATTGGATCCTATCTACTTATGCATACTTAGGCATTGTCCTTATTTGAATTGAAAACCTTTTAAAGTGTGAGGATTCTGCCAAGCTTAGTCACAAGATTCGGCAAGCTTCATGCATGAAGTTTGAATTTTTCCGAATCTGAAATCTTTCTTTGAAATTCGTTCAAATTTGTGAGTAATTTGTATGGAAAAAGTGCAACTGTTTTTATGGTTCCAGAAAATGTTTTTTAGGGTTTTCAAAGTGTTTTTTTTTATAGAACACCACAGCCGACTCTGAAATCTGTTGCAAGTTTCATCTAAAGACTAAGACCCGTCGCAAGGTGGTTTTTCCTATCTGAGAGCTGTCGTGACTGTGAAAACTCTATTTCCATTGCAATTTCTGCAAGACCCGCCATGAGGGTGGATGATCTTCGTGATGCCACCAACAACTTCAGCGAAGACAACATCATATATACAAGGATGAGCTGCCCGGCGATTATCTGCTTTGTTAAGTCATCATCAATGTTTATGAAAAGTTAAATATTAGTTAATTTATATTAAATTTCTATTTAAAAACTAGCATTTAATATATTTAAATTTAACATTATTTTACTATATTTATTTATTTTTTGAATATTAACATTTAATAATTAAAATCTAATATTTTAATATATTTAATTTTGATTTAAATCATTAATATATAAAAATTAATAAATTTAAATATTTAATTTAGCCATTTACAAATATTTTAAAATTTGTTATAATTTATTTAAACTCAATATAAGATTTTTTTTAATATTTATAAATTATATATTTTTTACAGTAAAAATAGAAGCAAGATATTTTTGGTTTATTTTTTTAATTAAAGTTTAGTATTTTTATTTTGCTTTTAAAGTTAAACTATTTTGATAATTTTATTGATATATTATTTATATTTTAATATAAGGTGAATTTAATCTAAATTTTTTACTTTTCGAATTTTTTCCTTGCCAAACTTCATCCGAATTTCAATGTTGCCAAACTCAAATTCGAATTTGAACCTTGTGAGTTAGCTGCCAAGCATAATTTTCTCTGAAATTGTTAATGGTTTGTCATTTTAAGAGTTTCAATTTAGTGCCCCATACTTGCTGATATATTGATGTACAATTGGAAACATGATCATGCATCATGCAAATGTTTACAGTTAGGTAACATGGATCATTGTCCATTTACAATTGGCTCTTATTAGGTTCTAATAACCCTAAGAATAGTCTTATCTGTGTTTGTGAGGACTGGAATTACGTGGTGAAGTCATTCATGTATAAACTAGAAACCTGGTCTACATTTAAAGACGGTGCAAATTTTTGACTTTGTTTGAACTTGTAATAATCTATGATTTTAAGAATTTTTAATTTAGCACCTTCTATTTTCTAGTTGGTAGATTGGATGCACAATTTGAAACAATGATCGTCTGTTATACATGTGTTAAGGCCCAGTGTTTTTCCTGTTTAGTTACAACCATTAGTCTAGAGAGCATAAAAATTGTTGTTACTGTACTGCATGGTAAATTTACATTCACATGCTTCTTTATCATGGTGCCCATGGTCAGTGTGAGGGAGGTTTTAGTGGTTTAAGCTAGGGCTCATGTTTTTCTTTTTGTCGTTTTTCAGTGTCAGCTATCCAGGGAAGCAGGCGTGCTTTAGCTCTGAAGAGCAGGAATTCAAAATGCGGCCAATTTTTGTTGGTAACTTTGAGTATGATACACGTCAGTCAGAGCTAGAGCGCATTTTCTCCAGATATGGGAGAGTTGAACGGGTAGATATGAAATCAGGTAACCATTCTTTGTCATTTTTAAACTGATATGATTTAGCTTACTCTATTGAGATAGGAACTTTGAAGTCTCTACATTTTTCAAGGTCAAAATGGAAAATTTTGACTCTACATTCTTACTTGGAGAAAGTATGTATTCTGATAAATTGTTTGTTTGTAACTGTTGGAGCTGCAGTGAAGTAATCAGTTGTGTAATGATCATATGTTTGGAGATATATATTGTAAAAAATAGCATAAAGGTCTAAGGATTATAAATTTGAAATGTGAATAGATTGTCCTGAAGAATTTCTGCACCATTTAATTCTGATAAGAATTTGGAATGCTAGCTGTTGAGATCAAGGAGGTTCTTACTTACAGATTTTGGCAGTAAAAGGGTTTTTGTTCTCCGATGAATGTTCGGAGACATACTTTGTAGGGCAGCATTGATTGTTCTATGCTGTAGGTGAATAGGAATCATCTTATATGGTCTAGTTGTCTAGAAAATCATGAAACACCTCTTACAAACAGGTCTGGCAACTAATCATCCTTTAAACTTTTAGGCTTAAGTAGTCTTTAGTACTGTATATTGTTTGTAGAATTAATGGCATTAATGAATAGAGGCCTGTTCGGAGTTGTTGCAGTCGTGAGTTTGGAGTTGAGGTTGTTTATTTTAAATATTGTCAATATGAGGAACTTTGCCTGTTGGTAAGATGACATAGAATGCTAGCTGTTGAGATCAAGGAGGTTCTTATTTACCCCTTTTGGCAGTAAAAGGGGTCTTTGTTCTCCAATGAATGTTCGGAGACATACTTTGTAGGGCAGCATTGATTGTTCTATGCTGTAGGTGAATAGGAATCATCTTAGATGGTCTAGTTGTCTAGAAAATCGTGAAACACCTTTTACAAACAGGTCTGGCAAGTAATCATCCTTTAACCTTTTAGGCTTAAGTAGTCTTTAGTACTGTATATTGTTTGTAGAATTAATGGCATTAATGAATAGAGGCCTGTTTGGAGTTATTGCAGTCGTGAGTTTGGAGTTGAGGTTGTTTATTTTGAATATTGTCAATACAAGGAACTTTGCCTGTTGGTAAGATGACATAGAATGCTAGTTTCGGCTTCTGTTACAAATTTACAATTGTCCAATGATTATTCTCACCTGCTCATTTTTTTCTTTGTCTGAGATTGAACCATGACACATGAATACAGAACACTAAATGTATTGCTGATCTTGTTTTGCACACACGCTAATCTCGTTGTTTATGGTCTTATGGATTGCTGTGACCCCACTGGAGTTGGATCTATTGACTGGAATGAACTCTTTCTCTCTCGGTTAGGTGGCTTCTTGCATTACTGAAGAGATAAATCTCCAATCCAAGATTATATGAAGCATGGCTTGTTTCATTCAGTATTTTTATGTGTAAGTTGTATAAGAATATTTGTGTAAGTGGAAATTAGGGCGTGGGAGTTGCAAGAATTACATGGTATGCAAGAGAAATTGATCTTCTGACAATAATGTGAATGCGCTGTGCTTTTCCTCAAATACTTTCCTTAAAGCATGGGGAGTAACATGGTGGTTATCTGTTGATTATGGTTTTGAGTGTAATAATTATGGTAAGAGAATTTATGAATATCCTTCTACTTCAAGGACAACAGTGAAGGCTAAAGTTTAGCAGTGTTGCATTTTTAGGGTAAATTTCTCTACTCAACACGTTTTTTGGCGCAGGGTTATCTAAGAGCATTCATGGTCAATATGGCGCCTGAATTCATGTGAACATATCTCTTCATTGCAAGGATATCATTTTGTCAGAGCGTCAGCTTCTTGTTGCATTCAACAATTTCAAATTGGCATTCTGTATTTCCCTCAGATCATAACTTTTTGCCCCTGTCATGACCATCTTGTCCAAGTCTCCAGCTTTCAGGAGAGACACAGAAGATTCCATTATCCATCACTATTCTGAGTAGAGGTGTATAGCTGGTGAAGGCTCTTTCTCAGCAATGACTTTACATTGCTTGGATTAGATTTTTGACACTATTTAGTTCAACATGCAAAGCCTGTGCCTGACATCCTTTTGTGCAGCAGACCTTTTAGCAGATGAGTAGTATGTGTTGCATATTTTTTGTATATATGTGGATGCTATCCACTGATTAGTCCATGCTCTCAATAATGATACAAGTGAAATCGTATCTTTACTGAATCTTTGGGTGTTGCAGGTTTTGCTTTTGTCTACATGGACGCTGAGCGTGATGCAGATGCTGCTATTCGAGGTCTTGACAGCAGAGAATTTGGTCGGCAAAGGCGCCGTCTCTCTGTGGAATGGGCAAGGGTAATCTTCTAATTATGTTCTTACAAACAAATATCTATAGGATGCCATGTAAAATATATTCCTGAACTTTGCTGCATAGATGAAACCTGTGTACAGTGAATGTGAAAATGAAAATCCTGCAAATTTGCTTTTTTGAATATTATCATTTCAAACTTATCATGTTGATGATATGATATGATCTTGAAATAGAACTAAGCAATGACACTGCCTTGTACCTCACAGAACTTGACTATTCTTAACAGAAGCTGCCTCTCTGAATACTACAATATAGCATAAGTTGAAAATTGAGCACATTGGTTTATAGTCAAAAACAAAACTGAAATCATTTCTAGGCCCACAGGATGCAGCTACAAACTTTCCTTGGGCCGACAGACCTGACTTGCAAAAACAGTATACAGTGAGATCAGTTGGCTTCATCATTCAGACAATTCATTGCAGTCAGCAGTTTCCATCATATTATGTTCTTTTCAGCTCTTTCTTCATAAGGTCCTTGACATGGCTTGGTAAGAAAATACTAGAACCATTGGTGATATAGAAATAGTTTAGATTTGTCTGCTTGTTGAATTTCGTAATGAGTTTGCTAGGTGGTTGCAAGTATACAGATATATCTTGGATTTGAATTTAACCTTCTATCAACTGCTAAACTGTCTATGGATGGTGATCATCTTAAAAATTCATCTTCAAAAGGTTCTTATCTGCCAACCTATTTTTTAAGATTATGCTTGCTAATAAAAACACCCAACCATTTATCTGGTAGGACCATTTACAGTCTTGCGTGAGATTTAATCACTACTTATTCAATGTTGGTTTTGTTGACACGTGAGAATGAATTATTATGGTCAAGATAACAACCCAATTGTATTATTTTGTTCACTTGCTTGCAATTTTTTGATGTCGATCAAGACAATAACCCAACTATATTATTTTGTTCACTTGCTCTCTATTTGTGATGTTGGTCAAGACAATAACCTGATTGTATTATTCTGTCCACTATCTCTGTATTTGGTGATGATCTTGATGCTTTATCTCATTTGAATGCCCGTGTGTTAGTCACGGTGTTCCATTAGATCCCTGCTTGTCTTGAGAATCAATTAGGAAATGTGCAGTAGCTTGATGTAATTCATGATACTTGCATAGGATCCTCTAGAGTTCCACTACAATATATTGACATCATTGATGGACATGCAAAAAGGGGTACATACATTGTTTGTACCTAAGGCTAATGCCATACCACTTCTCTGTTAGTAGTTGAATCAATTATAAATGTTGATATTCCCTTATCTTGCATGCAATCCTTGAATTATTTTGGGGACGTATTCTTCGAGAGGCCATTCACCACTTTGTTTTTCTAGTTGTGTCAGGGAAATTAGAATTCCTTAGTGTTAGAGTGGACTTACTGGCTTTTTTAAATTGATTATATCTTTTCAGAATGCAATGCATTATTTTGTGATTGATAACAAGGATTTATAATCATCTGTCCAATCTTCATTGGTTTCTGCAAGAATAATATTTATGGACTGTGCTAAAAAGATGTATTTTTTTTTCAGGGAGATCGTGGAATTCGACATCGAGAGGGTGGTGTGCGAGCTGGAAATTCAAAACCCACAAAGACTCTGTTTGTAATCAATTTTGATACCTACACTACAAGGGTTCGGGATCTTGAGAGACATTTTGAGCCATATGGTAAACTTGTGCATGTACGGATCAGAAGAAATTTTGCATTTGTCCAATATGAAACACAGGAAGAAGCAACAAAGGCCTTGGAGTGTACACACATGAGGTATGGTAATACAATTAAAATATTGTCCAAGGAAAGATTATCTGGTTTTGCAATGTTTGCATGAAGTCTTATTAGCCAAATTCTTCTATGAATGTTCATTAATTTGAATACTTTAACAGGTGCAATCGTGAATATGGTAGTATGTTTGGCTTTGTGTTTATTAGGACCCCTTCCTTGCTCAATTTAATGTACATAGCTCATTTCAAGAGGATACTTTCCTGGGGTTCAATTTAAGTGTAATCTACAGAGCTCAATTTAATAGGATGCTTTAGCTAGCTTGTTTGATTGAATACTCTTACAGTTTAATTTGCGTGTATCCAATGAGGCCAAAATGTTGTGCTGATGGTATGTGGCTCTAGTCTTTATTACAAGTAAACTAGATCTCTCGCGAGATTGCTGGGTCCCACAACAGCACTATTATGATAAATGATTTCTTTTGTAAATAAAATATTTGAGAATTCTTATCTTGTTCTGTAACTTATTTAGTTGGTATTTGGTCTGTGCAGCAAAGTGTTTGATCGTGTTATCTCGGTTGAGTATGCTATACGTGATGATGACGATGATGACAGATTTAATCAACGGGAAAGCCCACGAGAGCGGGGAATCTATGGAAGGCGAGCAGAGAGGGGAAGTCCAGGTTATGGTCGATCCGATAGTCCTATTTATGGCAGGCGGACAGGAAGGGTGAGTCCTGATTATGGAAGGGATTATGGAAGGGCTTCAAGCCCAGTTTATGATAGGTATCGTGGTCCTGTGAATGATAGGGAGCACAGTCCTGTTTATGATCGGTATCGAAGGTATGAATAAATCTTACAGATGAATAAATTTTAAAACTACTTGAAGTATTCCTAGTATCCACTCTCAGTTTGTCTGATGCAACAGCAGATTGGTGAAGTCAAATCTTTTCATCCCTATGATTGAAAGTATATTGAATTGTTGTATGTTTAATCACTTTAATTTTTAAAGGTAATAACTCTGATCAATCTTATGGTACAGCCGATCGCCAATAAGACGCTCAAGGACCTAGAAGGCTTCAATTGATCGTTTGGAATATTGAATCCAGCTTTTGGTGGCAATTAAATATGGGATTTAGTAATTATGGTTTCTAATATAAATGAACATCACTCAAATTTTACATGATTTTGATGGTATTAACTGGAGTAAAAAAACATTTTTAGACGGTACAAGCTAAAAGCATATCCATTGACTGCATGCAATTGTATGTGGTGTAGCTGTCTTTCAGGTTGTAAGAGAGTGGCAGCATTCTGTAGGAAAGATTTAGGGGAAGTTGATCCATGTTTTGTTTGTCTAATGCCCAAAGGCCAAATGCTTCATGAACCGACTTTGTTTGATCAACTATGTATATTATTCTCCGTGGGCTTTGTTCCTCTTTGAGTTAGTACTATGAGCAATACAATATTTGTATCAATGTTAAATTCCTACTTTATTTTGGGAATGAAATATCCTCTGAGATTTATTTGTATGTGAATTCTTGGTATTTTTCCAAATGGTTTTATATATGAGCTACACCATCATACACAGTTTTTAGTTGTATTAGAAATTGTCCAATCGAATACTTAACCACCGTTTATGTGATTCCTTTTTTTTTGGTGCATTTATTGTCACACGAACCTTTTTGATCTATTATCCATTCTTAGTTTGGGATAAATGTCATAGCAATAAGTTAATAACCAAAACTATTTAATGACAATGTTTACCTTTGAATTTTCTGATTCTCCATGTTCCTTCTTCTGCAGAACTTATTGTGTTTCTATATATATGCATTCCCTGTATAGCAACAGGAGTTAGGGCGTTGACTTTTTTGTTTGTTAGTCATGTTAGCCAGTAAATTGTATCTTCTTCTTCCAAGAAATTTTAGTAGAAAACTTCTATATTATTTTTTGAAAAATACTAAATCATCCTAAGATCGAACATTCAGACTGAGAAATTG
This sequence comes from Sequoia sempervirens, assembly GCA_007258455.2. Taxonomy (NCBI): domain Eukaryota; kingdom Viridiplantae; phylum Streptophyta; class Pinopsida; order Cupressales; family Cupressaceae; genus Sequoia; species Sequoia sempervirens. Next base: position 1,253,407,890 of record VDFB02271358.1, on the reverse strand, counting down.
CACATGGTTAACTTGCTCTAGGCATTCAGAGTAGAAAATTTACTGTTTGTATTAATTGTTTTCTAAGGTATTCAGTATTTTAATTGTACTGTTAGGATTAACTATTTTCCAAGGTTTTCAGTAATTTAAGTGTGCTGCCTTTAGTACTTGATGATTGCATTGTTCTTGAAGATTTACAACTTGGGCGTTCCACCTTTTTCATTTGGGTGATGGTTTTGGAGAATACATGGCTTGCTTATTTCTGTGGCCCAATTTACCCAAAGGCCTTTTTATGTTTCCTTACATTATGAAAATTTTCACCTGTTTCTGCTGCTGTTTGCTTTGCTTCTTCCATGCTTTTGAAATGTCCTTTAAATGGTTGTTGTCTGCACATAAATGCTTATCATTGTGATTCATCGGGTTTGATTTTTCTCAAGGCAGTACTCTTGATATTATTTTCCATTATTCTTGCAGAGTTCTTGTTCTCTGCATTTAAATTGCCTCTTAAGATGTTGGCTGCACATAAATGCCTATCATTCTGAATTATCAGGTTTGATTTTTGTTAAGGTGGCCCTCTTGATCTTAGGGAAAATTATCATTCTGAATAATAGCAGTAATAATATATCTCTATTATTATAAAATCAATAATTATTTATTATAGATTCATTTGTATATAAATAGAATTGGAATCAAATATATCTTGAAATAATTTTTTTATTATTATCAGCATTAAATTATTGATTATAAAAGTAAATGTGATTTCTTTAAAATCCAAAAATTTGATTTGAAATCGAAAATTAGGTTAAAATACTGAAATTTTATTTTGGTTAAACTATTCATAATATGATTGTAATCTAAAGTGTTTCAAATTTGTTATTGGCATTATAAAGAAGAATAAGAATGTTATCAGCATTTGTGATGTGCTATGAACAATGGATGAAGTTTATAATAATTATTAATACATAATATGATATGTTTTATTCTTCTTATTGTTTTTGATGATTGTCTGTTTCGATGGTTTGGATCTGTTATTGTATAAAAAATTCAGAATTACTGTAGTAATGTTGTACAATATAAACAGTAACTTAAGTAAGAATGATAACAAATATGCTAATTTGAGACTATTAGGGGTGAATTCACTGTAATAATTAATTAATTACAATGTGTCAATGAATTAATTTTTATTTCAACTCACTAAAATAATCATAATTAATTGATTTATCTTATTATTTAATTAGTCAATTTCCAACTAAATTCATGCACACATGTTAACAAATTATATTCTTTTGTTTTTCCATTATTAACTCCATGCGTGTATAATAAATTGATTATAATAAAATTGATTATACATAATTAATTAATTGTCTTTTCATAATTCCATAATTAGCCGATAGGCTATATATTGCATGAGGTTTGGCCTGAAACTCGGCAAACCAAGTTGTTTGACAGCTGCAGAATAAACTTTCCGGTAGCCTTTATTTTTGCAGCTCTTTAGCCGATAGGCTATATACGGTGTGAAATTTAATCCAAAACCTGTCCAACGCCTGAAACAACTTCTGGATTGCCGTGTCAATAGTTTGCTGGAGGGAAATCAGATCTCATGTTCTCCACACAGCCGTTGTTTCAATCTACTCACAATAAATGAAACGCAGATATAAATATCTCAACTTTAAATGCGTTAAAAATATCTTCAATTGCACTGCCATTCATCACCGCTTGAAGTGTTCATAATTTGAAATCCACATTTATCATTTTTATGCAACCATCGTTTGGCGCTTGGTTTGCAGAAGATAATTTAGATATGGGGTTTCTAATGTCTCTTTTGCTTTGTAACGATGATATTAAAATGAATGATCTATTACCTATTAGTATAGAATTATTTGAGTTCTTTTAACCTCAAATTTTAGGATGTATAATTCGTAGAAGCTTTGCTTCGAATATTTGTATAAGTTGGGCAGACCCATGGTGCTTGAAGAGTAAGGCAGAGCAATGACATCGTCAGGGTTATGAATTCATTTTCCATCTCTTCCCTGCAGATGCTAAAATTTCATCCAAGAATAGATGAATTTCGGCTTCTGTCACGGGAGACAAAATTTCTCTGTGGTTTTCATGAAAAGGTATGAAATGAAGTAACAAAATGCATAAACTATTGAGGTACTTCATAGCAAGGAGATCAATTATAAGTTTCAATTAAATTCTAGGTTATGCGTTGAATACCATGTGATTTACCTTCAAAAGATGCAGGGTATGGTTTTGTATTTTTAGTTTGAAGACTAAATCTACATTTCTCTCTTGAATAAGCATAGATTTGAAGTACATTAGCACCTGCGCCTGATTAAATATCAGTAAGGAATTGCATGCCTATAATAATCAAAGATTTAAGGGTTTCCTAGTGTTTAAAACCGTATCATAATTGTAGTCTTTACAACCTCTCCATCCTATTCTATTTGGAATAGGTTGGTTAATTTGATTTGAACTTTGAAGCCAATATGGGGGAATTGTTCTGCATCTCATTTATTCGAAGCAAATATCATTCCTACAATCGTCCCTTTTGGTTGATAGCTCCATTATACCGAGAATAATGGAACTTAGGATACATGGAAGATGTTATGTACACTAATGGTAATGGGTAACTAGAGAGTATAGGCTACTTGTTCAACTTGTTGATAAATAATTCAACCAAACCATAATACATAGAATAAATTTTTCTATGGTGCCTCCTTCCTTAGTTTGGTTTGTCTATTAGAATATACATATAACCAAAGGAAAATGGTAAAACCTGATTTCCAATTACAAATTCCGTTTATGAGTAATGTTGGTCTTCTTATAACTCTATGCTATCTCGAGTTGTTTTCAGATTATCCTCTTGAGCCCATAAGATCTGCTGATGTTGTAGAATGAAAACTTCTATTGTTTGTACTTTGGTGTCCCAGGCATCCCAACAATGAAGATTAACTATTCATTAACAAAGCATCGAATATTGCTATAGCAATTAACATCCGATGTGTGGTGTTATATCAATTTTCTACCAAGTGCAACTATTAAAGCCATGCAATGTGTAAATTCGTCACATGATTCTGTAGATAACTATCAAGGTCTTATGCACAACCTCTGTATGCTTATTAGTTCGAGGCTGGATGTTGGTACTAAATGATAACTTGATGCCAAGCAATTACTGAATTTACTTATCAGTTTCTTGGACATCTAAACACGATGATGCCAATCATGCTTAGTTTCCTCTGAGTGTAGCAATGAAAACTAAATTTTATCCAAATAAGTCATTACATCCATCTTAATTTGGACATTAAGTCTGTGGATTCATGCTAATAGTTCAACTTTTCCTAACCCATCAAATCTAGAGATGGTTTGTTCTCAGCGCTAGGACAGTTGTGAATTCCTTGGTGTGTATGTCCATTTTCTCTTCATATTGCACAATATACTTGGAAATTATAATTCTATCTTAAGTCATCATTAATGACCATATAACTCCCGTCACCTTCTAATTGCATCTTTGTTAAAATCCCTTGCATCTGTTTTGCATTTCTTTGTCTAAGAAAAGAACGAAATTGTTGCAGTTCAAAAGAAGGGATCTTTCCTGATAACCATGCAATGCTTCTTATCTATGTGAAAAGTGATTAGATGAAAATAATTTATTGCATCTATAGTGATGTAGTTGTTGCATGGTCTGTGTCATCTTTCTCAATTCCTTGCTCATATTATCCTTATTCAGAAACTAAGGCTAGAAACTGTCCTTCTTAACCTGTTTTAGGACTCTTTCATTGCTTCTTTGCTCTGAATCCTCTTGGGTACTATTTATAGCTTCATAGGTTAGCAGAATTCCAGCTCTGATAACAATGAAATCAATTAAACTCAATGATGAGGATTCATAGGGTGTAGGTTATAGCATAGGATTTAAATTATTATTTATTATTTATTTAGTTTTTAATCCTATGTAAAAAGTTAAAAATTTAAAAGTATAAGTCAAAAGTTAATGGTTAGTTAGGATGTTAGGAGGTTAGCATAAAATAGTTAATTGTTAAATTGACTCTTTATGTTAAGATTTGGAAGATATTTCCAAATCCTTTAATTTAGGCATATTCATGCCTATATAATAGTGTATCTTTCTCCTCATGTAGGACATTGGAAATACAAGTTTTGGAATTCATTTTGTTGCACATAATATTAGTCCATTGGTTGAATTTGTTCTCTGACTTTGGCTTGCTTGGTACTCCATATCACTTAAGTAGGGAATTTCTAGAAACAAGATTGCTTGGGAATGCTGCAGAATAAATTCTGGAAACAAGATTGTCTGAAAACTTTGCTAATTACAATAAGGTACACAGTACATTCTGACCAGGATGCCTTCTATGTTTAGGCACTCCTCAAGATAGGCTCCGTTCAAGAAAGAACCATCTGTGCTTGATCATCCTAAAACAATATTTAGTTTTCAAAGATCATTTTGTGTTGTATTTTATTCTATTTGTCCTAAACTAGGTCTATGCTTTATTCTTATTCTGTTTTCTAGAATAAACCTAATACTTTGTTCATGTTCAACATCCTCTTATATCAAGAGTCCCAGGGAAAATGCAGCTGGCAATGTAATACAAATGAAAGGGGGTCTATAAGTGGACAGTGAAAAATAGTTTGATAAGTTGCAAACCCCCCAACAAGAAGATAACAACACAATTTCAGGGTTGTCCAATGTGTTTTAATATCTTTCTACAGCATTGTTGGTCATTAGAAAAGAAACAAGCATGCTTTGACTGCTTCTATCTAGTAAAATTGTTTCTATCTAGTTTATGAAATACTAATTGCAAGATAACTTGGTTGAACATTGGAATAAAACTGCTTCTATCTAGTTTATGAAATACTAATTTCTATGGAAAGACAATCTAGAGTGGACTGTGTCACTGTAGAATGCACAACATGCATGGAATACAAATCAAGTTTATCAAGCTTTATTGGCAAGCCAAGCCCTTAATGCTATGAAAAGATATGATCTATAAATATTAAAGACTAGTTGTTCTTCTAAATTTTCGATATGTTTATCTTGGATAAATAATGTCGAAATCAAGTTTTGACAATTATAGAGTGTAGATCTTAGACCAAAGTCAAGACTCAAAACAAATTCTCAAAGAGTCAAAAGGATCTTTGATTTTGTCCATACGCCTTTGTTGTTCTAGACCCAAGCTTGAATGTCTTGGGAGATGATTGGCTTACCTTATAATGGAGATTCTTAATTTCCATTATTAAATGCCAATGGTGTTCTGCTTGAATATTCATTCCCAGGTTTCCAAATAGGTCCATTGAGTCTTAATACTCTATTCATATTGCAATGGATAGGTAATTGGGTGTTCCACTTGTGCTTGATAGTCAAATATTTCAGTATTCACTACATACGGCAAGATTTGTAACATCAGAATATGCTCAACGGGCTATAATAACTTGCCTTGTGCTTGCTAGTGACACATTGCTTATTGAAGTTGGCTACTTATTATTTTACTATTTTAAACAAACTATAAAATATTATTTTAATAGTTTTTCTTCTGACTAGCTATTAAATTCTGTATAAGTAATTATACTATTTGTGTACAATATGAAATAAAATTAGTTATAATATGAAAGGAGACCTTTATAAATGAACTGGATACTTCCCAATAAATGAATTGGTCTTTTTTGAGGACTTTGTTTTCTTATAGTCAAAATGAAGTTTGAATATCTCATCACCATTTATAATTATTATTTGTACTCCTAAACTCTGGAGAAGTTTTACCGATGCACTTTACATGGATTTCTTCTATAAAATAATAGAATGGAATCACTTTATGATTTATATTCTGCAAATTAAAGACAACTTTTTTATTATTTCTCATGTGTTTTTAAACATGATAATGCAAGCAGATATTCCCCACTTAGGATGGGGAAACTGTTGCTCTGGATTGGCTTATAAATAATGACAGTAAGACCTTTTAGCACTTTTTATGATACCTATATTACTATTGGCAGTCATAGTCTCTTCCATGTTGTGAGATGTGGAATGCAAAGAAAACTACAATTGAATTTATCTTAAAGGTAGGCTACAATTGTTTTTGATGTGTTGTTTCATTTTGCTATATCTTTATCATGTTTTGCACTCAAATTGTCATACCACTTGTGATAAATCTAATAAATCTTACCTATAAAATATTTTTTATAGGTCTTATGCAAAGCTCAATTTAAAAACACTATACTGAAACTTTTTTACTCTTATGGTTGGTCTAATTAATGTGATAAAAATAGTAGAATGATTGGAATCAATCCTCATATCTTAGTAATGCTATGTTTCAATCTGTCTTTGTCAAGGAATATTCTAATTTCTGATTAGCTGGATTCTCAAATTCGCAGTTGTTAAAAGACCTGCAAGCCTAAATATCCAGATTTGCTATTGACCTCAGTTCTCTTGTTCTGGATGTTAAATATCTTTTAATCAAGCCATGAACCCTAGCTCTGCAGTTTTTAAAATATCTTTTATGATATGTTATTCAATATCACTAAGTGTTTAAAAGGCCAATTTGGCAGCCTCGTCAATAATTCCTTTAGAGTAAGTAGCAAGTCACTAAGAAGATTTCATAATTAAATTGTATGTTTGTTCATATGAATATTTTTATTTGGCAGTCTGGTTAATAACTCCTTGAGAGTAATAAGCCTGTGTCTTGCCATGATCTAATTTGTGCACGTCTTTTTTGTCAGGCCTGGTAGTTGTAAGGTAGTCTCACCATTTAATACCTGTAGAGGTAGCATCTATGACAAATATTTATGCTTATCGAGTTTTGAGGAGAGCATTGTATAATCTAATTACATATTCCTTTTCATGCTTGGCATTTTTGTGTGATAGATAAGACCTCCAATGTGACCTTCATTTCACTAGCATCTACGTGACAAATCTTCATTGCAGATATGGATAACCCACCAAAAGACTTGAAAAATGGTTTGAAAAAAAATGAAATATTTCAATAACCTTATTAGGGGCCAAAAGCAGAATAAATAGTTCCTCTCCTACAACATAAGATAAATTACAAGATCATATATTTGATTCATATAGATATGAAATTTTTTCCTCATTACAGATTATGGTTGAAAGGTGTTTAACAATTATCACAATCACAACATTTGCATTAAAAGAATTAAGACTCAAGAGCATGTAGATGGTAGAATTGCAACAACTATGGTTGTTTTTTAGTAACTAACATAAACTTTATTTGTTTTCTTTTTCTTACCATCTTATTATACAACTTCATATTCATATATTTACTCACAATTTCATCATGTGCAAGTGGTTGATTTTTATTGGTATATTTTTGCAACAATTGCTTTTAACATGCTAACAATCTTATATTGTCTCCTCTCTAACACTTACTTTTATTTTTTTATACAACTTATACCGTTTACATAAAACCAAGTATGCATTTTTAATGTACGTCCACTAACTTCTTCTTTAACTATGCAGGAACAAAATACATGAAAAGGCAACAAACTACGTGTCGGCTCATTTCGTACTAGCACATGAAATCATCTACTACACAATCGCCACAAATGAAATAGATACAAATATTTCATTCAATTTTCTATCACCAAATATGTATTACAAATATTCAGAGTAGCCAGATACACCCCTGCCCCTCCCTGGGCACACGTATCCCCAAATCCGATACAGATACTTGTGTGATACGCTATGGATACACGTTGGATATCGTACCCACACGTGCCCCAAAATAGCTTGATTTTCCAGCCGTGCCGAATATTATGTGATTTGATTTTTAAAAAAACTGACATGAATCTTCCAAAATATTATCTTAAAAAACTTCAATCATGCATTTTTTTATTTTGTTTTGTATTATTAAAACCTACACCAAATAAGGAAGACAAATGTTTTTCTAAGTCTTCTTCCAATACCACTCTACTATTTTTTTTTGGTGTTTTAATTTTTACAAATTTTAAAAAATTAATTGTTTTTTAATTTTATATTTATATTATATTGTTTAAATGTTAGAGATTTTTAAAAAAATAATACTTATTCTTTAAATATAAATAAAATTTATTAATATATATTTAACTATTTATTCTTTACTAAATTATTAATATTTAAATTATTAATATTATTTTAATTTATATTTTCTTATTTGCTTTTAAAGTAATGAAAATCTCCTCTAATAACTTAGAAAATATGTGTATGTTTTTTTTATTAATGTCGAATCTAGCTATATCCATATTGTGGGTCTTAAAAAATGGTCGTATCTATATCCAATACCATATGGTATCTGTATCTGTATCTATGCAACTTTGCAAATATTTTGTAAATTTTGCAAACAAGCTTGAATATATTTTGAACTACACTTTCTTACTGTGTTTATTTTAATATAGTATTCTATCGGCGTAACCCTTGCACCCCCTCTGGTGCAAGTGCTAGTTAATTCATTGCGAAAATCAATCTTTTTTGTTCCTTAATTAACACAAGTTACTAATTCCTTGATTCATGAGCTTGTACATTTCTAAATGGATTAAAGTGAAAGCAAATTCAAGTTTCTAAATGAAGCCAATTCATGAGCTTGTACATTTCTAAATGGACTAAAGTGAAAGCAAATTCAAGTTTCTAAATGAAGCCAATTAATCACTATCATTCGTTTCATCTAAAAATTTAAAAATCTATTATTTTTCTCACAAATTACATTTGTTTAAATCTTTGGAAATCTTGATTGAATTTTCAAAAATCATAATCATGTCTAGAAATTAATTCAAATAATCAAATCATAAATTGTATACATTGCATTTGAGAAACTACATTCATAATCATGAGAAAATCTTATTCGCAAAAGAGAATACACTTAATCAAAAGTTGGCTATTTTTAGAAGTTGAATATTTATTTTGATTTTATGTATTGTTTTTAATTTACTGGTGTTATATTTTCAAATCTTGTTCTCAAAAGAGAATACACTTAATCAAAAGTTGGCTATTTTTAGAAGTTGAATATTTATTTTGATTTTATGTATTGTTTTTAATTTATGGTGTTATATTTTCACATGGATGGTGGGACATGGATCCATTGTCTAATTTTATTTGTAGGATTATGAGATTGAACTTCCAATCTTGCTTGTAGGGGTTGATTTTAGTTTTTACTCTTGCTGCACATAATATGGAGCACTTTAGAACAAATAGGTCTTATTATTATGTTTGAAAGACAAAAATTTTTTTTTTTTTTTTTTTACTAAATCAATTTTAAATATGACAATTATAATAATTAATACATATATTGTTCAAATTTATTATGAAGGTTTCTACTAGAGATAGCAATGCATGAATAAAAAAAATGAATATTAAGATATGATTCATATTTAAATCAATTTCTTGTGTAGTATGATATAATCTAGTCTAATAAAGCAATCAAGTATATGCAAAGTGCTAAAAAGAGGAAAAAGTAGAAAATGTCTTTACAATAGTATATGAAATTCTTATAGGATAGAATTGATATATATCTATTGATAATTGTAAGAAAGAAATATTTGTAATAAAAAATGTTTGACAACCAATGTATGATTTTTCAAAAGCTTGAAGCTGAATTACTTTTCTATTTGATAAGCACTAAGCTTTTTTAAAACTTTGAATCTGAATTGTTTTTCTATTCATTTTGTTGCAAATCCAAAATGGTTGTTTTGGTCCAATGTAAAATGTCCTTGGAAGTTGAAACTCTCATAAACCGAATATGATATTTGACTTGTTTTTCAAATATTCTTCATAGGTTGTTTTTTATTAGATAGGTAGGGAAGGGCCCTGATCCCATACAAAGCTAACAACAAAGCAAAAATAGCCCAACAAAACAAACTAGCAAAGGAATAGCTAGCCAAAAACAACAGACTAAACCAAAGTTAGCATACCAAAAAGACCATCAAGTATAAGCATGCAAGCTAGTATCAAGATTATCATCACAACATGCAAGTCACTTATCAAAACCAAAAAAATATTAACAACAAAACTGGGATAAAGCCACAGGCCATTAAGCATAAACCACATAGGCATTAAAGCATACAGAAAGGTCATACTAAAACCATTATAAGCATATAAACTAAACCAGTCTAAGACTAAAAAAATATAGTTAATAGCCATACTTAAGAAGGCACTTAGGCTAGAGAGTTCGAGCAATCTTCATAGGTTGTTGTCTAGACCTGCATGGAAGCAATTTCTTAAGCATGTCCTTTTCAAGGGTACAATACAAATTATTCTTATACTATGTTGTTATTATGCATCTGAGACATTGGTTGTAGGTAAATGCAATCTCTTGGTTGCAATTGTTATAGTGAGCAATATTGTTTACAAAAATGGGAGATCCTACCACTGTAAACTAAACAAATGGGCTGAAATGGAATTGAAAAAGCATTTGCAATTTTTAATTTTCCGTACACTTGCAAATTTCACACAATAGAGGAATGTGTTAGAGGTGGTTTTTTCTTACTTCTATTTTGCTATTTTTAGTTTCACCATTTTTAATGTCTAATAGATACTGATAAGCTATTCGTTTGCAGTAAAAAACAATTACACCTACACTTCCAACTGTGTAGTTTTTGGCACTTTGCATAAGCATTCTTATTGTTGTACTAGGTATGAATGCATAATTCTGGCAGACATGAGAGATATTGTTGATTCCACTTGACTCATCCAATAACAAAATGGATTCACAATCACTATCATCATATTTTTATTTGGTAGCAAGTTTGAAACCTGTTATACATATACTTGCATCTATGTATATTTTCTTTACAAAGTTTTGTTATAGATTTCCTATAAGATTTAGTGTAATTATCATTTCTCCTTTGTGATCAACTAAATTAACACGAAGGATCTGTTTCAAACTTTTTGCTTTGTCTAGATGAGTTTTGTATGTGATGATGGAATTTGCTTCAAAAATGTCTCCAATTTTCCAAGCATTAAGATCTTCAATTGATACTTTATTAAAAGTATTTGTATATGATCTATAGAAAAAATTAGCAAGAAACAAAATTCATAAGATAAGAAATAACAGTATTTTGTATTTGTTATTGCAAAATTCTACTTACTTTTTGGTGTGATGATCTATATTCTTTTGTTGCTTTTGTTGTCTTTTGCTATTACTCATCTTTGTTAAAATCCAATAACAAATTGTATTAATAAGAAAATTGCATTGAAAATTATAATGAAAATATAGAATAGAATAAGAATGAAGTATTTTGCAAGAAAGGAATCTTATGAAAGATGTGATGAATAGATGAAGTTTGTGAGTATACCAAATGATTCAAGAATTATTTTATTATTATTCTTCTATGGTTGGTATAGTAAGCAATAAAAAAATTGTATAATTACTCCAATACATGTCTGTTTTAGAAATTTGAAATCTATTTTTGTTAATATTTCACCAAGCATGGTCGATTACCAATTCTGGAAGATTTTTTTTGTCATGTAAAAATCCCATTTTTCTGGTTTTGAAGAAACTTTCTAGTCCTTTTGTAATTGTGTTGTCTTATTCCATATTGATGTCCGAATCTCCAATAATTAGGATTTTGTCGTTAATATGTATTTGATTCAATGCTTGGTTAATAATCTCAATCATTGCAACAAGTTTTGTACCAGGAGATACATATAGATTTATCAAATTGATTTTATACTTGTGAATAGTTAATTGTACTACTATAGATTCAAAGCTATTGGTTTTATAATAATTTGAGTTTATGATTTGTGTTGGTTTTTTTATACATATAATAACACCATATCTAACATGCATAGAAATACATTCAAATTATTGTAATTTGTTATTGAAATATGAATTAGATGCATGCGTTTCTTGTAAACATATTAGATAGGATTCGATATAAGTCATAATCATTTACAATGTCATCGATATGGGAGTATAGACTTTGTGTATTCAAGGAGATAATAGATATTGAGGGGTTTGTGATTGAGATGTTTTGTCTATATTGGAACTGCCATTTTGCTTCTATGAGTAATTGATGCATTTCGTTTACAAGTTTTTTTTTTTATATTAAAATTTTGTCTTGTTAGTAGATTCAATAAGTATAATGAATGTATATTTTGTACATGCGACAAAGCGATATATACTAGTCCATGCAACTTGACTCCTAACAGATCAAACATGAGTACATTTAGTGTGAGACCTTGTGATCTATGAATTGAAAAATACTTCAAGTTTAGTGTCAAATCTTGGTTCAGGAAGTCTGTATCTAGAAATTGTTGAACCCTTTGCTAAAATAGATAGCAACAAAGAAACTGCACATGATTTTGATATTACCACGATGAATTAGGACCTTCTTCTTGAGATGGTGATGTCCAAAAAATTTAGGTGCCAACTGCAAGGTTGGTAGAAAGAACAGGAAAGGACAAAAAAATTAAAACACAAATTAAGCAACATATAAGACTTTTGACAAATTGTTTAAAGTCTATTGTAGATACTTTAGCTCAACTTGTAGGTCCAATCGATTCTTGTTTTGACTCAACTTCAGTCAAAGGGAACAAAGTTATTGAAATGATTCATAAATATAATTGTATGGCCAAACAATTGAAAATTGGATTGATAGAGTTACAAGCAACACACAAGAATTAATAACAAAGATTAAAAAGATACATGATGGTATTTAAGTTATTGTAAAAAAGGGGTGAAGAAAGCTTGCATTAAGAACCTTAACCAACTATAATTGTGAATCTGAATCCAAAGATTAACCCTTAAATGTATGTGATTACAAAATCAAAGCAAGAAATAGAAAACCATAACACATGACACCAAATTTACATGGAGAAACTCTTAAAGGAAAAAAATACACCACATAAAGAGAGAGGCAAGTATATTAACAGTCCATGGGAGATTACAACTATAATACACTTCTCTGAATAACTCTAGAATCAAGCAACACCCTATTACCTACACATTGAACAAAACTGAATGAAGAACTCAAGATCAAAGCCCCAATTTATACAAACTTGTGAGGATGAATACCATTATTCTATCACCAAAAAATAGGTAGTAAAACCACTGGGAAAAGCCCAATGCCTACCTCCTGCAACCACCAAATCCACCCAAAATAGCAACTTACAAATCTCTTATGACTATCATAAGGCATCTCTCATTCATGGGCACCTAAGGAAGGATTATGTCATAAATGTTGTCATAGTCATCATAACATATTGTGAAAAATGTCATAGCTATCATAGATCCTCTTACAACTTATGGCAGATTTCATAACCCTCCAAAAATAGGAGATTCCAAATGGGATGCCTTGCTATTTTGTCCTTTTCCCAGAAGACAAACGAAAATAGTAACTTCGTCTTTACATGAGCTCTTTCACCACCATTGGTTAAACAATTTCACCTCTTATGGGTAATTTACAAAAGACATTAGGAAAAAAATTAATTAATGGATTTACAAGGTTGATGTCACCTAAATCCTAACATTAGTAAGAAGAAAATAGATTGATGATCTAACATTGCAACTTCAAAATAGGAAGAGCAAAATTTGTTAAGAATAGATAAGTATCTTAAAGAAATGATAGATTCGGGGATGCAAAAAATGGTTAAGGAGATCTTAATTTTTTTGGATGATAACATGGGTATTATATGGAAGAAGAGTGGAGAATAGAAAATAACAACTCTTAGACAAAATATGTAGGAGAAATCATACTTGTTAAAATAGTACAATCAAGTAAAACCTAATGTTCAAAATGAGCTTTTGTCTATCTACCCAGATGATGAACCAAATCTATAAATCATAGATGTTTGAATAATGTGAGCAATTTTAAAGAAAAGGTTGAAAATTTGTTTATAAAAAAAACATTTTGTGTGGAAAATATGAAGAAAAAATAATGTATCAATTTTCTAAGGTACTAGTCATTTATTTGGTCATTGAAACAAATTAGAATGGATTGGAAATATTAGAGCATTGTGGAGATTGAGAATTGAGAACACTATCATTTCAAATCATAATGAGATTGCACCTATTATCAAAACATACCTTGCAACAATAGAACTTAATAACGTGTTTGCAAATTTGAAATTATGTATTGAAGATTACCATAAAAGGATTATGTGATTAAAAATTCAACAATGAAATCAAAATAAGCAATGCCACAAGTTTCCAAACATAAGTGACACAAGATATACGTGGAGAAACCCTTGCGGAAAAAAAATCCACACCCAAAGAGATCTAATGTTTGTATTAATCTTCAAATGAGATACACCAATACAACACTCCTCTCTAAATTTCGGTAGCACTTCATCAATCTGACAACCTGCAAATCAAATTCTACAACCACCATCTCAAGGATCCAATATATAGAATTTTATGGGAGAGAATACCACAAATGGTATCCCAAAACAACAATCAAAACAACTTGGAAAAACTCACGCCCCCTTAGTGGAAAACCCATAAACATGGCATAAAATATTGAATAATCACATGACCTTCACATGGGTGCCTAACTCACAACCAATCATAATTTTTCAATACCGAGTGCTCCATAACTCTCCAATGGCTCCGACAACTTCATGCAAGAGCATGCACCAACATGCAAACCTAGGCACCCAACCATGCAAAAGAATGCAAAACATTCAAATAACATGCAAGAACATGCACACTAAAGTGGTCCCCACTCAAAAAGTTGGACATCCAAGAGGAATATCCTCCCAAAATTCTCTTTAACCGTCACTATAATGGGTCCACCTCTTTGAATGTAATTAAAATTTTTCATAGGAAAATAAATAATAAATATTTGTCCCTCATGTCCCCTAGAACACTTTAAAAAGAATGTGGAGACACACAATTATCAACTTAGGATAACAATTATAATGTCACCTATCCTAACATTCTTCCACTTGAAATTATGCATTGCAATTACATCCATGAGATACAAATATCATATCTAATCAAGTATAGTGATCAAGGCCCATGGCCTTCCTGCACCAAGAGAACTTATTCATGGTCACTGGCTTCATGAGAGAATCTGCAACATTATCTAAAGTGTCAACCTTCTTAATCAAGACCTTACCATTCTCAACCATTTCTCACACAAAGTGGTACTGAACATCAACAAGTTAAGTACAAACATGATACATAGGATTTTTGGCTAAACATATGGCACTATGACTGTCACATCCAATCCTCATTGTCTTGCAATCAAAACCAACACCTTTACCAAGTCTATGTAACCAAACTGCCTCCTTAGAGGCATGTGTAGTAGCCATATACTCTGCTTCAGTGGTGGACAATGCAACTGTAGGATGTCTCTTACTCTTCCATCTCACTACACCTCCAAACAAAGTAAAAACATATACACTAGTGGACCTTCGACTATCCAAATCACCTACCCAATCTGCATCAACAAAAACCTATATGTCTAATGACTTAACCACATCATTAGTACCATGATAAACCAAATAGTAATATGAAGGATAACAACATATATATTTGTATTTGTGGGATGGGATATATTGGCATGAATGATGGATAATTTAATGATGTTCTTTGTGTACCTTCATTTTGAACTAATATCCTTCTATCTATCAGATCACACATGGTGGAGCAGGAAAGAGTGTTGATTTCACACCAAATTTTGTCATAATTTGAGATTTCCATATAAGAGATATAGTTGCAATTGGGGAGGTTGATCATCAATCTTGAGCCTACACCTTCTCACATTTTTCTCCCATTGTTCCTTCATTGATGTTCACATTCATGCATCTAGTGTGGACACTTTTGAGGAGATTTAGTATGGTCATTTGAATCTTGGTATTCTTTCATCCATTGAGGTTCTAGAGACATGTTGATATAGCATTTCCTTCATCTACCATTGCTTTTGATGATGCCCGTGTTTCCATAATTTTGTCTTCTTGTGATTCAATATAGCAAGACATACATTGTCTTCAAGATACAACTACTTGGGATGAGTACTTGACAAACATTGCAAGTTTGTTTGTAGAGTCTCATATTTAAGATTTGGGAGTCACTATTGATTTCATTCATCTTCTCTTTGATATAGATTATTCTTCTTCATTTGTTATGAGGGAACACTTCGACTCTCTTGTTCATTCTATAGATTATCATTCTTCATAGATTGACATGTGTGGATTCTTTCAAGTAGCATTTGGTGGAGGCTTCTTTACCTTTAGAGGAGATATATTTTTCTTTGGATTGTGTTCTACAATCATCTCTACTAGAGTTTGGATTGTCATCTTCATCAGTGTGGCCTAGAATGCTTATTTGGAGTGTGTCAATTTTCAGAATTGACATGGAGACACTTGAGCATAGTTCAGAGACAACACATTTCACCTTCTTCCCTCATCTTCATTTCAGGAATGGGAAGACATCCTGCATACCATCTTGGTTTTGTTTCTTCCCAAGGGAAGGAATGTTGCTTGAAGAGATTGGATCATCTTTAGTATTCAGTGTTGAGCATCTACCATCTTTGTAGGAAACATTATATTGAGGGGGATGCATGGTCTCTCTTCTTCTTTCTTATGGGGGTATTTTTTGTCACATGGGGTTTTTTCCTTCTCATTCTTCATTGAGAGCATTTTGTTTTCATCTCTCTTTTGGGGAGGATTTTTTTCTCACTATGTTTTCTCTTTTTCTCTATTGTGAGAGATTGTATTTGTACATAGGTACCTAACATGACCTTGTAGCTCTGGGACCCATATTTACAATAGTTTGTTCCTCCCTAATTTTCTCTTGAAGGGGGGTGTTGATTTGAATTAGGTGTTTTACCTAACTAGTTCACCTAGTAGGTCCTATGCACATGTTAAGTTTACTTAAGTCTTAGGAATCTTTCTAGAAGTCTTAGTTGGAATTACATCTTATCTTATCTCATGTCATTTACTTCTTGTGTCCTAGGTCATTTAATATTAGTTGGACCTCATATTGTACGATTAAGACACTTGTCATGGTCTTGTATAATCATGTCTCACCTTGGATATATAACCAAGGGCTTTCCTTTGTAAATCAATCCATTGCAATCTATTATTTTGCATCCTTTAATAGAATAACATTATTCTCTCATATCCGATCTCTCTTGTACTTTAATAGAAGTTCCTAGATCTTGGGTGGCTATAATCTTCAGTCAAATATTGTATGATATAGAGCATTATATACCAATTCTTACATAGTCATCCCAAGAGAGGTCTAGTTGTTTGTAAATGGGATCTATGGGAATGATAGAGAACTAAGAAAATTGATTTTTAATAGTAGGGTATTCATTAGATTGCAATGCCTTGATATGTTCTCCTCATTCTCTTTTTATTATATATCAAGGTCACTAAATTTTCCCTTATTCTCATTTATGAATGCTCATAAACATATGCATGTGTTTTTATAAGATGCAAGGTTATTTGAATATCGGGAATAAGCATCTTCATAAAAATCATAAGTAATTGGATCAATGTAATTCCTAGCATTTGAAATATGTGATATACATAAAGGAACAACCATAAGATCTAATAAAATTCATACCAATCAGCTACGATTGGTCATATACCATGTAGGGTAGAAAACTAAGATATACAAATAAAATGTTCCTTTACCATGAAAAAACCATACCTCTGGAAAGAAGAGAAAAACAACGTTTGACTTTCACAATCAGTTGTTGTAGGCTTAATATGTGTTCTTGAAACACTTACAACAATAAGGTACAAAAATAATAAACTTTTTTCTATATAGTAGAATTTCCAACTTTCATAAAAGAGTGAATTCTTGAAGCATGCTTGGTATAAAAGAAAATCAATACTTAATGGTTCAAACTACCAATAGCGTCATCAATTTATTAAAACACAATTATAATTTCTTCCCTAGTGTCATTATTAGGCATAAGTTGATGGGATATCAACTTCAACATGTAGGAGTTTATGGTGAACTCCTCAAACACCCCATGATCACTTGCGAGACAAAATAACTTCCACAAAAAGAAATGGCAGAAATATCATGCTATCATTAAGATGCAAGAATGCCAAACTGAATATGGAAAAGTACATATGAAGCCTTCCTTATATAGGCAAGGTTGAGATGTAGTATGTAATATGATGTTGACATGTGTCATAATCTTATGACATGTGACAACTAACTACCTAGGAAATGATGCTAGATAAGATAAAACTTCTAGAAAAGACAACTCATCCTTCTAGAAGGAATCTTATATCCTAAGCAAACATGTGAACCTATCACCTAGTAAATGATACCTAGGAATATAATTAAATGCCTAAGTAAACTTATGTAAGTGTAATTAAATAATTAATTACACCAACACAGCACACAACGAAAACACACAGTTGCAAATGCAAAGTAACTTATTCAATGAATATTTTGCAAGAGTTTATAAAATAGCAATGAGAATAATATATCCTCAATAATGGTGTTATTCTTAGGTATCAAAACAACTTCTTACTTCAAGGCCTAATTTGAGAGTGGATAAACTCTCCTACACTTTAGGATCACCTTAAACCAAGGATGGTATTCCCATAGGTATACCTTAATTTTTATTTTAACCAGTTATAATATAATTGTTGTCAATCAGATTGCACCCGAATGCTTGAATGACTAAATTCAACAATTTGTTGAAACATGGGAACTATCTTCAGGCCATGGGTATTCCTATGGCGAAGATAGACATCCAGATTCTAGTCTGGTTCCTATATGATGATCAATTAGGTACTTGAATGATTTGCTTTGAGAAAAGGGTAAGAAGGACTGAACTGAATGCATGAACTAAAACTAAAACTTCGGTGATGCACCTAATTGATATTTATGAGCAGATTGATTCACAACTGATTATTACTGAATCTATTTTCACAACTCAAATTGGGAAATCTAATTACATAAGTGTTTCATCAGAAGGCCTAATAATCCATTCTTTATGAAGGAAAATGATATTTTCACAACCTAAAGGAGAGGATAAATTAACAACACAACTTATGACCCATAACTAAAATTGCTTTTTTCATGTACATGCATTCATGAATGTGACAGGAATTTAAAGGCTTTGAAATCAAACACATTAAATTCGCATCTTAAACATTCAATAAATACAAAACTCCTGAATCTGAGAAGGCTAATACTTAATAGCGATAATGAAAAGAAGGAAACTCTGCAAATGACAAAACTAATGAAAACCAAAACTCACTGCTGTATTAAACTGTAAATAAAACTGAGTTACAAATCTTAGTCTCTCTGCAAAAGGTATGCAAGAAGAGATGAAAATAAGAACTGAGGAAAAAAGAAAGACTTCTCTCCATAAATACAATGATGGCATGCATAATGTGCCCAAAAGGTGGAACTCCAAGCCAAGTGGAAGCGAAAAAAAGCAATGCATGCTTCTCACAAGCAAAGGAAAAAAACCTAGAAAAAGGGAATCAAAACTGAAATGATCTGCACTAAAATAGCTCCAAACTCATCGTGATGATTCACTTGACTTAAGTGAACTAAAAAAAGTCTCTAGTTGACTAAAAGTCAAAATAAATCTTTGAAATCTTCAGTTGCATGCGTAAGTTTTAGTTTCACCTTCAAATCTCCTCTTTTGCATGAGTAAATTTTTTTAGTTCACTTCCCTTTAAAAAATAGCTTATTTCAACAACTATTTAAAACAATCGATAAAATTGTTTTAATAATGTTAAATAAACATTACAAATAATATGAAGGGACTTAAAAGTTTTTTTTTTTTAAATTAATACATCACTTCTTATATCTCCTGAGCTTCATCATTAGCTCACAGCTCCATCCATATCACAAGGCTTATTGACTTAAAAAATTAATACCACGAAGGAAATAATATGAAATGATTATGCTAAAAACAAAGGTAAAAAATAACCAAAAAGATTAGGGCATCGAAACAAAACCATTGAACCCTAATCTTTTGCTTATTCATCACTTTGTATCTTCACTGAAACTTGTTGGTGTGTTGCCATAAGGTTTTGAACTACTACTCTTTGTGGAGTCAACTGGAGTTTTACTGGAGATTTGGCCAACTTGAGTCTATTTGGAGATTCACATGCTCAAAATCCCACATGGTATGTCTACCCCTCTATAATTTTTGTGAAAAGATGGAGATTTTTCTTTGTCTTTGTATTCTCCGTATTTTCAAAAAATTTCTCATGAAAAATCCTGAAGATTTTAACAAGATACCACAGACCATGGCATTCAATCAATGCATTTTGTATAAAAATGAAGAAACCCTCTATAATTTTTAGTTTTTATTGGCGATTGTGTAGCCTCTCTGCATCTCATTGGCCATGACCCTTTTGAAATTTTGGGTTTTTGTAAACTCCTTTGTCTGTAGATGGTCGCGACTTGTCTCTCTATACTTTTGCATTCTGCTGATGTATTCTTCTTTGTTTATCTTCTGTCAATATTTCCCTATTTCTGGCTGCCATAGATTTGCATTTGATGAGTTCTTTTAGAGATTGATGGAGATTCTTTTTGGCTTTTCTTTGTGAAAACAAGCTTGATTCGAGCTTTTCCATTTTATAAAGCTTTCTATATTTGTGCTCCTTTTCATGCCCACGATTTTTATCAGTGTTGGTCGTGGCTCGTATTATGATCACTTCTTACTGTGATCCCTTCTTCATTTCAAAAGGTATACAAGTTTCCAATTTCATTTACTTGTGCTACTCTTATCATATCTGTAGATTAACTTTTTTGCGCTGTTCATGTCATGATATTCTTGGAGTATTTGACTCTTTTGAAGCCTTTCTTAACATAATAGTTGTCCCCATACATGCAAAACAAAACCTCCTGTAGCAATATGATGAATGAAATGTCATGGAAAAACACCTACACGTGTTGCATATTTGGATCACTTTTTACATTTTTGTATCTCTGTTGTTCTGAAGATTGTATTTCTGTAGCTTCAAAAGTTGTGGTGAATACTCATTTTCCTTATATGAGATATCTTCTTCATCATGCCAACAATGGTTGTTTGATCAATTTCATGCCATACTGTTGTCCTGTATTACTTCCATATTTGTCATTGGTCTGAAGACTGTGCCCTTCCTTCATTATGTTGTATACTCATTAACAAGGCTTGAATTGGATCTTTGTGTAAGATTCTAAAATTTGCTGCACCTTACCTTTAACAGTGAACTCAAAAGATCTAAAATCTGCTGCATTCAAGGAGGTTTTCTTAAATAATGGAAGGAAATTACTAAATGTATAATTGCTTCAATCATGCTATTCCTCCAGTATTGTCTCTTGTAGAAGCTCTAAAACAGTTTTAAAATTGAAAGCTCTATTTTCCCTTTAAAAAAAATGCTCCTTATTGCTTTTACACTATGTAATGCATAAAACTGTTTGTTGTGAATAAAACTCTTATAACAATATAATAGTATTAGAACTCATGAATGATTTGAGATTGCATTTAACATTATTGAATCAAGGAAGAATGCAGATTTTCTGTATTGAATTTTCACCATGATATGACCTGAAGGTTGCTACTTTGAGTTTCTTCTGAGTTTCTTTTATGATAACAGTCTTATTTCATGACTATAATTGATATCAATGACTCTCATGTATGATGTGAATGAGAGGATGTTTTCCTGATATACTAAGCTCAACCCTTGTGGGAGCCCATTTTGCTCCACATATCTAATGAAATTAATCATAAATATAATGAACTTGTTCCTGCACATTTAAACAAACATGTTAGCAAAATAAACGAAGCTGAAAGCTTCCATTGAATTTCATGTCTTTTGAACGGTGAAATCATCTGATGGATGCCTGATCAAATGTGTGTTATATTTATGTTGGTAATGTAGGCATAGGATTGCTCTTGATTCATAATTGCTTAGAGTAAATTTCTAACATCACATTTCATCATATTTGTAGATAACTCAAAGAGACTGGAGTCGAAGGAGACCGAAGAGCTTCGACAATACTACTCAAAGATATCAAATATCAATGGCTTCATCATTATAGGCAATGATGAACCATCCTCCTTTCTATGTTTACATTGTCAATAGTTGTATAGTATACAATTTGATTTTGTACCTATCATTTGATTGTGTAAATCAAATTAAGCTACTCCCACGACATGTGTGGGACCTTGATCTTTTCAATATGAATAAAACAGTATTTGTTATGCAAATTTCTAATTTTCTATTATAAATACTTGCATAATAAAACTGAAAATCAAATGTAATCTAATGGATGATGAATACTTTAGCAGCAAAATTCAAATTTTTTTGTATCTTCTTTGATGAATGCAATTCAATTCTACCTGTTTGAGCTTGTAGTGAAAAGTAGGTAACAATAACCTCACTATAATAAATAAAAACTATATCCAAATGTATACTCTACCCCATTTTCTCACTACGTCAAGATCAACTAGCTGCATATGACCTCTATATAGCTAATAACACTTTTTCACGTGCATCTAAGGATATCATCTTCACTATAAACCCTAGATATGTTTCAATTAACCATTACATACATAATGGCAAGGTGTAGACATCTTGTACATAATCCTATTCCTCTAAAAAATCTAACAATCTGGGTTTGCTTAAGATTTATCCTTACTATATAACATAAAACCATGAGCAACATGCATGAAATATAATCTACTCCTACAACTAATTGGAACAAAGATGATTTAAATAAAAGTGTTAAATCTTAAACCAATATGGATTTGTGCCTATTCCAATTGACAACAAATTCATGATGAACATACTTAATAATGCATAACTAAACTATAATGACCCACATGGAATGAAGGAGTGGCCATTACAAAAAAAATACAATGCATTAGATGTTATCACACATACACCAAACCTTCATTACATTCATACCAACAAATGTAGCAAGAGGAAATGCAATAACTATGATTACAATATTTCCTTGAATCACTGCAAACATCCAAGGAGAAATACCATTATTGAAAATGTACATTAAAAAACATTTCCTACACTTTACAAAATATATCCCATCATTTACAACTCAAACTTTTAAAGTTTGATTCCCTAGAAATGACTCAAAGCATTTGTAGACCCAAAAATTAGCTTGGAAACCAACCATTTGAAAGAACAACTAACTCAAATATATATATATAGTCTAGCTACTCATGGGAGCCTCAAGATTGTGGAAACATTGATTATTCAAAGAAATCCACAATACAGTATTCACAACCATCGATATGCCATTATTCACATCTCAAATCATGTGAATTGCTTATGAAATGTTGAAATATATGCAAGAGGCACAAAGGAACACATTATAGATCTACAAATCCATTTTTTATTTATTATGCCACTAGATCTAATGTGCTAGGCTATGGTCAAGGTTATAAATCCACTACAAATGTAATCAAAAGATCACATGAAAGCATCAAGCCTAAAAACCCTAACCATTACATTAAATACTATGCCTGCAATTTTAAGTTTTTATTCTCCTTGAATTTGTACCCTTCTATTTAAAAATATTTATGTTCTTGATCTTATCTAATCTGGAAACTACATAGCTTCATCAAAATTTTAATAGTAAATTTATCTTTACCACTACAAGCTACATGTAAATCTACATCCTTTTCATGAACAGTGGTTTATGGGTGGGAGGTACCCTAATATGGAAATTTATGATGTCATACCTGGTCATAAATGGTCTTTGAGGTGTGCAAGGAGGTAGGTGAGGCCAAATAATAAAAAAAGCGAGAGTTTCAAATTGTTGAGGGTTGGGGAGGACTCATACTTCATGTCATTAGTTGAGGTGCTGAGGATCAAGGGTGACATGGAACTCATACGATTAAGTTATGTGAAATGGGGGAATTGCAAACAAGCAATCCCATGAGACAAGAGAGTGTTAGAATGTTAGGTATTAGGAGTCAAGCATACCTTATGGCAATTACCCGAGGAGAGGGAAGGTTGAAAGTCTATCTCTAAAGGAGTACTTAGTAAAAAGGTTCAAGAGTCAAGGGCTCCGAGTTGGTTGAGAAAGTGTGATAGGAAGGGAACTTCTAAAAGTCTAGCAAATATACTTTAAAAAAATTCAGAGGGAAAAGAATTGGGGATGACATGGAAAAAGTACTTGGGTAGAAGTAAGGTAAGCTCGTAACTTTGACTACAATAAAGCATATGAGGAAAAATTGACTTAGGAGTTAGAAACTGGGGGAGGTCCATATGAGGTACCTGAATAAGGGATGGTCTAAAACTTTGATCTTAAAGACTTAGACAAAATTTTAACTACAAAGGACTAGGAGGTTGGGGGTGACAAAAAAGGTATATTGGGAAGTGGAAGCTTGATGGGTTGATAAGAATAGAAGGAAAAGGTGAGGATTGGCATAGTGGCATATTGGAATGAACAACCCTAAAAATTCAAAAAAACTAACAACCCGCACAAACTTAGGATTTCTCCAGAAAAATCTTGACTTAGAACTTTTTGGATTTCTTGCAATTGTTAGCACATGGGAAATGACACAAGGAAACACTTAGGAATTTTTATTTGTAATTAGGGAGAAATTTTCAAATTAATTGCAAATAACATAACAAACTAAACCCTAATCAACAATAGATAACAAAGGAAACTAGAAGCATAAAAACATGAAACAATATCACCTGGTCTTCAAGCCTCTCTTGATTGACCTCTATTGCTCTTCTCCACCTTGCTGCAAATAGTATAATTTCCCTAAGATTTGAAGTGCAACTATAGCCTATGACTAAGATCAACAAAATATTGAAGTATTATGCGTGCTCAAGTATTCATAACTTCTCAAGCATGTACTGATTGCCTAAGTTGTTGAAAATGACTCTGTGTTTGAAAAATGACCTAAGAGAGACCTTGTAAAGAATGTCAAATTGAAAGTGGATGGCTAGGATTAGACGTTGACAAAACCCTAAGATCAAAGGATAGAATTCAATGTGATGAGCAACATTAGGGTTAGGGCAACATTAGGTCAAAATTAGGGCAAGATTTGAAATGAAGGGATGATTTTTAATTGGAGACAATTAAATCAATGGTGGATAATAAATGAGATAAGGAAAAGATTTGAAATGAAGGGCTGATTTTTAATTGGAGACAATTAAATCAATGGTGGAGAATAAATGAGATAAGGAAAATATTTGACACAAAAAAAGAGGTCGCTGAAAAATCAAATAATAATAGAAATTACTTGATTTACGGAGGAAAGTTCTTTTGGAATTAAATAATGATTTAATTCAAAAATGGGAATAAGACAAAATGCATAAATAATTATTTAATTATTTACTTATGGGATGAAAAGTGGGTTAAATAAATAATTTTATTTAATTGAAGGAGAAAAGGATAATGAACAAATTAAATAATTAATGGTAATTATTTAATTTGTAGGCAAAATGAAAATGAGTAATTAAATAAATTAGAAATTTATTTAATTATAGGAGGAGTAAAGATTAGTTAGTGACATATTTAGATAAACAAATATAATTTATTTATTTAAATAATCGTAGAGGAATATAGGATATGAATTAATTAAATAATTAGAAATTATTTAATTTATAGTGTAAAATATGACATTAGTACATAATTAAATAATTTAATTATGTGAGGAAGAAGTGTGGCTTGACATAGAAAAATGTAGCTCGGAGGCCTAGGTCATTTTTATGTGTCTACATTATTCATATAAGACCCATTGAGACTATCTCGAATTAGTTATAAATGGTGGGTTTAAAAGGGTTAAGACACAAAGAAGGGATGTGAATCAAACAAAAAATGACATTATAGATATGAGTGCTTGAGTCCCAACACATTCATAATAAGATTAATTTTTATTGCTTTGGCCAAAGTGATGTTTGCTACATCCATTGTTAGTTCATAGTACTTACAAGATTGCATGGTCGTCATATGTCATATAAAGTTAGAGGATATCTAGGGTCTACATGACTAATTGTATGTGATAGTGTTAATACTCTTTATACTTGGTTCTCAAATCTGGACATGGTAATTTCATAGATAGCAATATTGTCACTCTCATTGAAGGGTTAAGCCACTCAAGTGGGAAGGTGTGTGAATGATCGCAAATTTGTGGTTGGAGGTAAAGCACTCGAATGATGCTCTACATCCATGTAGCTTGATAGAATCCATATTGCTTACACTTGGAGGAAATTCTTAAATTGGTTATATTTTTATTTGTATTCTATAGGACAACAATCCTATAGTTGATTTATACACCTTTGTATCAAATTCAAACATATATAATAATTATTATCTTAATTCTTCATTGAATTCTAACATCTATCAAACTCTAAGATGTCATGGCATTAATTTTTTCCATAAAAAATATTGTGTATGTTCTCATGAAATCAAATATATAATTTCAATTTTTCATATTTAGCTTTAAGTTCAAAATGCAATTTCTTTTTTATTCATGTGCTAATATGTTGCAACATTAAATAGGGAGGTTACATTGAAACCGTCAAAATTGAGAGTTGTAGAGCATCTTCTTGATTTGGTGATTATGACACAAACATTGAATGCTCTCATGGAGTGACTGATTTGAATTATTGGTTATTTTGACCATTATGATAGAATTTGTGATACATAAAATAACTTTAAGAGGTATAATAGAAAATAATATTTCAAGTTGCTTGACCATGATTACGGTGTTGCATGCCACCCTAAATAACAATATATAATAAATAAAAAAATTAATAATACAATAATGACATAACTTTTTTTTAAATTCCTTTTCCAAAATTAAACAAATCAATTAATTATTATTTAAAAATAAAGATACCATCAATAAATCATTTCAAGAATCACTATTATACAAATTTGTAAATAAGATACAATCTGGATTAGGACTCCTATCCTACCAATCCACCAAGATACATCAAAATATGTATTCTAAATTTTCATTACAAATAAAGTAACCATAATTACAGATTATCAGTCATAGTCACCTCAACTATTTGCAATCATGATATGATATTCAACATTGTCACAATGCATGCAGTTTTTTTAATAAGAGCATGGCCCTAGATTTATGGGTAACAGTAATATGATGATTTACACATAGCCTCTCATAGTGTTATGATCTGTTTATTGACACAAATAAGCTTTATAAACAATAGCACATCAATAAGATGAAGTTAGACATCAATTTTATGGCCGACTTTACTATCAAAAGTTTCCGACAATCAACACTATATGACTATTATAATCTTTTAGATAATTCAATTGAAGCTTAGCCATGATAATGGTGGCCATATCAAACTCATGAGCTATGATGTGTGAGATGGCATCTCATTGAATGAAATGATTAAAGCATATGCACAAATGGATTTCTATGAAAAAAAAATTAGAACTTACGAGCAAAAGATTTGCAGGTATAAGCTAGATTTCTCAACCTCTCTAGCATCCTTGATTAGTTCAAGCTTATGTAATGGCTATGAGAAGCTTGATTAGTTCAAGGCTTCTCATAGCCCAAGATCCTCCAAACTTCGTGTTCCCCACCTTAAATCAAAATCACATCATAGAATCAACCCTTGCACTTTTAAAACTAAAATTTCAAATTTTGAAATTTGAAAATTGTGCTTGAACCTTCTTGTTCCTACTAGTCATGCTAGCTAGTGCTTAACCTTCAAGGCTTCTCATAGTTCCAAACTACCTAGAATCAACCCTTGCACTAAAACTAAAATTTCAAATTTTGAAATTTGAAAATTGTGCTTGAACCTTCTTGTTCCTACTAGTCATGCTAGCTGACTTGAGCACAAAATATTTCAAACTATACTATGAGATATCATATAAAAGGAAAATTATCAATTCATTTCAATAGGTGGAGGGAAAGACATTTGGAATATGGAATCAAGAGCTCTCACTTATTGTTTGCATCATCACTCAAAGAGCATGCATGAGCATTAATTACCACATTAGAATTTACATATTTAGCAACAAATAGGCATATTGAATGGTTTATTTTTGTCTCGAGTCTTTGTTTACAACCCATTGAATTAGTTTTCCTAAATGTTTGACTAAGGAGAACATGTCCCTCACTAAGCAATATCCTCAAAGGTGGTTGTAAATACTATTAGTCTCTTATTATAGTTTTAAATACCTGAAGGTGACATGAATTAGAACTTTCTAGATTGCAAGACTTGTCAAATTGATTCCGTGCAACACAAGTTAATTATCTGCACAAAGTTCAATTCCATGTCACAAAATGAAACTACATAAAATTTGCACTGTGATTTCCTCCTATCAAAACATAGTTCAGTTTACTGTTTTTCAATGCATCACATAACCAACCAAATATAAGTAAAGAATCATTTTGAATAACAGATTAACAATTTGCTATCCAACGCCGTCAAACCATACATAGAACTAAATAACCTTAATCTATCTTTTATCATTTTGAAAAGTATAATTACCTCATTTCAATTTATGATCTCACACTCATAAATTCTAAAATTAAATTTGATTTTTATTAATTAAGCTCAAACCTTTTAATAACCAATACAGTAATAATTATTCATTTATTTTCACTAATAAAATGATATCCTTTGTCTATCCTAAAAAGAAAAAAAATCCTTAATGCAAAGCTATAATCGATGTTTGGGAAAATCCAACTGTTTGTCTAAAATCACTTAGTGAGATTTCCAATTCAGTTTTCACTTTTCCAATGGCAGTCGACACACTTCAGGGGTGATAAAGTATGTCTGAATAACCCACCCTCTGAATACAAAGAATCAAGAAAATAACTGATCAAATCCAATCTTAAAACCAGCACAAAGCTCAGGTGGCTCGTGCACATCATTGATTAATTCAGTGCAGCTACAAGTGAATCACTACCGCCGAGCCTCAAATGGAAAAAATGGGATTCCTTTAACTCCTGGCGGTGTCCACTTGAACGAAATATCTCCCATCTTGTGCTATATAAAGAACCAGTCTAGTGTTATCTTCACCATCCCTGGCTTCCAAACAATGGATCCAATGGCAATGTTTATGGTCACATTGTTTTGCTTCATAGTCTCTTCTGTTGTTCCTCATACCCAAGCAAATTATCATTACAAGTCTCCCCTTCCTTTCTATCATTACAAGGCTCCACCTCCACCGTTCCCATCTCCTCCTCCATATTACTATGCCTCTCCTCCTCCTCCATCACCTTATTATCATCACAAGTCTCTTCCTCCGCCACATGTCTATAAGTACAAATCCCCCTCTCCTCCTTATATATACAAATCTCCACCACCACCTCCTTACCATTACAGATCCCCTCCCCCTCCTTATATATACAAATCTCCACCACCGCCTCCTTACTTTTACTCATCCCCTCCCCCTCCTTATATATACAAATCTCCACCACCACCCCCATACTACTATAAATCCCCTCCCCCTCCTTATATATACAAATCTCCTCCACCACCTCCTTACTATTACAAATCCCCTTCCCCTCCTTATGTATATAAATCTCCACCACCCCCCACATACTACAAATCCTCTCTACCTTCTTATACATACACATCTCCACCACTGTCTCTGTACACCCACACATCCCCACCACCACCCCTGCACTATTACAAATCCCCTCCCCATCCTTACGTATATAAATCTCCAACACCACCCCCATACCACCCTAAATCCCTTCCACCGCCTCCTCTTAGTTATAAGTACAAATCTTCTCCTCCACCATCTCCAATCTACGAATACACATCCCCTCCACTCCCATCTCCCACTCACATTTACAAATCTCCCCCACCAAAATACCATTACAAATCTCCTCCAACCCCATCTCCTATTTACGTTTACAAACCTCCTCCACCAAAATACCATCACAAATCTCTTCCACCCCCATCTCCTACTTACATTTACAAATCTCCTCCACCAAAGTACCATCACAAATCTTCTCCACCCCCTTCCCCTTTCTACAAATACAAATCTCCACCACCACCAGGGTATAAGTAAACTTCGCCTCCTCCGCCAGGTTACTAAGGAGCTAAATCAATAAGGTGAGCAACATATTTTTTATATATATGCTCTGAAATTAGTTTATGATGGGCTGTTCACATTGATTTTATGATCAACTCAGATTCAAAATATATTTGTGCATTGTAACTAAATCTCTCTTTGATACAGTTGAGATTTCCATAAATGTGCAGGTTCAAAGCTCGATGGGTATTTGAAGGGCTCTATAGATTTTAGTTTGTTTTACAGTACTAGTAACTAAAGACAGTATTGTATAAGGGTTTGTTTTCCAGTACTAGTAACTGAAGACAGTATTGTATAAGGGTTTCATTTTCTATGGAAAAATGCTTCAGCCAGAGAACAGTTGTTCCATTTTGCTGTAATAAAGCCCTGGAGCTTTTCCCAATTAAGCAAAATAAAATGCCGCGTCTACAATATATCTCCATAGCCAGAGCTGATTTCACTCTGTCTGCAATATATTTAGTGATCTCCATGAAATTTTCTTTTTTCTTTTCTGGTTGTCTGAAATTCCATTTAATCCCGGCCACCGCTATCATTTAATTTCTCACTTTGTTCACAGGAATTTACTTGCTGCGCAGTCGAAATATTCAAATACCTTTACATCACATTTAATGAAGAAATGAATTTGAAGGATCAAAAGTTACAAGATATTTTATTCAAAGATCAGATATCAAATTGTCTAAAATTTATATAAAAAAAAATTATGGTTAAATTATTTAAAAATAATGTTGCTTTTTTAATTGTGAGCTTTCATCAAAGATTTCTATAATAAACTCTTTTCAATACAATATTAGTTTTTAAATGAAAATTTTATTAAAGGTGTCATGAGATTAAAATTAGATTCTTTTTGTATTGGTGAAATATGTATACCTTGTAATTTGTATATTTGTTTTAGATTAATTTTGATTTGGTATATTTTAAGATGAGAGGGCATGCAATTTTAGCCTTATTTCTTTCTATTTATACTTGTTCTCAAAGAACCTTCAATTTACTAGTTCTTAACCTAGATCAGATTTGTAATCAGAAAAGGGATTTAAATCACATCTCCACTGGCAAAAATTCAAATTTAAATTTAAATTGAACATCAAATTTACCTATATTTTTCAACATTGTATGCTAATCTTAGTGTAAAAGTGTTTCATTTGACCCTTTGTTGTATTTAAAGGGATAGCCCTAGTTTTCTTTAGATTATCTATTTATCATCACCTCAATCTAACCATTACATGTTATTAATTATTGTTTGCATCCTTTACTCAAGCATTCAAGGCATCTTCTGTGTTTGAAAGTGTTTACCTCAATCTTCTATATAATCATTAATTTGGTATTCATGTGTAGTTTGACACAAAGGAAGAAATTATCCCTACTAAGTGCAAACTAGCAAACATTGAAAACTAGTTTCTATGTGAGGTAAAATGAAGAACATCAAAGTGACTTGAAAGCGACAACCTAAAATTTTGCAAAGATTGAAACTGTTGTTCTAGATTAGATCTACTAAATAGAAGTTAAATCCACACTTAAGGGGTTGATTTAATAGTTGTAAAAGTGGCCGAATTGACAAACAAAGTGTAATGTCAAAAATTGCATGCCCCATGTAACTTCCACACTATAAGTTGCACTCACTTTAGTTTTTCCTCCCATAATACACCTTAGGTCACATTTACCCCATGTATTAGGACACAAACATAGTCATGTTGGGACCTATGTAGTCATGTTAGAATCCATAGATCAACATCTTCCTTATTGTATGTGATTGCAATATCCACTTGCCTTGATCATTATTATGATATCATGAGAGATGCAATGAGTGCTAAGTGGACCATTCGATATCATGAGAGATGGGTTCTTGTTGAACCACTACTCATGAAACATGGGTCAATGAGTTTGACTCGAAACTACACGGTTGAATCCTGATAGCAATATCATAATTTGACACGCTATGGAAAAATACCTCCTACTTATCAATTGATCATTATTCTCAGTCATTTCTTGGCTAAGATATTACCTTGTTCCCTCAAAGAAATGATTTTGGTACTCTTTACTTAGCCATTTCATTGGTTCATATGGCCAACTTGCATGCAACACCACCAAGTCAACATAGGCCTTCCAGTTAGTGTCATTGACCTTGTGCATTGTACGCAAGGCCTAGATAAAAAGGTGATAAAGTTTATCCTATGCTATCAATCCATCCTCTCCTAAATCACCTATCATATTCCTAATTCTTATTTCTAGAGGGTATTTACTATAAGCCTTACCTCAAAGATTCATGGAAAAGTTATTTTATATAAATATCCCTTTCCTTGTGCTTTGCACCACTATATGTGATTACATATAGTTGATGGGGAATTTCAAGTTCATTTCCTCTTAGATCTCTAATGCTCATATTTCTTCTTTAAATCCTTCATCTCATTATTGAAGCCAAATATCTCCCAAAGAAGAACAATTAAAACTTTCTCATTTCTAAATCCAAACTAACTACTAACTAGGTTGACCCTAACCCTCCTCCTTCCTCTAACCTAACCATTTCCCTTCATTCCTAGGATAATCACTAATGTATGAAGTTATTAAATCCTCTTCGTTCCATCATTCATCAATTACTTTTCCATAATTACATCCAAATTCTTCCCATTTGACCTCTAGACCCTAACTTTCCTTTACATTGAACTTATGATAATAAAGTTGTTTCCCAATACTATTGTGTTAATGACCACAACACTCAAAATTTTATGTTCTTGTGACAACTAATTTAGGATATTATTATTAATAATACAATCCAAGTTCAAGGGATGAATGATCAAATAAACAAGTCAGTGGCAATCCTTAATACCAACTTGCACATTTTCACTAACCCCTATTGTCAACATTTAATTGCCAATTTTCTTGATGTGGTGGTATCTTCTCCATCTAAACTTTCCTCTACAACACTTGTTATATATCAGCCTCCTCGCACCTTTTCATTCTTAGAGATATCCAATTCCATTGATGCTACTCCTTATCTCCATCCTTCTTCTAGCACTTCCCATATCCCATTTAATTCCTCTTCCACCCTCTCAATTTCTATCATTCTTCTTCATCCTCCTTACCTTATCATCACCTTCTTCCCCAAAGAGATTATTTACAATAACTACCAAACCTATTGTATATTAAAGCTAATTTTTTCTTTAGACATAGCTATGGCATCTTCACAAGCCCCACTTGAATCTTCAACATAATCAAACAAGAATACTTGGTTACTATTGCACCAAGCCAAAGAACCTACCCCACCCCAAGAGTTCCATTTATATGCATACCAATGGTATCCACAATGGAACTCTTAGATATATTACCCTACCTATCATTATTAGGTTTAAATTGGTTAAAACCCTATTCCAAATCATTTCCTTTAGTGACCATTTCCATTTTATCCTAGGCCACCCTTAGTTGGAAACAATGAAGCCATCCATTCTATCATTCACTGATACATTAAATTTTCCTTCCTCAACCAAATCCATACCATTCAACATAACCCTTATCAACCTACTTCTAACCACAATAATTTTATCCTTGATTATTTTATCCATGCTTCTCGCCTACTTGAACATTTAACCATCCCAAACCAACCTAGGCCACACACTCAAAATATTCCTAGACCTAAACCTCAATCCACCCCTCCATCCCAACCTCCTCCCAATCCTCAACCCAAACTAGTTCCCTTATCCCAACCCATCCCCCAACCTCAATATATTTATCAACCCCAACTCAAATTCATCCCTACTACTCCCAAATCCATCCCCTCTTCTTCCCATTTTAACTATCATATCCCCTTTCCTTTAGATGACCTCATACAAGAAAAATTTGACACTAAAGAAGAGTAGTGATGGTCCATTTTCCCCTCCCTATCCTTAAACCTTTGTTAGCCCCACTTTCCATCTCTATTTTACCTCAACATCCCCCTCCCTTAACCACTACAAATTATCGTGTTCCTCATCACCTCTCCCCTCTAGAATACCATCACATTTGTTGGGACTCAAATCTATATTTTCTTTTTGGCTTGAGTCCCTTCCGCTTTTGTACCTTAGCCTATTTGCCTAATTTTATAACCGATCTGATATATTTGTCATGGGTGTTATTTTGCCAAATTCCTTATCACATTTGAGTAGAGCATGAAAAATTAGGCCTAGTTGCCTTTTGAATTTTTGCAAAATTCTTTAATGGGAGTTTTTCCTTTGCAGGTTTTTTTCCTCCATCTAGATCAATCATGTTTTCCTGCAAGGTCCCATTTGGTTGGATCTCCTACAAAGGTGCAATTTAGTTGTCGACTCCCACAAAAGTTTAAAATAATAGAAAAAATAGTTAAAAGGTGCTCAATAAGGTTTTTGTGGGTGTTTGGTTTCCATCTGAACTTACCTAGTAACTTTGCTCAAAATTCTAGTTCGAATGGATCTTCCTGCAAGGTTCTGGTTGACTGGTTGATTCCCGCAAAGAGTAAAAGGGTTCAAAATGTAAAGAAATGGTTAAGTGCCAATTTCATTGGAATTAGTTAATCAACTGAACATGTTTTTTATGCAAGTATCTAGTTTTGTTGATTTTACAAGAAAGCTATGTGTATTCGGTTTTATAGGCCTTTCCATATAAACCATCTTATTTCCACTTGCCGATGGTTTTTCTAGTTTTCTTCATGCTTTTAGCTTCCCTGCAATTCCCCTTAGTTTCATTCTCCTATTGACCACTAAATATTTATATGCCAATGAAGTCCATCTTCCTACTCCCACCTCATGACACCATCTTCCTTTTGCAGACTTTTCCAATGCATCTAAACTTCTACTCCAAAATACTTCATCTGATTCAGATGGATTTGTCTGCATGATGCAGTTGGAGGCCAAACCTCCCCAAAGGGTAAGTAAACCATTTTGGGCCTATTAGTGTAGTTCAGTTGCAAGTCCCCAACCTACATAGACCTAATGGTGTTTCCTAACCTGCATGAACCTTCTAAAGACCGATAGAATTGAGGAAAATGTTTGAGGGTAAATCCAAGTGAACTAGACGTTTTTCTAGAAGTTGAAGTCCACTTGCAAATAAAGTCTTCACAAAAATCTTGATGGGTGTCAACTTCCCGCTTATTCCCATTAGAAGCCAATATTCCACATAAATGACTTTGTGGGGATATCAATAGCATCTGGATATATCCGCCAAGGGTATGAAATTCTTCCAGAGCCATATTAGACTAGTTTTCTGCCTGGTGTCGATAAGATCATTCAAAGGGGATTGATTCTCATCTTACATACAAATCGAGGTTAGTGACCCACATCCTATAAGGGGCCAACTTCTCGCAAAGGCTAAAAGGAAAATCAGAAGAAGATGCATGAGTATGTTAGTGAGCCAAACTTGTGTCGGATAACCTTAGATGTTCTGTAATAATTTTGGATGGACCCCCAAGGCCTGCAAAACTTCATTTCAACATGTAGAAGGCTCTAATGGTATTTGGACATCCAATTTTTTGTAATTTTGACTCCACGTTTTCATTTCACCTACTTCTCTAATCAAATTCTAATGTCATCGAGGAGTTTTCACCAACCTT
Organism: Sequoia sempervirens; assembly: GCA_007258455.2. Taxonomy (NCBI): domain Eukaryota; kingdom Viridiplantae; phylum Streptophyta; class Pinopsida; order Cupressales; family Cupressaceae; genus Sequoia; species Sequoia sempervirens. The sequence goes on along the minus strand of VDFB02271358.1, from coordinate 1,253,372,424 downwards.
GTTGCTTATCCTACCACAATGTTCATGATGAATGTTATAGTGGTGGATTATCCTCCTAAATGGGAAATGATATTGTCTAAAAGATGGGAAACCTCTATTAGTGGAAGCATACAAATGGATTTATCATATGCCACCGTTCCCTTGCACAATGAGAATGTGAGGTTGGATAGAGATCCAAGATTCCAGGACAACATTGAGGAAAATTATAGATTTCCTGATCAAATAAACTTGTTTATATTAGTATTGATCACATAGTTGGGGTTTTTGATGAGGCGAATGCCCCTATTCCACTAAATAGGATAAAGAAATAAATGATGGTCTTTGGATTGTGCTTTTGGATGGAGCTTTCTCCAGGGAAGGTAGTGGTGTTGGTGTTGTGTTGGTATCTCTGAAAGGTGAGAAGAGCACATTTTCTTTTAGATTGAATTTCCCATGTATTAATAATATTGTTTAATATGAGGCCCTTTTTTTGTGGTTCAATATATCTCACAAACATGGTGTTAGATGCATGAAAATTCTTGGATATTTTGAGTTGTTAGTGCAGCAAGTGAAAAGTGCATATGCATCCAAAGAGAGAAAACTCATAATGTAAAAGATTTTTATTGGGAAAGCATGGAGTTATTTGACACAATTGGAATTGAATGGTTAGATATGAGTGAGAACTTGGAGGTTGATTCTCTTGTTGCAGTGTCGAGGTACAATTCAAATGCAGATTTTTGTTTGTTGCAAAACAACATTGAAGTCTTAGCAAGACCTACCATACCAACTGACATAAGCAACTAATTGGAAACCAATGGTTGAGATAAAGGATGAAAAAGAACATTATTTGGGAATGAGATAGTAAATATTAAAATAAATACTATTCCCAAAGGATTAGTTGCCTTCAAGAAGATGTTTGACAACAAAGACTGTTGTAGGAGAAAAAGAAAATAAACTCATGAATACGATGTTTAGGAAGTGAATTTGGGGATAATTCAAAACCCTAAAATGGTTTACATCGGGAAGAGGTTGAGACCTCATGAGAAACATATGTTGATATCCCTATTGCAAAAAAATAAAAAATGTTTTATACGGTCATATGATGAGTTAAAGGTTTATAGGGAGGATTACAATCCCCCTTCAACTCGATGCTAGATTATTTAGGCAAAAAAAAAAGCCTATTAGTCCCACACTAGCTCCCCAAATACAAAAGGAGTTGATGAAAATGGAGCAAGCCAGAATCATCAAATCTATTAGACATTTTGAGTGGGTGTCAAATCTTGTCCTAGTGAAGAAAAAGAATGGGGAGATGTGGTTATGTGTTAACTTTAGGAACCTCAATCTTAAATTCCTTAAGGATAATTATCCCCTTCCAAGCATGGACCATTTATTGCAACAATTTAAAAGATCAGAATTGATGTCCATGATGGATGGCTTTTAGGCTACAACCAAGTGGTTGTAAAGGAGTCAGAACAACACAAGATGGCATTCACTACTCCATGGGGCACTTATGTATACTTGAGGATTATGTTTAGTTTGAAGAATGAAGGAACAACTTTTGAGAGAAAAATGGATGTGGCTTTTGTTGGTCCCATTGAATGGATCATGGTGGTGTACCAAGATGACCTAACTGCATTTTTGAAAGAGGGAGGTGAGCATTACAAACACAATTTAATTTTTCAAAGATGTTTAGATTATGGGATATCTTTGAATCCCAAGAAGTGTAAGTTTGGTGTTGAGGAGGGTAAGATTTTAGGACATATTATGTCAAAGGATGGGATAAGAATTGACCTTGAAAGAGTTAAGGATATTAGCCTTATCCCTCAACCCAATTATTTTAAAATAATTCAATCCTTCTTTGGTCAAATCAACTTTGTTCTAGGACATTTGTTGCTAACTTTGCTGAGAAAACCAAATCCATATCAAAGATGCTCAAGAAGGGATAGTTAGTTGAATGGAGAGTAGAATCAAATGAAACATTCAGGGATATAAAGCAAGTAATATCTAAGGCCCCCATATTGGTAAGCCCAAATTATTCTAAACCTCTCCATTTGTTCTATTTTGTGTCATTTTATACTACTATTGTTGTGTTGTTACAAAAGAACAAAGATGGATATGAACAACTAGTATATTTCTCTAGTAAATCACTACAAGCAGCAAAATTTAAGTATACAACAATGGAAAAGTATGCATATACTTTAGTAAGAGTTGTGAATAATTCTAGGTCATATCTTGTGGGTGCAAAAATAATTGCATATATGTCACATTCAGTTGTGAAGGATATCTTCATGCGGTAGAAAGGAAAAAGGTGTCACTATATAAATAAGATCAAAGAATATGACATAGATATACAAACCACTAATCTTTTCATAGGTCAAGACCTAGTCATGTTGATGGTTAATTACAACTTGGAGGCAGTATAAATAAACAATGTAAATGTGAATATTGTTACATGTGTTTTGTATGATGATCCATGGTATAGGGACATTATATTTTATCTAGTAAACATGAATTATCCATCCTCCATGGATGAAAACAAAATAAGGACCCTCAAATTATAGTCACAAAGATACATGTTGGTCCAAAGTGAGTTGATGTAGAGAAATCACGAAGGATTCTTCCTCAAGTGTTTGGATAGAAAGCAAGCTAATGAAGTAATAAAGGAATGTCATCATGGTGGTGTGTGTGGTGGAAATGGAAATTTCAAGGCCAAGACCACTACACATGAAATCTTGAGAGTAGATTTTTGGTGGTATCATTGTTCAAGGATGTTGCACAGATGATCAAAAAATGTGATGCTTGTCAATGATTTTTGGAGAAATTAAAGTTTGCTAGTGCACTCCATCTGTTGCCTTCATTAGTTAAGGCCCCTTTTTAGTAGTGGGACATCAATTTTATTGTAGAGATACAAGAAAATTTTGGTAATGGATATAAGTGGATTCTAGCAGCCATGGATTACTTTACTAAGTGGATTGAGGTTGTCCCAAATTGTAATGCAATGCCTAAGGTGGTGATTTTTTTTTATCAAAAACATTATAACCAAGTTTGGAGTTTCGAATAGGATTGTTGTTGATAATGATATATTCTTTAGTTCAAAGGATATGCAATATGTGTGTTCTAGGTTTGGTATTAACCTAGTGCATTCTTCTCCCTACCACTTGCAAAGTAATGGATGAGCTGAGTCTAGGAGTAAGATCTTGATGAAGACCATGAAAAGGACTCTAGATCAAAATAGGAAAAGATGGGATGACAAGCTCAAGTATGTTTTATGGGTTGATAGATTCATTATCAAAGAATATGTTGGACACAACCCATTTGAGCTATTGTATAGAACAAAAGTTGGGATTCCTATCAATTTAAGGCTACATGTGTATTAGTTGTTGTAAGACATGGATGATGATCAATGTGGTGCAATTTCCCTCAAGATCATGGCATTGACTCAATTGGAAGAGAAATGAAGAGAAACTCATGATAAAAGCATTTAAAGTAAGCAAATCATGAAGCCTCTACATATAAGGTGTCGCCAAGGGAAATTCATGTTGGTGATTTGGTTCTTTTGTGGAACACCAAGTCTAAAGATAACGAAAAGAATGGAAAATATGATACCTTATGGCTTGGACCTTATGGAGTAGCTCAGAGGTATGTGTTGAGAAAATGTGTCTCAACCTTGCAATTACATAAGGTACTGTTTAGTTGACGACGGCTAGGGGGCATATCTGATGGCTGATATATTATTAGCTTGACTTGCCCTAGAAGGCAACCCTATTTTATGAGGGCATTGTATTACGACTAGGTATTGCGATGTATTTTGAGATTCTGATAGCGGCTATGTCACCTCTGGATCTCTGAGTGGTGATACTCTTGCGAGAATTTTGCTCTACAAGTATATTGTAATCTTTGTGATTTCTGAATAATATATTGGATGACTTTTAGAGTGTGGGTTTTTTCTCCTGAAAGAGTTTCCCCACTTAAATCACTGTGTTGTGGTATGCATGATATTTATGTCTATTTCTATTTAAATTTTTGTAACTGTTAAAGATCTGTAATTTTTTTTGCATTACTCTCCTCTCAAGATTAGTTATAGGAAGTTGTTTGGCTACCTTAGCTTCCTTATAAGTGGTATCAGAGCCTAATCACCTTTGGTTCCAGTTGTGGGTTGCTTGGTTTTTTAAACTAATCTAGTTTTGAGTGGGTGCTTGTGCAGAAGACACTTTGTGATCTTGTTGCAGCAATTTTTAGATGGAAAGTTCATCAGGGAGAATAGAGGTCGATACTTTTTTTTGAAATAATTTTGAAATGTAGAAGCTAAAGATGGAAAATCTATTGATAGATCAAAATTTGTGGGATGTTGTTGATGAGAATGTTTCAAGGCCTACAGATTCGACTCAGGCTGCTCAATATGATGTTATGGACTGTAAAGCCAAGGGTCTAATTAGATTATTTTTGAAAAACTATTTTTTAATCAATGTCCATGAAGAGACCTCTGATTAGAAACAATGGAAGAAGCTTGGTGAGATGTATCAAGCCAAATATTTAGTGAACAATATTTTCTTAAGGAATAAATTGTATTCCTTAAGAATAGAAGAGGGTGGATGAATTATAGACGACCTAGAAGCATTCACTATGTTGATGGCTCAATTGGCATCAGTTGTTGTCAAAATGGATGAGGAAGAGAAATGTCAAATCTTGCTTTGTTCTTTGCCTGATTCATGAGATACTCTTGTTATGGCTATTGGGAGTACTTATGTTATATTGAAGATTGAAGATGTGGTGGGTTCTTTGCTTTCTGAAGAGATGAGGAGGAAGGTATCCATTAGTGCCAAGGGGGCCTTGAATGTTTGTGAAAGACCTAAGGAACAAGGCAAGAAGAATGAAAAGTGTGACAAATCCAAGTCCAAGGGGAGATCTAAGTTTCTTGGAAAGTCCAAAGTTATTTGCTAGAACTACGGTAAGCCTAGGCATGTTTGTAAGGATTGCAAAGAAGAAAAGAAGAAGAAAAAGAAGAAAATTGATTTTGATTTTGAGTCTGAGAAGGAAGATGGTGACACATTCATTGTAGCTTTGGAAACTCGTGTAGGTAATGATGCATGGTTAATTCTCAAGTGCATCTTTCCATATGAACTTTAATAGAGATTGGTTTTCTGAATATGAAGAATTTGATGGAGGTAAAGTGTAGTTGGGTGATGATTCTCATTTAGACATTGTTGGTCATGGTAAAGTTAAAATTAGGTTTCTTGATGGTAGAATAAGAAGGATTAATGGTGTGTTGCATATCCCTGATTTAGCACAAAATTTGTTATTTGTGAGCAAACTAATAGATGCAGGTGTGAAGGTAGTATTTTATGATGCAAGATGCAAGATGGTCAGAGGTGCTATGGTGATTGCTAGAGGTGTCAGATATGGCATATTGTATAAGCTTGATTCATGCACTGCTGAGTGCGATAGTACTTCTATGAAAAGCAAGTATGTGGAAGAAGTGAGGGTTTCACCTTCAACAGATGGTCATGGATTTTAGGTGTGCCCAAGAGTGCTCTTTCTTCTAAAATGAAGTTACCTGTAGAGAAAACTATGTTATGGCACTAGAGACTTGGCCATATCGGAGAAAAGGGTCTAAGGACCTTAAAAAATAAAAACCTTGTTGAAGGTTTGTCTGATTGTAATCTTGAATTTGATTTTTGTGAGCATTGCATTTATGGAAAACAAAATCATGTTCAATTTTACTCGAGTTCTCATAAATCTTGTGGTGTATTGGATCTTATTCATTTTGATGTGTTTGGTCTTGTAGATGTTCCTTCAATTGGTAAATCCATATATTATGTTTCATTTATTGACGATTATAGTAGGACACGGGTATATTTTCTAAAGAGTAAATCTGAAGTTTTCAGTCAATTTAAAGAATTTAAAGTAATGGTTGAGTTGCAAACTAGAAATAAAATAAAATGTTTGAGGACTGATAATGGTGGTGAATTTTTCTCTAATGATTTTGATAGATTCTATAAAGATTGTGGTATTCATAGACAAAATACAACTCCATATTCTTCACAACATAATGGAGTTGCAGAAAGAATGAACATGACACTGATGGAGAAGGCTAGGAGTATGTTGAGTGGTACTAGTCTAGAACAAAGGTTTTGGGTTGAAGTTGTTTCCACTGCTTGTTACCTAATTAATAGGTCTCCTACATCAGCTCTTGTTGATAAGATGCCTATAGAGGCAAGGTCGAGTCACAAGCCTTCATTAATACATCTTAGAGTTTTTGGTTGTGAGACATATGCACATGTATCAAAGGAGAAGCGAACAAAGTTGGAGAACATGGTTGTGAAATGTATCTTCATCGAATACAGTTATGGTGTGAAAGGATACAAGCTTTGGGATCATGTTGCACATAAGGTAATGCATAGTAGAAGTGTTATTTTTAGAGAAACTAAGCCTTCTTCTATTACATTGCAGCCAGAACAAATTAAACAAGAAGATGTGATTCAATTTCCTTCTACACCTAAGAAAGTTGAATCGAGGCCCACAGATAGACAAGAAGTTGAGGAGAGTTCATCTAGCTCTGAATCTTCAAAAGAGGAGGAAGAACCTCTAACTCAGCTTGTTCATAGGTCTACAAGGCATAGAAAACAACCTGAAAGGTATTCACTTGATGATTGGAGATGTATTTTTTCTTTGAATACTAACGTAGATGAACCCATATTAGTAGAAGAGACATTAGGTATGAATGATTCAGAATCTTGGAAGATTTCTATGGATGAAGAAATGACAACTTTGAAAAGGAATGATACATGGGATCTTGTACCATTGCCTGAAGGATGAAAACCTGTTGGTTGTAAATGGATGTTCAAGAAAAAGATTGGTTCAGATGGAAGTATTGAGAAATACAAAGCAATGTTGGTCGCAAAAGGTTACTCTCAAGTTGAGGGTGTTGATTATGGTGAGATATTTTCTCTTGTTGCAAAAATGAGATCCATTGGATTTTTGCTGCTTATGAATTAGATGTTGGGAAAATGGATGTGAAAACTGCTTTCCTTCATGGTGACTTGGAGGAGGATATTTATATGACACAACCAAAGCACTACATGGTGAAAGGTAAAAGTAAATTGGTTTGCAAATTGAAGAAATCTTTGTATGGTTTAAAACAGAGTCCTAGGATGTGGCACCATAAATTTGATACACGTGTTGAGTTTGGGATTTGAGCATTCTAAATCAGATCACTGTGTTTATAATAAAATTGATGGTGATCGTTTCTTGTTTATTGCATTATATGTTGATGATATGTTATTTATTGGTAGAGGGAAAGGTACGATTTCATAACTGAAATCTCAACTTGCTGCTAAATTTGAAATGAAAGATCTTGGTGTAGCTAAACACATTCTTGGGATGGAGATTAAAAGAGATAGAGTGAATAGAAAGCTATGGCTTGGCCAAAGTAAGTATGTCAACTCAATTTTACAGAGGTTTGATATGCAGACTTGTAGACAATTGTGTGTTCCTATTTTAGTTGGAACAAAGTTATCTATTTCAGATTGTCCAACATCTCCATCAAAGATGGAATACATGCGTAGAGTGTCTTACCAGAGTGCAGTTGGAAGTTTTATGTATGCTATGGTTTGTACTAAACCAAACATTTCCCAAGCAGTGAGAGTTCTTTCTAGATATATGTCTAATCCTAGTAGAGTTCATTGGGATGCAGTTAAAAAAGTCTTCATATATTTGTGCGGAACCTCAGATTATTCCTTATGTTATCACAAAAATATGACTGAAGATGAGATTTTCCTTGATATTCATGGTATGTGGATTTAGACTGGGCAGGTGATGTTGACAGTAGAAGATCCACCAATGCTTATGTGTTTACTTTATTTGGTGGTGCAATTAGTTGGATGAGTAAGTGACAGGTTGTGGTTGCTTTGTCCACTACTGAAGCTGAGTATATGGCATTTGCTCATGCTTGTAAATAAGCCATTTGGCTTAAGAGACTGTGTTCAAATATTGGAATAAAACAAGGTGCAGTGAAAATTTATTGTGACAGTCAGAGTGCAATATGTCTAGCCAACAACCCAACATTTCATGCCAAGACCGAGCACATTGATGTACAATATCATTTTGTTAGAGATATGGTTGAAGATGGCAGGGTGAAGCTAGTTAAGGTAGAGACTTTGATGAATGTTATTGATTCTTTAACTAATCTTGTGAGCACAAAGAATTTTAGATGGTGTTTAGAGACTATGAGCCTTTTGGCCCCTAATAATTAAGAGATGATGATGACACCCTTCCATTATTCTTGCAAGGTGTTTGACAAGTGGGAAATTTGTTGAGAAAATGTGTCTCAACCTTGCAATTACATAAGTTATTGTTGGTACACAAGGTACTATTCAGCCGATGACGACCGGGGGGGAGGGGTGGACGTGGGGGGGATCCACCCCCCCTCCCCATGAGGGGTCTGGGGGGATCATCCCCCTAGCTCGGGTCTAGGGGCAGCGCCCTCGAAAGGAAAATTTTATTTAAATTTTATTATTGTAAATTTGGACCATTCATCATTATGTCTCATATTTGACGGACAATATTTTATTAGCCCGACTTGTCCTAGAAGTCAACCCTATTTTATGAGGGCGTTGTATTACGGCTAGGTATTGTGATGTATGCTGAGAGTCTAATAGCAGTTGTGTTGCCTCTGAATCTCTGAGTAGTGATACTCCTATGAGAATCTTACTTTGCAAGTATATTGTAATCTTTGTGATTTTTGAATAATATATTGGGCGGATTTTGGAGTGTGGGGTTTTTCTCCCAAAAGGGTTTTCCCCACATAAATCATTGTGTTGTGGTATGCATGATATTTATGTCTATCTCTGTTTAAGTTTTTGTAACTGTTAAAGATCTGTAAAAGTTTTTCCATTATTCTCCTCTCAAGATTAGTTGTAGGAAGTTGTTTCACTACCTTAGCTTCCTTACAGTATGGGTTTCATGTATATTGTCTCATGGATATAGAAGGAGAATTTATGGAACTTCTAGTACATGGGTAACATCTAAAGCATTACTTATCATAAGTAATTGAGCTTCAAATTTTGATTGGTGAATTGAATGATACATATTTCATATTTTGATTATTGAAGTTTTTGAATTGTTTTGGTTTGTTTGGAGATCTAGGTTCTTATTAATCTTACAAGTGGCACATGTCCCCAACTAGAGCCATTTTTGGGACTCAGATTTACATTTTCGTTTTGGCTTGAGTCCCTTCCCCTTTTGTTCCTTAGCCATATTTTCTTAAGTTTATAACCAATCTAAGATATCTATCATGGGTGGTCTTTTGCCAAATTTCTTAGCATGGTTAGGTAGAGCATGAAAAATTAGGCCTAGTTTCCTTTTGAAATTTTGTAAAATTATTTAAAGGATGGGAGTTTTTCCTTTGCGATTTTTCTCCATGCATTCGAATCAATTAATTTTTACCACAAGGTCTTGTACAATTGGATTCTCTCGTAAAGGTGCAATTCAGTTGTCAACTCTAGCAAAAGGTTAAAATAATAGAAAAATAGCTAAAAGGTGCTAAGTAAGGTTTTTGAGTGTATTTGGCATCCATCTAAACTTACCTAGTAACTTTAAGCAAAATTCAAGTTCAAATGGATTTTCCTGCAAGGTTCTAGTTGGTTGATCAATTGTCGCAAATGATAAATGGGTTAAAAAACACAAAGAAATGGCTAAGTGTCAGTTTCATTGGAATATTTTAGTCAATTGAACATGTTTTTTTTGCAAGTGTCATGTTTTATTGAGTTTTTTCACTTTGCGAGAAAGTTGTTTCTATCCTATTTTACAAGCCTTTCCATATGAACCATATTATTTCCCCCTGTCCATGCTTTTTTTTAAATTTTCCTTGTTCTCTTAATTTCCCCACAATTCCTCTTGGTTCTATCCTCATGTTGATCACTAAGTATTTGGAAGTTGATGGATTCAATCTTCCTACACCCACCTCATGATGTCATCTTCCTTTTGTAGATTTTTCCCATTCATCTGAACTTCTACTCCAAAGTTCTTCATCTGGTTCAAATGGATTTGTTTGCATGGTGCATTTGGAAGAAAAACTTCCACAAAGGGTGAGTGAACCATTTGGTGTAGTTAAGTTGTAAATCCCCAACCCACATGGACCTGATGGGGTTTCCTAACCCACATGAACCTATTGAAGACAAATAAAATTTAGGAAAAGGTTTGTGAGTAAATTTGAGTGAACTAGATTTTTTTTTCTAAAAGGTGAACTTTAATTTCAAATAAAGTATTCACAAGAAAACCGATGAGTGTCAACTTCTCACTTATACCCATTAGAAGCCGACATTCTACGTAAATGATTTTGCAACATATCAATTGAATTTGAATATATCCACCAAGAGTCCATAAACTTTCCAAATCCATATTAAACCAGTTTCTTGCCTGGTGTTGATAAGATCATTCAATGGGGTATGATTCTCATCTTACATGCAGATTTAGATTGGTGACCACCATTTTGTAAGGGGCCAACTTCCCACAAAGGGTAGAATGAAAAAGAGAAGAGTGGGAGTATGCTAATGTATTAAACCTATGTCATATGAATTTAGATGTTCCACAATAGTTCTAGATTGACCCCTGAGGAACAAAAAACTTCATTTCAACATTTAAAAGGCTTCAATGGAATTTGGGCATATGAATTTTCATCATTTTGGCTCGACATTTGTATTTCACCTACTCCTTTGACCACATATTGATGTCATCAAGGAATTTGCACTAGCCATGGTCTACTTGGTGAAGTCGTGAATGTGTTTGGGTGCCAAATACTTCAAAGTACAAATTTTGATTTCATCTACCACCATTATTATCGAACGATCGCATATTCTTGATTTTTTGTCAACGCTTCCCAAAGGTGAATTATGACATGTAGATAAAATTATTGCACACCACCCCTTATTTCTACCTACCTACACTTGTGGTATTATTTCTTCTAGCTACTAGAAGTTATTGTTGAGACTTTGAATCAATCTGGGGCATTCATTTTGGGGGGATCCTTCTCAAGAACTTATTTTGAAGCAGCTACAATGGTTTGTTTTAGGGTTTTCTCTTTCCATAATGATTTACTAATATATGGCTATCATTTTCATTATTGGATGGTACAAGGAGAGTAGAACAAAAGAATATTCAAAAGGGAAAAATTTATAGAAAATCAATTATAGAGTAGTGGTAAGGAGGCAAGGAATGTTTTATGATTGTAAAAGGAGTGTTGTAATGTCATTTTTAGTCTTATGTCTCCATTGATATGTATCTAAACTCAGAAAGCGTGTCATTTTAGGATATTTTATTTAGCATATTTTTTACTGTGAATGTAATCACCATTAGAGGAATGTGACAAGTTCTAAGTTTGTTAGAAATATGTTGTGACACCTCTTTTGTGTGTTTGTATATGGGTTTGGATAGTTTATTGATGGATTACTAAGTAGATAAGGCTAAAGTAATATTTGTTGATATTTGGATAAGTTGATCAACTACAATTATTCTCCTTTCTCACTATATCCCCTTACTATAACTATGTGGCTTTGGAATAGGCATTGGTCTCTTGTATGTGTTCCAATCACTTAAATTAAAACAAAAACCATAAAGTAACTTATTTTTAGTTCCAGTTGGTGTTTTATGATATCATTATTTGCAAGGAACAAAGAAAACAATTATCAATGAATCATGGAACTCACCCTACCTTGTACTTGCGACCAAGGTATTATATCATCTATACAAGGGTTGAAGATAGCTAGTTTTCTTAGTCCAATGACAGACTTATCATACAATTCCAAATCCCAGTTTCTAGTTACAGTTGGTCCATCTTCCTCATTTTATGTGATTGCAATATGCACCCTTTTATCATACAATTCCAAATCCCTAATTTTACTTATATTCCACTTCCAATTTTTATTTTTTGTGATTATAATGAAACATTTTTATCACTCCTTACATTCACATATAAACTCGATAATATAGAACAATTACTTTTTTCCATTCATTCATTTCCCAAATAGGTTATATTAAGATTAGAAATCTAGTTTAAGTAGGACACTTTTAGTAGTATAAGTAAAAGAACAATAATATATTATTTAGTTGGTAAAAGAAAATGTTTGTGTTTGTTTAATTAAGCAAACATTTTTGCATTAGATTACTAGTAGATTTTATAGGATAGGTAAGTTAAAATTTATCCTAATATGTTGTAATAACTTACCTATTTCTTATCCACACAAAGCATTCATTAATCTTGAGCCATTCATCAAATCCTTTGTTCCTTCATTTGCAACCCTCTATTCAATACCTTTATATAAGCAATCTTCAAAAGAGTCTTTTCTATGTGAACCATATAAAATTTATCTATTGAAAACCACATTCACTTTTTGATTCATTCTACCTCTACCCTCATTTGAAATAAACATGAGCCTATCAATTATGTTTTTTTGTTCCACCTACGTGTATGTCAAGTTCAATATGTTATCTTCTTTGTAACCCTTTTTGTTTGCTACAAACTATTCTAGATACTTGTGTTCCTTAAGCCTCTCATATATCATAAGTTAATTTCTCATAATCAAGGCCTATGGAAAAGGATATGCTCTAGATTATATTGAATAAGTGGATTAAAAAAATCAAAATCAAGGAAAATGGAAATGGATACCCTGTAAATGTTATTCTAGCAACAATGTCTGATCATTATCCAATTGAAGGTGTAAATTGGATAAGGTTATTGTGTTGGTTGTAAAATGGATTATTACATCCTTTAAGGGTGGTGAGCCCTAAAAATTTCTCTTAAGAAATAATATTTCCCTATCCAAACCAAAAAAGGGTAGGTTGTGGCTATGTATGCATCCTCATGATATTTTGTTTGGTAACTTTGTTGTCTCTCCATTTAGCTCCAAAATTTTTGACAGTATTTGGAAGGCTTGGGAAAGTGTTAGGTTCCTTGTCAATAATAAAGAGGCTATCAATAGAAGGGATAATTTGGTTGTGACTTTTAGGTCAATCTAGTGGAGTCTTCACTGGAATAATAAGCCCTTATCTTTAACTCAAGGGTGCTTAGTTTATAAATGGGTTGTAAAAAGCATTGAATTTTTTTGAAATATATTGCAAAATGGTGTGATTATGGATTTGAATTCTCTCTAAAGGAAATTTAATATTGAGCATGCATTCTCTAATGAAATATTTTAGAGCTTTAATTTTCCAGTGGATGTCAAGTGTAATACTGAAATTCTTGATAGTGTTAAGTGGTCAAATGGGTTTGCATTGGTGAAAACCATTTCAAAAAGAAATATACTTTGTTGGTTGACTCGAAAGAGGTCTTAGGTCACATCTAGTTTAGGTGGAACCTTAATTGGTCTTATAAATATATATCCTTATTTTTAAAATCCTTAAGGCATTCTCCTTGTGAACCCAAAAAAAAAGTGTTTTAGGTGGCTTCTCATTCTAAATAAAAACTTGTTATTTTTTATGATTCAACAAGACTTGGCTTTAGTGGAACCTGTTCATTATGTGATGTAAATGAATCCTTTGATCACCTATTCTTAAATTGTTCATTTTCTCTTAAGATTTGGTTGGGAATTCTAGGAAGTCACAATAATTAGGATAGCAGAGAGGGTTTGAGTTGGGTTAATGTTTTATTTGGGTATGTCAAGGTGTTTTATAGAGAGCTTAATAATTTCTGGTATGTCTTCTTTTGTGAGATTTTGTGGTACATCATGAAAGAAAGGAGTACTTTTTTCAAGGTAGGAGATGGAATCTTACTAACTCTAATATTGAGCTCATACTATGATGTGAGTCTCTCACATACTGGAGATTTCAAAGAACAGGTTATGGATACTGCTCAAGCAAGGCTTATCTATGATATACAAGAAGGAGATCGTGAGTGCCAATTTCTTCTCGCAAGGGAGGAATAACATTGATGAGGAGCTTTGATACTTGAAGACTACATGAAAAAGAATATGATTGAAGTTCTTGAAGAAGAGGAGAACAAAATTGGGTGTGGAGGTAAAAAGAAAGTGACTGAGTACATGCCGGTTGTCAAAGATCTTGAGGAAGAAGACTGCACTAATCCACCTATCAGTACCTAGGAATGTGACTATTATGAAAATGGAAATAACCAAAGATGTTGTTGGGACTAGAATGATAGTTGTTTATCTTGTTAATAAGATATAAATTGCTAATAGTTATGTTATAAATTGTTTCTTTTGATAATTGGTTTAAAATTGTGATATTGTTTGGCAATGGTGCTTAGACACCTTATATTGTATCTCCTCATTGTCTTTTTGGTACTTGATGTTGTTAAAAGTCTAAAAAACTTTGATGTGTTTTTTTTATTTCTAATCTTGAACTTTTACATGAATTCACAAGACAATAACCTCCTTCAAATGGTGAATCTATCTCCCCTCTCACCAAATTCAATATAGACGAATGTCAAGTTGGGAAAACAACCCAATAACACTCAAACCTAGTTTAGAACTAGAAAGAGCTCACTAAGAATCTATAGAGGATATTAACTACTATGGGTTACGTGATGAGAGAAAGCATAATCACACCACCTACCAATATATCAAGAATATCCACCACCACACCATCCATAATTTACCTTGCAAAAATGAAGTTGAAACTAATAATCCTATCATAGACTAGTGATCTATTTTTTCTTTAATGTGTTATGACCTATTCGATTGATCTAATTTCTATGAATATTATTAGTTGTTTAGTTTTTTATTCAAGAATAATATTTCATATACTCTTTTGTCATGGACATGTCTATTAGACTAGTGTGAAGCGCCAATTACCTTAAGGACAGCTTCAACGACTCCATTGACTTCAATCTTGAACAACCTGTTGATTTGTGTCTTTTCCTCTTAATCCGAACAACGACATACAACTCCATGTTAAAAGTGTAGCTCGGAAGATAAATCTTCCAGCCTGGAATCGTGTCACCCAGGCTGGATAGATTAGATAAAATTTTCTGATTTTTATCTGCCTTATCTTTTACACACTTGCCAGTTTGGGAATTCTTTTTTAGAAACAACTTTGTCTTCTTTCTAAGATTAATCTCTGCTTTGCTTCACCGTTGGTGAATAAGAGATTATAAAAAGGATAGATGTGTGCATTGTAGAGATACAGATTGAAGGTTATTGCACGAAAGGACACAAGATCAAAGAGAGGTTGCAGTGAACAGAAGGAGTTGAATATTATCCAAGTTTACAGTTTCATTGTGGATGCCAAGTTCTGGCAGTTATTGTAAATTTCTTCTTTTTTGCTTTAATAAAATCTCTCTTTGAATGTTGGTTATTCCCCAGAGTTAGGGGTTTTCTAGGGTAAATTATTGTGTAAAAGTGTGATTGGTTTTCTCTGCATTTAGTATTTTAGTGAATGGTGTTGTGCATGCTTTAGTTCATTGTTTCAGTCATTTGATTTCTGTTATTCGAATTTCTGAGAATAAACAATAGTGAATTTATTGTTGGGTTTCACAACACCAATAAGGGAGATGTATTTTTCACACTCCAAATATTCTCTGATCAATCATTTTTCAAGAAATAAGGAGTTCACCATCATTATATAGATAGGATGGGGAAGTCCTGAGTTAAATCTACTGGATCCTAGATCGGATTCGGCCTGACACCAAGATACTGATATTCATAGGTGCTGACAATTGGATCTCTTAGACCCGAGGAAGAGATCCATTCCACCTCCTAAGCAATCCAAAGGACAATAATGAAAGCTTCAAGTTGTGTTGCAAGCCATGGGAAAGGGATACGATGCCTAGCTTGGGATGTGAGATTGATAGTTCGCTTCAGCATTGAATACCGAGGGGCAAGCAATCATTCGAAGGAATTTGTACTTTCTTCTATCAAAATTTGTGTCAGACCATCCCAAGATGCAACATTGCCAGACATCCAGAGGGTTTCTTCTTGACTAATACCGACGTTAACCAGTAAGTTCGTCACCCGATTAGCCTCTCTATATACATCGAGTGGTCTATTAGTAATTCCAAACTTTTCCAAATAGCGTCTACCCATGACTATAATTTTCAACTTGAAATATCTCTTTTTATCACATCGATACATACCATAGAATTGCCTTCAATCTTGATTGATTTGAAGCCTTTCTTCAAACACATCCAAAGTCCAAAAGCCAAAGCTTCCATTTTTGCTTCATTGTTGGTAGTATTCCCGAACTTTTTGGAAAGAGCCTATATTAGTTGGTCAAATTCATCTTTGATAATATAACCCACCTTCAAAGCCTTCAAATTTCCTTTGGAGGCACCATCAAAATTGAGTTTGAGTCTTCCTCTTGGAGAGGTTATCCATCTTACTATAAGTTGAGCCAACGACCCCTCCATGAGGTAGCCTTAGTGTCACAATTTTCAATCACACTCTTCCACTAGCATGCTTGCACTGCTACTTTAAATACTAGAGCCCCAAGATATTTGGCTGCAAAACCCAAATAATCTATTGTTCTCTTCTACTAGGTTTTTTTTAGTGTTGAAGAAATATATTTTTGTTTATTTGTTTAGTATTTGTTCTAAGCCTCTAATGTACTAATCCAATGTGTCCTTAATCATCTTTGCCTCTCACATATTGGATTGGCAATACAAAATTGTGTCATCGACAAATTGGAGATGGGTAATCAAATCAACACCTCTTGCCACCTACACTCCTTTCCACAACCCATATAGGTGTTTTTGGCTTATCGATGATCCAAAGCCTTGATCATTCAAACAAAGAGAAAGGGTGGTAGTGGATTGCCTTGGAAAATCTCATTTGAGCTTTCAAAGAAACCACACATAGAGCCATTTACAAAAATGGAGAAGCACGTAATGGAGACGCATTAGAAGATCCACTAAACCAAGTTTTTTCAATACCTTCATCAAGAATCTCAAACAAACCCAATCATAGGCCTTGCTAATGTCTAGTTTTATTATCATGCACTTTGATTCAATCTTTCTACCTAATGAATTATACCATTTTCCAAGATTATACTATCTCTGATTTCTCTCCTCGAGGTGAAGCCATCCAAAATGATATGGTTCAACAACTTTTTCAGCCTATTGACCAATGCCTTTTCTATTATTTTATAAATGGTATTACATAATGAGATCAATCTAAAGTCTACAAACGTGGAACATCCCAAGAAAAAACTATTGTTGTATTATTTAGTTCCTTCACAAACTTGCACTTGGTCTGATATCTTCCACAATCTCCCACACATCTTTGCCGATAAATTTCCAACATGTGTGATAGAACAGAGTCGAGAATCCATCCAACCCGAGAACCTTGATTAAGTGGAGTTGAAAGGCATCAATGGTTATCTCTTTTTCCATGTGTAGAGGAGGGGGACCGACCGCTCAAGACTCCAGGTCATAGGATGGTCCAAAACAATCAATTGCCCTAATATACCTCATGCTAAGGATTGTTCAAAGTAAGTTTAATGCTTTAGGAGGGTGAAAAGCAAGGGTAATTGACCTGCCACTATCCTTCTATCAACCCAAGAGGTTTAGGGGATTAGGTGAGCGAATTCTCAAGCCAAAGCCAAAACTATGACCTAGGCAACTCTCTACTAGAGGCCCACAGAGTAGAAGATGGATGACAATGCAGCGCACTGCTATCCCAATAGAGCGCTGGTGTTCGTACGAACAAAAAGTGCATAGGACAGCTAAGACTAGCAGGGAATTAACTAGCTACCTGATAAAAATGGTAATGACGAAAAGCAGGAAAGCTAAACTACTGAAAGTAACAAGAAGAATACTTTAACTTAGGAAATGAAAGATGATGAGAAAAAGGTGGTAGAAATACAACTCACAAGCGGTCTAGCCTCCTATAAGCTCCACACAAACCCAATCATCTACACACAACAAAATGGGGAAAATGTTGGGGATGTTTCAGGGCTTGCCACAATCAAACCCCTGTTTTGGTTTTCCCACCTCCACAAATAGCTAGAATAGTCACAATAGAAAGAAAGTATGATAAAGAACATATTAAAAGAAAGTATTTCCAAGCAATTTTAACAACACTATGCTACAAAATCAAATGACAATGGTAAATGAAATAGATATCACCTCCCAAACAAGGTGCCCTCGAGCAGGTGAAGGGAGATGTGAGCTCGCAGGCTTGTAAATGCCACCGTTGTCACAATAACGTGAGAAGAGAAACCAAAAGAGTAATGCCTTGGAGCTTCAACAATGGAGAATGAAGTGTGTAGCAGCAAGTAGAGTTCAAGCAATGTCTAGAAGATTGAATGAATGAAGAAGGAGATCTTTTTAGCAAGAATAGAATCCCAAAAGAGTCATTCGAGGTCAATCAAGGGCATAGGGGTGTTACTCTTCGTCGCCAATGGAGAAGTGTAATGCCTTTGCAAATTCTAGAGGTGTGAATCCTATCAGGATGATAGTGCGTCACACAAATGTTTGCACACCACACTAGAATCTCCAAAAAAAATTCCCCCACCAACACTACAAATAGCTGCCAAGTGGGTGGGAAGCGAGTGGATGAAGTGGAAAAGCATCGTCGGGTTTAATTTTTCTAAGGTGAAGAGTGTAAACGAAGAATTTTCAAGGGGTACAAATTCACTCCATTACATTTTACCCCCACTTTAGCGAGCATACGTGCTACCAGATGCGAGGTAAAGTAGATCGAAAGAGTTTAGAAATGTATACTTGAACCATTGAGAAAGTAGACCACAATATTACCCATCTGAAAGCACAGGAAGAGAAGTTGGCTCCACAGGTCCTTAGACCCAAGGAGAGTTGAACAAATATGTGTCACAGATCCACAAACCTACAGAAGGTGAACAAAGAGTCTTTGCAGGTCTCCAGACTTACAGAGTTGAATAAAGAGATCCCACGGGATGTAAGCTCTTCATAGGTCCTTAGACATGCAAAGGAGGTGCCCCCTAGGTGCTCAGTCCTGAAGGAAGCTAAATGTGTGAAGCTTCGCAGAGTCTAATGGGGCCTTACAAGTACTCGGTCCTATAAGGTCGATTGAAAAGTAGCTTCACAGGCACACCTGCAAAGCAACATGTTAATCCATAGACAAAACATGTTAGATATAAAAAAGAAGCCATGAAGACAGAAAAACAAATAGTCACACAGACAATCAACAATTGAAGAAAGAGATTTCAAAGGGGTCCCCCCCTTAGGATGGTGTGTGTTGAACTCAGAGGCACATGACATCCTAAGGAAAGAAAATTAAGAATGGCAGTGATGTGGCCGCGGAACATAACAGGATATAACTATGGTAATGTTGTCACACACACGAGGGACAACACATGAGCACCACAACATCACAAAGCAAGCAAGGACAAACAATGAAATAATGAACGTGTGATAGGGGGATCTGATATTTTAGGGTTAGACCTGCTCATAAATATAAATAGATAGATATAATAGTATATAAAGGAATTTTCATCAACCCCCTACTATATCAGACCATGTGAAGGACATGTGAAAACAAAATGAAAATAAAAAATTGGGTCAACATGAAAGGGAGGCCTAAATGCCCCTAGCACTTTGCATCATCCCCAATTGTCGAAATTCAAAGCACAACAAATAGAAGAATGATGCAATAGATAGAGGAAATTTTATGACACAAAAATACTTATGTATCCAAGCACCTACGAGGGTGACAAGGGTCATCTAAGAACATATAAAACAAGCATGAGGGAACACTACACACACACATACAATCTAATCTACAAGTAAAGAAGAGGCGCCCCCTAATCCTCATCAACCTGTGGGAAAATGTGCCTCAATCTTACTGGCATGTAAACTCCTATAAGGGAAAAGTCGGTGAGACCCTCTAGAAGTCTTACCGACTAGCAGCTGTGTTCTAATCATTTGAAATGCTTAGGTCACTGAGACTTTGGTTCTATCTTGCCAATGGGAGTCATCGGCAAGACATGTTGATCGCTATGAAGATTCATAACTCTTTCCACCCGGGGAGATCTCTTGTTGACATTTTGGCATCTAATGGTTATCGAGGAGACTTGTGGCAATAAAAGTCATCAGGGAGAGGCTTGAACATTTGGAATAACTCACCCCGACAGTGTATTTCTCGCCGATGGTTATTTACAAGTATGTCATCGAGGAGACTCTTGGCTAGCGGGTTTGCATTCAATAAGAAATCTTGTCGATGGACGTGGTCTCGCTGATAGGCTGGTGCATTTGATATAACCTCTTGGTGATAGCGATGGTCTCTCTGACTGTTCTGTGCTTGGTATGATGTCTCACTAATAGCAGTGGTCTTGCTGATAGAGCTACATGAGTTGAACGTCAGTGTGACCTCTTAGCAATAAGGATTCTCTTGCTGACAAGCAGGTGCTTTCGGTGAGAATTCTTCCCGATAGCACTTGTCTCGCTGATAGCGATGTTCTGGCCGATGATTCTGCAGTGGATATTGATATGATGTCTTAGCGATAGAATGAGTCTGGGAGACAGTTTTGGACTTGGTATGACTCTTGCCGATGGTGGTGACTCTGGGTGATAACGACTGTCAAGCATTGTGGCATTGGGGAGACATGGCCTAGTGTCTCACCAACATGCGACATAGTTTGAGCGCCTTGACCAAATGACTATCCTACGTGGTTTGTCTTTGAACAATTAGAGAAGTTGAATGTGAACCTCTAGTAGTTGGACTGTTGCGACCGTTCCTGTGAGGGAGATGAACAAACTGTGAGGAAAAATGATTATGCTCGAGTAATGGCGAATGTTCAGATGAATAGTTTGTGTGTGAATTAAATTCAGAGAGCATTGTAACTAGGATGTTCTGTACAAGCTTGATCAGGAAATTATGCTGCTGTAATTTGGCATCAGAGAGTGAAGCCTATACTTTGTATGTAATTTGTTTACTATAATACAAAGGGGTTTTTCTTGGTGTGGTGGGTTTTTCTCCCGTAAGGGTTTTCCCACGTAAATCTAGTGTCCAAATTGTGAATTTACATTTCTTTGTTTCTGTTATTTCTTTCATGAGTATCTTAATTGAATTGTAATTGTAAAATTTAAAGTCACCTCTACATTCTTCCCTAAGGTTTTGACGTTAGGAGAGTTTGTTTTGCACCTTAGCTTTCCTTACAAGTGGTATCAGAGCCTGGCCAGTTGTGTTATCTTTGTGGGTACACTGGGTTTTTTGAGTCAATTCTATTCAGTGGGAGTCTTGTAGAAGTTTGATAATTTGAATTACAGATTAAGATGGAAAGCACCTCAGGGAAGATTAAAATTGAGAAATTCAATGGCAACAAGTTTGAGTTGTGCAAACTTAAAATGGAAGATCTGTTGGTTGATCGTGATCTTTGGCTTGTTGTTTCTGGAACGAAGCCTACAGGCATGAAGCAAGAAGATTGGGACCTTGCAGATCAAAAATCAAAGGGCCTGATAAGGCTCTATTTAGCAGACTATGTTCTTCTAAATTTTCATGAAGAAAAGATTTCATCTTCTTTGTGGAAGAGACTGGGAACTATTTATCAGAGCAAGTCCTTGGTGAATAAGTTGTTCTTGAGGAAGAAGTTGTACTCTTTCAAAATGCAGGAAGGAGTGTCTGTTGCTGATCACTTGAATGCTTTCAACATGTTGATTGCTCAGTTGGCATCTATGGGTGTGAAGATTGATGAAGAAGATCGTTGTATGTTGTTATTAAATTTTTTGCCAGATTTTCGGGATCACTTGGTGATGGCTATTGGGAGTACGACATCCATTTTTAAGATGGAAGATGTTGCTTCTTTGTTATTAGAAGAGATTAGAATAAAATATTTTGAGATGGTGAAGGAAGCTCTTGTTGTTAGAGGCAGATCGAAAGAAAAAGGCAAGAAGAAGGACAAGAAGTCCAAATCAAAATGAGAAGGGAGATCAAAGTCTCCTAGCAAGAAGTCCAAGGTGAAGTGTTGGAATTGTGGGCGACCTGGTCATGTACGAAAGGATTGTAAAGAGGAGAAAAAGAAGAAGAAGTATTCTTCTGACAATGATTCTTCTCAGAGTGATGCATACGCTTTCATTGCAGCCTTGGCTACACAGGCATCAGATGATGGCTGGCTGATTGATTTTGGAGCATCTTTCCACATGACATCTCATAGAGACTGATTCACTAAGTATGAACAATACGATGGTGGAAGGATGTATTTGGCAAGTGATTCATCTTTGGAGATAGTTGGTCGTGGAAGAGTCAGAATTCAATTCCCTGATGGAAGAGTAAAGGGAATCAATGATGTAATGCATATACCAGGTCTGGCTCGAAATCTACTTTTTGTTAGTAAGCTGAATGATATTGGAGTGCAAGTCATGTTCTCTGGAAATGGCTGCAAGATGACTAGAGGTTCAATGGTGCTAGCTAGGGGTGCTCGTATTGGTACCTTGTATAAGTTGGATGCACATGTTGTTCAATGCAATAGTGTCTCTACAAAATCACAGAAAGCTACTCATGGAGAAAAAGAGGAAAAAGTTCTTGATTGTGAAAACTCTATGGAAGTTAAACTTACAGCAGAAAAGACTATGCTCTGGAATCATAGGCTAGACCACATTGGTGAAAAAGGTTTAAAAACCTTGAAAAATAAAAACCTAGTTGAGGGGCTTGATGATTGTAACCTCGAATTCGAGTTTTGTGAACATTGTCTATATGGTAAACAACACCGTGTTTCATTTTACTCCAATCCTCATAAATCTTTTGGTTTACTTAATTACATTCATTTTGATGTTTTTGGTCCAGTAAATATTCCTTCTTTGTCTAAATCAAGATATTATGTATCGTTCATTGATGATTATTCAAGAAGAGCATTTGTTTATTTTTTGAAAAGTAAAGCAAAAGTGTTCAGTCGTTTTAAGGAATTTAAAAACCTTGTGGAAAATCAAACTGGAAGAAAAATAAAATGTTCAAGGAATGACAATGGCAGTGAGTTTTGTTCTAACGAGTTTGAGAGGTATTGTAAAGATCATGGGATTAAAAGACATAAAACTACACCCTACACTCTGCAGCAAAATGGAGTTGCAGAAAGGTTCAACAGGACAATGATGGAAAGAGCACGAAGTATGCTGAGCAGTGCTGGCTTGGAGGAGAAGTTATGGGCTGATGTAGTTGCAACAAAATGTTATTTAATAAACCGTTCTCCTAATTCCGCTCTTGTTGAGAAAAAACCTTTGGAAGCATGGTCTGGAAAGAAGCCCTCTCTGAGACACATTCGTGTCTTTGGCTGTGAGGCATATGCATATGTGTCGAATGAGAAAAGATCTAAACTAGAAAACAAGGCTGTCAAATGTATTTTTATTGGTTATAGTGCTGGCATAAAAGGATACAAGCTTTGGAATCCTAATACGGAGAAGGTTCTATACAACAGAAGTGTTATCTTTCGTGAGCTGAAGCCTTCTACCTTGGATCTGCAATCAGAGACAAAATCATAAAATAAAAAGGATGTAGTTGACATTCCTCCTACACCAAATAAAGAGGAATTGAAAATTCAAAATGTACCTGAAACTGAGGAGAGCTCAAGTAGTTCTGAGAGTTCTGAAGAAGAAGAACAACCTCAGCCTCAGCCTGTGAGGAGGTCAACACGTGAAAGAAAGCAACCTGATAGGTATGGGTTTTTTTTGTTAGATTCTACTTGTGCCTATGCTTTAATTTTTAGCACTGATGAGCCTAGGACTATGAAAGAGGCATTTAGAATGTCTGATTCAGATTCTTGGTTGGATGCCATGAATGAAGAAATGGCATCATTAGAAAAGAATGATACTTGGAGTTCGGTGCCCTTTCCTGAAGGCAGAAAAGTTGTTGGCTGCAAATGGGTATTTAAAAATAAAATAGGTCTAGATGGCAGTGTGGAAAAGTATAAGACAAGGTTGGTTGCGAAGGGGTATTCCCAAGTAGAGGGAATTGATTATGGAGAAATCTTTTCTCATGTAGCTAAGCTAACGTCTATCAGATTTCTTTTGTCACTTGCAGCAGCGAATGACTTAGAGATTGAACAGATGGATGTGAAGACAACATTTCTTCATGGTGACCTTAAAAAAGAAATGTATATGTCCCAGCCTGAGCACTTTGTGGAAAAAGGTAAAGAGAAATTAGTTTGCAAGTTGAAAAAATATCTTTATGGATTAAAACAATCTCCTAGAATGTGGTACCAGAAGTTTGACACGTTTGTTTTATCATTGGGATTTGTAAGATAAAAATATGATCATTGTGTATATTACAAAATTGAAAGTGATCATATTCTTATTATTTCTCTCTATGTTGACGATATGTTGTTCATAGGCAATAGTAAGTTAATGATTTCTGATTTAAAATCTCAATTGTCCGCAAAGTTCGAAATGAAAGATCTTGGTGCAACCAGGTATATTCTAGGAATGGAAATAACCAGGGACAGGAAGAGTAGAAAACTTTGGCTCAGTCAGAGTAAGTATATTAATACTGTTCTGGAGAGATTTTGTATGAAAGATTGCAAGCAGCTAGTTCTTCCAGTTTTGCAGGGAACGAAGCTATCTGTTGAAGACTATCCAAAATCTCCTACTGAGATAAAGGACATGACCAGAGTGCCTTATGCTAGTGTAGTTGGCAATTTAATGTATGCATGGTATGTACAAGGCTAGACATTGCCCAAGCAGTGGGAGTACTTAGTCGTTATATGGAAAATCCTGGAAGGACACATTGGGATGCTATGAAAAGGGTGTTTAGATATCTGAAGGGCACTTCAGAATATGCTTTTTGTTACCATGGAAATTTGGTTGAATCACAGAGGATTCTCAGCATTCGAGGTTATGTGGATTTTGATTGGGTAGGGGACATTAACAGCAGAAGATCCACCAGTGGATATATTTTCATGATGAATGGTGGTGTAGTTAGTTGGATGAGTAAGCGGCAGGTTGTAGTTGCTTTGTCCACTATAGAGGCAAAATACATGGCAGCAACACATGCCTGTAAAGAAGCAATCTGGTTAAAAATTTTGTCTTCTAACATTGGGTTTGATGCAAGGATAATTACAATATACTGTGACAGTCAGAGTGCTATTTTTTTGGCGAAAAATCCTACTTTCCATGCCAGGACGAAACATATTGATGTGCAATATCATTTTGTACGAGATATGGTGGAGGATGGAAAGGTCTCTTTAGAAAAAGTGGATACTCTAGAAAATGTTGTAGATGCATTGACGAAGCCAGTGAGCACAGACAAGTTCAGGTGGAGTGTCAATTCAATGGGCCTCAATGCCCTTGAATTTCAGTAATTTTGTTGTGCTCTGGAGGTGTCAGTAAGATCTTCGTCAAGTGGGAGATTATTGGAAAATGTGCCTCAATCTTACTGGCATGCAAACTCCTATAAGGGAAAAGTTGGTGAGACCCTCTAGAAGTCTTACCGACTACCAGTTGTGTTCTAATCATTTGAAATGCTCAGGTCACCGAGACTTTGGTTTTGTCTTGCCAACGGGAGTCATCGGCAAGACATGTCGATCGCTATGAAGATTCCTAACTCTTTCCGCCCGAGGAGATCTCTTGCCGACAGTTTGGCATCTAATGGTTATTGGGGAGACTTATGGTGACAAAAGTCATCAGGAAGAGGCTTGAACATTAAGAATAACTCACCCTGACAGTGTATGTCTCATTGACAATTATTCACAAGTATGTCATCAGGGAGACTCTTGGCTGGCGGGTTTGCATTCGGTAAGAACTCTTGCTGATGGACGTGGTCTCGCCGACAGGTTGGTGCATTCAATATAACCTCTTAGCGATAGCGGTGGTCTCTTCGACTGTTCTATGCTCAGTATGATGTCTCATCGATAGCGGTGGTCTTGTCGATAGAGCTACATGAGTTGAGCGTTGGTGTGACCTCTTAACGATAGGGTTTCTCTCACCGACAAGCAGGTGCTTTCGGTGAGAATTCTTGTCGATAGCACTTGTCTCGCCGATAGATCTACACAAGATGAATTTGTGTTCAGTATGACCTCTCGCCGATAGTGATGGTCTGGCCGATGGTTCTGCAGTGGATATCGATATGATGTCTTAGCGATAGAATGAGTCTAGGAGACAGTTTTGTACTCGGTATGACTCTTTTCGATGGTGGTGACTCTGGGCGATAACGACTGTCGGGCATTGTGGCATTGGGGAGACACGGCCTAGTGTCTCACTGACATGCGATACAGTTTGAGCGCCTTGACCAAATGACTATCCTACGTGGTTTGTCTTTGACCAATCAGAGAAGCTGAATGTGAACTGCTAGTAGTTGGACTATTGTGATTGTTTCTGTGAGGGAGATGAACAGACTATAAGGAAAAATGATTATGCTCGGGCAATGGCGGATGTTCGGATGAATAGTTTGGTGTGTGATCAGTGTGTGTGAATTAAATTCAGAGAACATTGTAACTGGGATGTTCTGTACAAGGTTGATCAGGAAATTATGCTATTGTAATTTGACATCAGAGAGTGAAGCATGTACTCTATATGTAGTTTGTTTACTGTAATACAAAGGGATTTTTCTTGGTGTGGTGGGTTTTTCTTGGTGTGGAGGGTTTTTCTCCCGTAAGGGTTTTCCCACGTAAATTTGGTGTCCAAATTGTGAATGTACATTTCTCTATTTCTATTATTTCTTTCATGAGTATCTTAATTGAACTGTAATTGTAAAATTTAAAGTCACCTCTACATTCTTCCCTAAGGTTTTGATGTTAGGAGAGTTTGTTCTGCACCTTAGCTTTCCTTACACAACCAAAAGGTCGTCATTCTCCCAATCTAGATCATCATAAGGGGAGGGCGGATGAGCCTGCGAGGATGGAATATCAAGGAGGGTACCCTCTGACTCTCCTACAACAAGAGCCAAGGAAGAAGGCCCCTCAAGGTCTTCTTCACTCAGTTCTTGTGAGGTGAACATCAACGTTCTCGCAAAGATAGTTGATAGAGCCGAGACATCATCTACAGAGTTGAACATGCACTTTATAGGAGTTTCATGTGTCAACTCCGCGGGTGATGGAGGAGGCACCGAAGCTCCACTGCTAGCCTCACTGAAAGATTCAGGAGTAGTGATGAACTCTGGGGATGTTGGGGCTTCCTCCGTCACTAGGACGATGCAAGCCAATGTAGAACCACCCTCCAAAGAAGGCGAACCCTTCTTTCGACTATCATTACAAGTAGGTTCATCCTCCATCTTTCACTTCATTGGAGGATGCAAGATCCCCATAGATGAAGCAGAGGGC
This sequence comes from Sequoia sempervirens, assembly GCA_007258455.2. Taxonomy (NCBI): domain Eukaryota; kingdom Viridiplantae; phylum Streptophyta; class Pinopsida; order Cupressales; family Cupressaceae; genus Sequoia; species Sequoia sempervirens. The sequence continues at coordinate 1,253,345,283 of VDFB02271358.1, read as the reverse complement.
GAGGAGGAAGAGGAGAATGTTAGAAATATGAAATAGATTGAATAACCCAAGAACTTTATAAGAGAAAATCAAAGCTACATAAACTAGAAAAGCATAAAGAATGCACACCAAAACTCCTAGAGATTATGCAATGTCAATATGATAGAATGCATTAAGAGCTTCCAAGCTGAAAAGATACAATGCAAATATGCATGAATAGATGCAAGAGTATTGCAAGAATGGATGAAAATACAAGCTAGGTAGTGAGTTTAAATAGAACTTAGGAGAGGAGGTAGGTGGAAAATCCAACCAATAGGAATCAACCACAAAAAGTAGAGATGGACCACCAAAAGTGGAGGATGCCACCAAAAGTAGAAAGTGGTTCCACCCTTTAAGGAAGGGAATATCTCATCACTTATCTCCTAGTTATTAAATAATAAACTCACTTTATTATCCTAAGCAAGCTTAATTAAGTGTAGGAAAAAATTAGGACTAAGGGAAAATAAATTAACCCACTAGGAAAATAAAAACCTACACCAACACCCCCCTTAAGCACAACTTAGGAGGATGTAAAAGATGATGGGTCCCAGAAAATGAGGCCATGTTAGGTACCCATGTACAAATGCAATGCAAAGAAATCTCTCACAGCTGAAGAAAAAGAGAAAACCTAGTGGGACAAAACTCCTCCCCAAAAGAGAGATGAAAAGAAGAAAATAGGGAGTAAGTAGCCCCCTCCAAAGAGGTTCAATGGTCGATGCTCAAAACTGGATGTAGAAGATGGTCCATGATCGTCGAACAACATTCCTTCCCTTAGGAAGAAACACAACCAAAGGTTTATGCACACTATCTCCCAAGTCCTGAAAGGAATATGTAGGAAGAAAGTGCAGAATGTATGAAGTCTCTAATGTTGGCTAAGTACCCTCGTGTTGATGTTGAAAGCTATCACAATCAAATCATGTGTTCTAGGCCATACTACTGAAGATGAGAAATTAGAATCTCCTAAAGACTGATGTAGAACACAATCCAAAGACCAAAGCATCTCCTCTGAAAATGTCTTCTCCAAATGATGATCCAAAGTATCCACACTCATGTCAAACTATGATGAATGATCATGTAGAGAATTAAAAAAAGGGTTAAAATGTCCACTCTCAACAACTGAAGAAGAACCATCTTCATCAAAGAGAAGATGAATACACTCAATAGTGTCTCCCAAATTTGAAATATGTGTCTCCATAAACAAGTCTGAAATACCAGTCAACAGATCATCCCAAGCTAAATCAAGAAGACTATAGATATCCTGCTACAAGAAGTCATTGGAAGCATTCGAAGAAGCAACTCTAAACTCTAAAGTAGCAACAGTAGATGCAAGGGCCAAATATTTTTCCTCAAAGAGAAGACATATGTCCTTAATAGTATCATCTAGATCTGAGATGAGGGACTCTACAAACAAACAAGAGATGTTTGGTAGAAATTGGTCCCAATGAACTAAATTCAAAAGACATAATTGATCCTGCTACAATGTATCACTGGAGGCTCTCAATGAAGCATCTCTAGACTCTAAATCTGCAACAGGTGATGTCGATGTAATCTCAATATGAGGATGAGAAGCAAGAGAAGTCTTTGTGTCATCTGGACGTTCAAGACGTGCATAATACTTAAGCTCCTCTAAAGTATCATCATCATAGGGTAAATTATTTGCATCATTAAGTGGAATGAGACAATCTGCAACAAGATCATCTGGGAATGGAGAAACATGAGGGTCTCCGAACATCTCCCAAATCTTGGTCCAAACTATGGGAGGACATTCAACGCCCACTATAGACAACATAGTGTCATAATAAACATGACAACCAATTATTCCTATTACATGATCAATTTTAGTACCCCAAACATTCTTCTTATCAAGTGTGTTTGGTTCAAGCATGAATCCATAAAGGTAAGGAAAAAAATTTAGCCATCTGAGATGGGTTAAAATGCCTTTTTTCCAAGACTCATAATTAGCCTTATCCAAACTATCATAGAATGATGAGTAGAAAAATCCATGATACAATCCTCAAATGATTATAAAAGAACACCAAAAGAGAACATCAATACACTCCCACTCTTTTCACTAGTATCAAAGATCACCCCCCCAAAATATTATAAGGTTGGAACTTTATAATTTAGTGCATTTACAAAGTCTTTTCCAAGATACAATGCTCAATAGGCTCAAAATAACCAAAATTATAAATTCTAATACAAAATGAACCTGAAACAAAATCTAGAAAAATTAGCCTTATGGCTGTGTAGTGCTCTTCAAGACCTTTCCAATGCCTATTTGTTTCCAAAAATCGAAGCACCAAGGCGAAAGTTATGGCTTGTCGAAGAAATTAGCACAAGACAACTTCAACTTGAAATATTTGGTACAAAATGGCAAAAAATCTTCTCAATACCTCTGTGAATGGAAAATGCTTATCTCCAACTTTCCAATGATATCTTATTTGTTGAAATCCAATTCCCAAAGCAAAAGATATGAATTTTTTAAAATTTGGTTGAATTGAATTTAGCCTACAAGAAATAATTTTTTCTAGCAAAAAGTTTTTACTTCTAATTTGATTTTTGAAAAATTTACTCAATGTTTGTAGACAATAACAGAAACCCATAAATATTTTGAAGCTAAGAACAAAACCCATAAATCGTTTTTTGATCCAACAAGTAGAAGATGAAAAAATGATTTCTTTTAACCTTCATCTAGGGGAAAAATGACATGCAGCGCTTTTTGTACAACAATTTTCTCCAGATCTGTGCAAGATAAGCAAAATTTAAAATATACCCAGTTGAGATTTCGACCTTGGCTACAAAACGCAAAAATCATTTTTCCTAAAAATGAATGGAAGCTACATTTCTAAAGCAAAAATGAAAACGAATCCAATAAAAAATAACTTTCTTCAAACCCCCGCCTGCAACTATGTCAAATGATCTCCAATTTGGATGAAACAAAAGTCAAATATGACTTTCTCGAAGCCTTCTGGATGCTTTGGAATAGTAAAAAATGCTACAAGTATAACCAGAAATGTTGCAATCACTCGGATCTCACAAAACACATATGCAAAACAAAGAGGTAATTAAATCTTTGCAAATCCTTTCTGATTCTCCAAATCGTTCAAGAACGCAAGAGAAGAGCATTCGGGAATTTACAAGATTTTTACAAGAAACTCAATCTCTCAATCAAGAATCTAAGAACTTAGATTTCTCAAAATAAAAGCTCTGATATCATGTTAGAAATCTAAATTAGATTGAATAACCCAAGAACTTTATAAGAGAAAATCAAAGGTACATAAACTAGAAAAGCATAAAGAATGCACACCAGAACTCTGAGATATTATGCAATGTCAATATGATAGAATGCATTAAGAGCCTCCAAGCTGAAAAGATACAATGCAAATATGCATGAATAAATGCAAGAGTGTTGCAAGAATGTTGCAAGAATGGATAAAAATACAAGCTAGGTAGTGAGTTCATATAGAACTTAGGAGAGTAGGTAGGTGGAAAATGCAACCAATAGGAATCAACCACAAAAAGTGGAGATGGACCACCAAAAGTGGAAAGTGGTTCCACCCTTTAAGGAAAGGAACACCTCATCACTTAAGTGTAGGAAAAAACTAGGACTAAGGGAAAATAGATTAACCCACTAGGAAAATAAAAACCTAAACCAACAGAGAAAATCACATCGAACACCACCGAGGTGTTCAACATTCCCACGTGTTTTGAAAAGGGAAAGATGTTCAGAAGGGACATCAGAAGGGGAGGCTCAACCGAATGAGCAATGAATACCTACACCCTCTTCAGGTGAGGGTCGTTCACACTCTCAAGGGGAGCCGAAAGAAAGATTGAGGTGGAGGGAACTGAAGCAAAAGGGGCGAAAGGGGAGGACACAACAAAAAACATTGAACAGGAGTTGTTGGCTCCCCTTCTTTCTTCTGCAAGGCGACCTGCTCAACGGCCAAAGCCTTCCTCTGACACTTGCGCTCACACAAAAAGTGATTTCTACAGCTCTGAGAGCTAGAGGTTGCAGTTTGAGAAGGAGCAGAAGACTCATGTACAACCATCAGAGTATCCATCACAGTCGTTTCTAGTGGAGGGAGTGGCTCCTGGTCGGGAAAATGAGGAAGAGATGGAGAGGTAGATACAACAACAGATAGGGGAGCAGACTCAAGCACCTCAATGGCGGGCCTTTTCCCGTTCACTACCTTAGAGGTAGTAGTAGGAGGTCATAGAGGGCGAGACATAGAAGATTCTTCACGGGGACCCTTCCCCTTACAATACAGAACAGGTCAGGGCATCGTGGGTAAGACAAGAAGTTCAAACTCCTAACGCTTGGCCTTCCGCCAAGCAAGCACCATTAGACTCCCCAGCAAAAGTTGATGGCATCACAGTAGGGTGGGAGGAAGCAGCAAGTGAAACTATAGAGGAAGAAGAGGGACCCTGAGCAAACTTCTCGTCCTCCCTTTTTTGAGTGGTAGAGGTAGCCTCATGTTGTGCCATTATCGAAGCCCTATGTGAAATAGCATAGGGAGGAGGGTAGGTCACCTTTGGCGCTATTCCCTCATTCTTGTACTTCACATAAGTTCGATACAATAAGTGTGTTTTAGGAGGAAGCAGACCAATAGGGGCAGGCCAAAAGTGATCAAGTGAGTAGCCCCCATTGGAAATCATCGGTTTGTAACCAATGTCATGGACTACATGTATAGAACCCTCATGAGAGAACTTCAAGCACTTATGGATTACCAAGGGAACTGCATTCATGGAAACTAGTCAGGGAATGCCTAATTTCACTCTAAACAATTCGGACCCCAGGATGATATCAAAGAGTGCATTCACAGTCCTAGACCCAACAAGACTAACAAGGTGATAGAATCGATGGAAGGGACAAAAAGCACATTGTGTGTATGTATACTGCTTTTAGACTCATCATATCCATCCTTATGTAAGAACTTTATCAACATGATATGCTCTGTGATGACATTCACCCAGCATGTAGGGTTAATGAGGACACCAGTTACAAAGTTCCCATTGATGTGTGCAAGAATGTACAAAGGGGATGGTTCTTTATAAAAGTCCATCATCAAATCCTGTGAGGTAAATGTTATAGCAGGGGATCCGCTTGTAGGTTGCACAGATGGGATGGGTAGATGCATAAAAGAATCCATCTCTTACGTACACTAGAAAGGACTTTCGCGGAAGCCCCTAGGGGTTCACAATTAGACAGTGACCTACTCAAGGTTTTGTTTTGCAATGCTTAGGAAACCTTCCAGCTACACCACTAGGGGTCGTAGGTTTGGTTGCAAGGCTAGGCACCTTGCAACACACACACCCACAACACTCCTAGAACGAGTGAAGAGTCTTTCAACACTACCAAATGGAACCAGAAAAGTTCACGTCAGGTTCACCAAAATGTAGAGGGGGACCAACCACTCAGGACACCGGGTCACGGGAGGATCTATAATGATTAGCTGCCTTGATCTATCTCATGCTAAGGATTTTTCAAGGTAATGCTTTAGGAGGTTGAAAAGGAAGGGAAATTGACCTTCCACTATCCTTCTATCAACGCGAAAGGTTTAGGGGATCAGGTGAGCAAATTCCCAATCCAAAACTGTGACCTAGGCAACTCTTTGGTAGAGGACCCTAGCACAAAAGACGAATGATAGCGCAACGCACTGGCGTCCTGGTCAGGCGTTGGCATCCATACAGACATAAAGTATTTAGGACATCTAAGACTAGCAAGGAATTAACTAACTACCTGATAAAAATGGTAATGACAAAAAGCAAAAAAGCTAAACTATTGAAAGTAATAAGAAGAATACTTTAACTTAGGAAATGAAAGATGATGAGAAAAAGATAGTAGAAATACAATTCACGAGCGGTCCAACCTCCCACAAGCTCCACACGAACGAGGTCACCTACACACAGCAGAATAGGGAAAAATGTTGGGGTTGTTTTAGGGTTTGCCGCAGTCAAATCCCCGTTTTGGTGTTCCCACCTCCACAGACAGCCAGAATAGCCATGATAGAAAGAAAGTATGATAAAGAACATACTGAAAGAAAGTATTTCCAAGCAATGGTAACAACACTATGCTATGAAATCAAATGACAATGCTAAATGAAATGGATATCACCTCCCAAACAAGGTGCCCTTGAACACGTGAAGGAAGATGCGAGCTCGCAAGCCTGTAAATGCCACCATTGTCACAACAATGTGAGAAGAGAAACCAGCAGAGTAATGCCTTGGAGCTTCAACAATGGAAAATAAAGTGTGTAGCAACAAGTAGAGTTCAAACAATGTCTATAAGATTGAATGAATGAAGGAGACCTTTTTAGCATAGATAGAAACCCAAAAGAGTCGTTCAAGGTTGGTCAAGGGCATAGGGCCGTTACTCTTCATCGCTAATGGAGAAGTGTAACACCTCTGCAGATTCCAAAGGTGGGAATCCTATCAGGATGACAATGTGTCATGCAGATGTCCACGCCTCGCGCTAGCATCCCCAACAAAAATCCCCCCACCGACACTACAAACAACCGCCAAGTGGGTGGGAAGCAAGTGGATGAAGTGGAAAAGCATTGTCGGGTTTAATTTTTCTAAAGTGAAGGGTGTAAATGTGGAATTTGTGAGGGGTGCAAATTCACTCCATTACACCATGAAACCCTCAATCAACATTGTGTTGTTTGCATCAATCACCAACGATGGAATACAATTCAGATTGTTGTCTATTTTAAGGCTATCAAAGGAATCGCAAGGAGCAAGTAATTTCTAGAAAAAGTTTAAAGACGCATCTTTCGCATCGTTCTTCGCAAAGACCACCACTCCCGTGGAGTTCATTATTGAAATCCATTCTATTTTAGAATCTCCTTATCTTTATTGAATTGTTGGAGAATTTAGTATTTAAATCTCATTCCAATAGCCAAGCCTCTCTTGCTTTAGATCTCCAGTACACTTCTCTTGCCAACACTTTTGTGTGCTCGACAAGGAGAGCTTTCTCCTTGATGTATTTTTCTTGGAACATCCCATTCTAGATTACCTTTTCATTCAAGTCTGATAATTATGTCTTAATACACTCATTCTCTTCGAAAATGTTTTTTAAAGATAATTTATTCCTGATGCAATGCAAGAGGAAGAAATCCCATTCACCCAATCTCATTTGTCAAACACAAAACATTCCTTGTTTGTCTTGCCAACACTACATTTTTTTCCTTCACAAACTCATGTTTCATACGCCAAAACTAAGAACAAGGCAAAAAAAAAAAACTCTTGTAGATTCTTCAAAACACATTAGCATCATCAAAGTGACTGATTCAAACCCATACAACTCAAACATCAGAACTTTCAAGAGTTGGCTATCCAAAGCAACAATTAGGCCTATTTAGACCCCTCCAACAAGAAACTTTATATTTCCAAGCCCATTACACCTTCCAATTTCCTTAAACAAATGAAAATAGGTCTGCACAACATGTTTAGACCATTCCCCAAACTCGCTTCATGATATTTTATCAAACACTTACATAGAACCTTCAAATTTGACTCCAAAATAAGATTGTCAAAAATCTACCATGAAGGACCAACATATAAATGAACCCCAAATCCTTTAGTTCACCAAACCCAATCATGAAAAGGAGTTAAATACATCTAAACACCCTTAAAAAATAATAACACACAAGTGGAACACCTTTTAATATCATCAAAACACAAATACTTAACTATACACAACTAATTTTCAGACTTTTGATAAATTGCGGACCTGGGGCATCATAGAATCAGCCCAAAAACAAATCTTCAAACTCTACAATTTGGATATATTTTAGAACATGTCTAAAAATCCCTCTATACCAATTTTTAGCACTTTTCAATAGGTAAATTTTGAGAAACACAATTTTAATTGCTTGTTGCCACCCTAAATCAAGGTTTTGACCCGCCTGGAGTGTTTTGCTTATAACTTTTACAAAACCTCGTGGATTTAAATGAAATCAAATGCAAATTAAACTAGATTCATGGGGCTATCATTTACCATGGAGGAGGATATGTTTTAAACAATATAAATGGTCATACAAAGGCCTGCAACACAGAAAAATGCTGAATTTTTTTTCAAAAACTAAACTTTTCATTGAAATTCTTCTTCATACACCTTCCCTCAACCTTCCTCAAAGTTGGTGAAGCCTTAAAAGGCCTTTAAAAAGCAATTACAATGCCTAAAACTTATTTTACAACTACCTTGACCTTTGATCTTCCAACTTCTTTCAATTTGTTGCATTTTTACAATTTTTTGCAGTGACAACATTTTGTCAAATTGTGTGACTTTTAACTTTTAATGTCCAATGACCCCAAATGACTAAAAATGACCTAAAACAAACTCAATATGACCATTTAGGCCTTATTTACAACATTGTGACATTAATTTTAAATCAAACTTAAAGTTGCCTCATGGAGGCCTATTCATGCTAGGGTGCACATGCACCAATTCCATTCCCTCAATTTACCTTTCAGAAATTGCAACTTTGACATAAATATGAAGCTTACAATGCATGATTTTATCAGTGCCTCTTCTCCACTATTTTTCAATCAAATCCATTAATTTTTCCCTCCTAAACCACATTCATTCAAATTTGAAATGGCTTTTCATCAAGGGTAGATTGTTCCTAATATTCAGTTCTACAAGGAAATGGTCAGAATAGGAAATTGGGAGTATCCTGGACTCAAGAAGAATGGTGGCATTTAACCACTGAGGAGAGTAGAGAAATTTATCTAGTCTCTCTGAGATGTTGGAGAAACCAGAACGGCAGTTTGTCCATGTATATTTTCCATTGTTGGGAAGGACATCCCCAAGACCGATAGAATCAACAAATCTTTTGAAGTCTTAAGTGCTAGCAATTCGGATAATAGTCCCCAGCTATTCTCCTCCAAACTGAGAATGGCATTAAAATTGTCACCCAAGATAATTTTTTCTTCATTACATGTCAATAAGTGAGTGGATAAAATATCCCAAAGCTTGAGCTTATCCTCGGTTCTGATTAGACCATATACATTAAATAAGTAAAAGAATAAATCATATGCATTATGACTTACCTCGCACAACATCTGATTGGCTTCCTCAACGCATGTGCAGACAAAGACTTTCGCAGGGATCCATAAGATGCCAATTCCTCCAGTCGAGTCGGTTGCTTCTGAGAAATCGCTTATGGTATTTTAAGAAGATATTTACCTCACCTATTCTTAATTTTGTTTCTTGCGACCAAAATATTTTATAAGTGGTGTTTGGTCAAACACTGTTTGTTAGGGGTGCTGAAGCCTTTGACATTCCAAGTTACAATTTTCATTGATCATTAAGGGAGGGGTTTCCTCCCTTAGACCTCAGCATGTATTCCTTAAAATTGGACAGACCCTTCTCCACCGTCAACTCTTCCTGCTTTTGTTTGATCATCTTATGTCGCATTCCCACCTCTACCATTGCTCCTGGTACTATCAGGGGCAATTACCACGTCATTAACCGATGGAACCTTTAATACAACCCCTTCCCACTGACTAGCTGATGGAAATGGACTAACTATCGAAGATATTCGTGTTATTTTGTCTACTGAAGATGATCCAACAGTGATTGACCTTGTCCAAGACGAGGCAGAAGCAAGGCACCTAAGGCATCAGAAGCAAAGGTTGGAAAGGAAGGAACGGTTCCATGGGCCCTTCTTTTCAATTTTCAAACCGCAATCCAAGGCCTTGGAAGCCAATTGGCTAATGCATTGGGTTGACTATTCCAATTTCATTATATTTCAAGCCTTCTTCCTCTGACCACTAATCCCCTTCCTCTGGCCCACCCCTAGCAACATTTTGATCGCAATTCACCAATTCTAAGGGGCAGTAGGGGTCTGGTGCGAACAAGTTGCCAAACTTAGGCCTTTGTTGATTTTGTTCAAGGTAGCCAGAATTGGCTCATCCGAAGGGGGAACAACACCAAATTTAAGGTTTTGATCCCACTTCTCCCTTACAATTTATGATCTCTTATCATCCTTTGACTTTTCAACCCACATAGTCGACAATTCTTGCATCTTTGCATCCATTCTCCAAATGGGGTGTCCATGTCGAGCTCCAAAGGGGATGGGTTTGATGTAGGCAACACGGATTCTAGCGTATAGGTAAGAATTGCTCTTCAAATTTTGCTCATTGATCTTCACAGTAAAACTAAAGTTGTCGCTTATCATCTTGAGCTATTTCATTGTCCAAAATTTGAGGGGGAGATTGTAAAGTCTAACCCAAGTAAATTTTGCTTGTGGACAACATTCTAGGGGGGTTGAAATTAGGAACTCACTTCTGGATATATAAAGTTTTGAGCATTTCCCTTGTCCAATATCATTGAGGAAGCCCATTCTAATACTCCACACAAAAAAGCCCTTTGGAAGGAACCTGAGAGGCAGACACGTCAACCAAAATTTCTCCACCCATTCTTCGATCTGTCAACGCAAGAATATCTTCCCAAACCTTGCGATCACAACACACTCAAAAGATTCGAACAATCATCTCTATGGAAAAATCAAGTTTAATTTTCCGACTTCTCTCCATTTCAAAGCTCCCAATTGGCAAATCGACAAATACTTCTAATTTCGATTGTAAGCCATAAAGTGAACATTTATCCTTAAATTACAATTATGAACATTTATCCTTAAATAACAATTATCAAGGGAATGTGCTTCAGCTTCCCTTTCTGATGGCTCTTCAGAAAAATCTTTATCTATGCTAAGGAATCAAGATGTAAATCCTAATACTTTGGTTGTTGGCTTTCATCTTCATGAGAGTTGCGAGCTGGTGTGGCATAGTAAGGCGGCGCAAGTGAAAGATGGCTAGATCATAGTTAAGGGCAAAAAAGATAAATCCTCTCGGTCATCTTTCGACATGACTCTTTGCTCCCACAAGAAAAATGTTAAATGTAAAATCTTAATTGGTCTTATTTTGGAGCTGGTCTTTTTCGCTGGTTGTTTGCTGTCTTTTCTGCAGCCTTGTTCTTTTTTGTTAAAGGGTTACGGATCCCTTCAAAATCTATTTTTTCCTATATCAAAAACAATTATCAACTTTCTTTTCTTTGAGAAAAAAAAATCCCAATTATATTATGAACATTTGCTCTTAAATTACATTCTTGGATTGACATTTATCCTTAAATTACAATTATGAACATTTATCCTTAACAAGGATTATCAACTTTCTTTTCTTGAGCTAAAAAAAAATTCCACTTATATTATGAACATTTGCCCTTAAATTGCATTCGTGGATTGAATTTTAATATCATATCATGTAGATTTGCTCCATGATAAAGAATATCTTATTTCATTGAATCGTTGATGAATGAAATTACATTCTTGGATTGAATTTTAAGATCACATTATGTAGATTTGCCCCATGATAAAGAATATCTTAGTTCATTGAATAATTAATGAATGGTGTATACATATATTATGTACATAGTAACAAAAAGAGCTTTGCCTTTGAGGTCATCTGAAAAATTAAATATTTGATTTTTATGAAAATTTGATTCCCATAAGAAAACTCTCTTAAACCCTTTGCCAATTATTTTTCTCTATCAAATCTACACATGTAGAGCGACGTTTATAGTTCCCACCGGAGATGGATGGCTCTAGAAGCCTCTTCAGAAGAATTTGTTATTGAAACCCCTCTTTATTTCAAATATTAAAAAATCAAAAGTTGATATTTTAGTTGTGACCTCCATCAAGTCCCATTTACAATTAGAAAGGCGTGACAATCGTCTTAATGGTTGCAAATGTTATCAATTGCTCGTCACTGAAAACTGCAGGACACCTTACAATGTTTGATACATTAGAATCAATTAACATTATGATCAAGAGAAAAATTATCCTTAGATTTAGTTTGTAAACATCACATTGTTTGTTAGATTAATGTTTCTATTAATAAGCGTTTGTCTATATCGCTTCACTTATATAAAGAGAGCAAAAGTGATCATTGATGATTAAAACATATACGAACACCTCAAATTGCCTTGGACCACCATGGAGATAGATTTTTTGTTTAAATATATATGGCACAGACATAGACATTAAATAAGATGGATCTATTTTAAGTAAATATAAAATCTCAATTATTATAGGAATTTGAGATCTCCAATCTTATTTTGAAATCAATACCTTGACACAATCTGAAGATCCGCCATTAAGCTAAAAGATGCCATTTTCTATGGAACCTCTTATTCTACGAATTACCAGGTGGCTATTCGATTTGCTCATACTCTTTGCAGAAAACAGACCTCAACTACCTCTTTTGGTTTTGTCCTCATGCCTCAAAACCATGGAGATTTGTTCATAACATTTTCAAGCATAACAAACCAAACTTTTTTCATGCGAAAAATGATTGCATTAAGGGATTTGGTCTTTGCTTTCTAGGTGGTATAACAAGTTTGTTATTTTTTTCATAGAGATTATTTTTCAACTATGAAAATCTACAATTACTATAAAATCATACTGCAATTGACTGCCATGTTTTTATAGCTACCAAGATAATTGTTATTATCAATGTTTTGCTACAAATACAAGAGTCGGTAGAAAAGGTTCTAGAATTAGAGCATGATAAGAAAAAATACGGATGAACCTTTGTAAACGCAAGGATAACATAATTTTAATATGTAGCCAAAAGAAATCATGAAAACGTCCCTGTATACATGAGATAATATCCTCCAAAACCTTTCTGCCAAAAAACCCCAACAAAATACCACTCACGGTATCAACTTAGCCATTAACAACAAAACAAGGTTAGGCCAAAATTATGGAAGAGATGGTACATAAATACCAAACATAAAAAATCCCTCCATTATTTGTATTGAATGAAAATGGGATTTATACATATAATTTTGGCAACTGCAATTTCAACGGGATTTTCTTCCCATTGTGCTTATTATTAAGACTTAACCAATTCACTGGCCTAGGATAGAAGTAATAGCATCATAAAAACGTTATTTCTCCCATCAAGTAGAGCAGCAGCACCTGAATGAAGGGTACAACTCAATGCACTAGAAAGTAGTAAGTATAACTTCCTATCTCAACAAAGATACCACAAAAGACCAAATCGTCCTGTTAACATCAACTCACTGCAATAAACAGAAATTCCTCAACAAGTGCAAAACCAAGAAAGAAGCATAGAATAGTTTGAAGAAAAGACGTACCTGATAGTGAATATACATATGATTTAACAAGAGTGTTTGAAAATGCTGTAAAGGAAAACAGCAAAAAATGTTGGGTAGTCCTGGGACCATCTCAGGCCATAATAAACATGAAGAAGCACAAGGGATACATGTACATGCATATCGTAAATGATTGATTACTCCATATTACACAAGAAGGAAGCCAAATTTGCCAGATCAACACAGCTAGCGGCTTCAAAACTTTTCGCTTATAAGACTTTGCAGAACAAGAATAAATGATAAACTCTGTTCATGGTAGACTGCAAACAGTTAATGATATTCGATACCTATTTCATGAGAAATTTGCAGCATGCCACTCGAAGTAGCTTGTATAAGGTTTTCTTGTTCGTATTTATTGGCACGAAAAAACAGTTCACTTGATGATCCTTGTAAATCATTTACAGGGTGGGAAAAGCGCTTATACTAAGAACATGTGGAATCTAAAACCTCTGAAATTCTTAGGCATTACACGAAATCTCAGAATGTACCAAGTCGCAAGACACTTTATCATTGAAATCTGAAAGTCAAGAGGAACACGCAGCATGAGTAATCCTGAACTGGGAAAATAGTTTACAAGTTAGTTAATCTATTTCAAGGATCTAGAAAATTAGCATGTGGAAAATTTTATTAAAAAAAATCAGTGCATAGGATATGTCTACACTTATCAGGGATTGGACAATCATAATATCCATATCAAGAAACCTTGTGGAATGTATAAGCAATCAAATTGCAGTATTTTACCATCCCATACAAAGAAGACAACGTTTACTGAAGCTGGGATTATTACATCTTTGGAAAGAAAATAATGTAACTAATAACCATGTCAATTACAAAGAAATTAATTGAAAGAAATAACTGAAATTGTTGAGCACAATGACAGACAACTCAAGCACATTGCCTAGAAGTAAGGATCGGATGATTGACATGAATCTTAAAGCACGTTATAGATACTCAAGAATCTTAACTGTTTGAGAAACAACACAGGCTCACTATCTTACCTTATAACTGAACAACAACCAGTTTCTTTAACGGTGACTACTGCATTGCCAGTATTCCATGTCTGATCCCAACTCAAAAGCATCTTATAACTTGTAAATTTTCTGACTCAAAGTGTCAAAAATTGATAAATTATGTAATCATTTGAAAAGTTCTATATTCGTTTCAGTCTGAATCTTAAGAAAGGTTACAAATCCTTCAATTTATAATAAGGCACATTGCATTGTTAATTATGACAGTTCCAAAACATATAAGAAAATGCAGACTTCATCAAATTTAGTATCAGGACACAATATATAATTCTTTAAATTTCTCGATAGCCACCAGAAATTACAATAATTTCCTTCCGTGAATGTAACTTGGATTAGAAGAATCACAATTCTTGTGTAACAACACACTTTTAGGATCACTTTTGTGAAACATCAAGCCTCAAGTACTCCCAACGTCACAAACTTAGTCATATCAAGTTTGCGGCCTAAACCCAATGCCTCACAGAATCACAAAGTATGCTAAACTAGCAGCAATCACAAGTATGGTAAACTAGCAGCAATTCACGCAGTCATCTTTAAAAAATTCATTCAAAATTTTTTTTAAGGTCGAGTTCTCATTTTGTCACCCATTGCCAAATTTTTTCTGACTTTTTGTGTTAAGAACTTAAGAAGTTTATTTTCTATGTAAAGGAGTTGTAAACCATTTGATTCTTGGCATTCAAGGATAGGAGGGTTCGTTTGAAGGGTTTCACATTCAAGTTTTCAGATTGCTTTGTACTAATAAACTATCACCATCAAATCATAGGATAATGTGGAAAGAGAATCAATTGGGACCATTTACTGTCTTATCAAAGTAGGTCTCATATTGCAACAAACCTTATGTCATGCGTTAGAATTGGAACTCCTATTCAAAATCCTCTTATTCTACCCATGGATTGATGTTGTGAGTGCTATTCCATCCATGTAACATAAGGTATCAAGTTTCCATACAATGGAATGGAAGTTACCATTCCTGTTGACCTCACCCCTTTCAATACTATAAAAATTTGGAAGGGAAATTCCATAAATTCCACCACTTCCCCATCTCTGAAATCATTGTTGACCCCATTTCCACTAAGCCCACATCCTACAAGATCCTTGGAGATCTTCCTTCAACTTCCTCCAGTTCAACCCCCAAACAAGGATCCCTCAAACCCTCCTTTTAAAATCATCAATAAAGTATGTGGAGAATACCAAATCCATGAAGCCTTTCATAGATATAATCTTCCCATCTCCCCTTGATGCTACAATCAAACCCATTCAAAATTAAGGTTCTCTTACCCAATGTTACAATATAGGCCCACTTCCTTCATCTATACAACCACCTAGTTGATGAAAACATTGAAGGCTTTGATGACATAAGGCTCTACAAAGAAGAACACTATACTACCTGTTTCACGGGAACAACTATCCCCATATTTTTGTGCATATTTCACTACATTAATTACAAAGGGAAAGGTCTTGGCCTTAAGCAACTACAAACATTAAATATTACTTTTTTTCATTTTTTTTTCTGTTTCCAAAATCTAAGTTCCAAAATTTAAAGAATGCTACATTTTCGACACTACTGCTTCTCAACGATTGCCTACAATCACATATTGAAACAAAGACAAACATAAGATGGAGGGAATGCAGCAGGCAACTTTGGGCATGTTTGTGGGATTCACTTCAATGTGGGGCCACATAAATTTATGATTCTTGAATTCTGATTCATTTAGTAAACTCTGTATTTTTCCACATTTCTGATTTTCACTTATTCTGATTTTTTACCTGAATGATGTTTTTGGGGTTTTTAAGGTGCTACTGTTGCACGCTTCAATACATGCATCAGCCATTGTTAGATCAGATATCAACCTCCTACCGTGGATGATATAAAGGGACCAATTTTGGATGAGTCTATGGCAGGTTTGTGGGCAATCATTAATGAGCACTGGACTGTATGGAAGAGGAAGGACTGGAATATTATGTCCAATAGATGGATGAATAGGGAAAAAAAGGCCACTGCTAAATTTTCTAGTTTCTTCCTTGGATGGGACAAGTTTTCTTAAGCTGATTGATGACTCCAAAAAGATTAAAACAGACATTTTATGTTGTGTTTTAGAAATTGTGGCTCACATGGTTGAGGCAAATGTGATGCAAATAATCACCAAAAATGCAGCAAATTACATAGCTGCAGATCAATTACTTATGAATAGACATTGCAATATTTTTCAAACTCAGCCCATTGCATTGACCTATTGCTG
Source organism: Sequoia sempervirens (assembly GCA_007258455.2). Taxonomy (NCBI): domain Eukaryota; kingdom Viridiplantae; phylum Streptophyta; class Pinopsida; order Cupressales; family Cupressaceae; genus Sequoia; species Sequoia sempervirens. The sequence continues at coordinate 1,253,328,814 of VDFB02271358.1, read as the reverse complement.
GAGATGTTGACAAATGTCAAATTGTAGAGTTAAAACCATAGTTGGCATACTCGCCAAAAACCTGGCAAGAAACCTGGCAAGCTGGCGAGTACTCGCTGAGCTGAGTGTTGAGTTTTAGCGTGACTTACTCACCGGCAGTACTCACTGACTTTCTAGCGAGTACTCGCCGAGTTTGTGGCAAGTACTCACCAGAAAGTCAGCAAGTCCAACTTTAAAACTTGGCAGCAGCAGATAAAAGGCGTGGCCGGCAGGAAATGACACCAAAACGAAAAAACAGACCTCTTTTCACCCAGCAAGGAAAGGAAAACCCTCAAACACTATAGCAACCTGAAAACACGCCATTTCCAGCACATTTGCAAGATTGAAAAGGATTTTTTTATGAATTTGGAACACAAATTTGAAGCACAGATCAGTTTTTTGGTTTTTGTTTTTGTTTTTTTAACATTTTATTTCATTTTCATTGCAAATTCCAGCTTGTAGGTTTAAAAAAAAACCATCATATGCTAAAACTAGGTTGTAATTTTGCATTTAAGTTGTAAAAAATTGGATTCATCACCATCTTTACATGATTTTTTCTGATTCTTTTGCTATTTTCACTGTTTTTTGCATACAAAACTTAATTTTTTTATTTTAACCCTTTTTTGGAAAAAAATTGTTTAGAATCTTTACATTATATTAATTTTTTATTGATTTAAATTAATTTATGTTTATTTAAACTAATTTTATGCTTATTATTAGTGATTTATGTAAAATTTAGGTTTTTTTGTATTAAAAAATTAATATTTTGTGCTTTCACTTTGTTTGTGTAGGTTAAATAGATCATATAATGGAATATAGAGAAGCTTCTGGATCAGGTTCAGCCTCAAGCCCACCCCATCAGTGCCATCGTCCATTACAAGCACTCATCCTACTAGAGCTAGAGACCCTACCTAGAAACATGCATATCAAGGACCAGTATCTAGGTCAGTTATTTGGCATTAGATGCACAAATTTATATCATGGAGGCATAAATCGCCTCAATATACCATCTTGTGAGAATTACTCATTGTGATGCCAAGCCTTGTGCACACACCACCGAAGAGATAAAAAAAGGGATGAATGTTGTGGGCTACCTTTTTCCCAAGAACTTTGATTAATTAGTAGATATAATGTTCTTAGGTAATATTAAACGCAAGATAAAAAATAATCTAAATATATTTGTCCATATATTTAATAAAACTTTAATACATAGAAATTGACATTGTGCAGCAATAATTAATCTATCAAATATTATTAACATTAATATGGATCAATAACTTGATGATAAAAACATTTATAAGCAGCAATAATTAAATCAATTAAACATTTAAAGCAATGACTGCAAAAAAATAAATTTAATTATTAACATATATCTGTAAATCACAGAGAGGCTGCTATCTAACACTTAAAAGAATAATTACAGGTTTAGGCTCTCCACGGCAAGGAAACACCCCCGGAGGAAACCGGTTCGTTCAGGCTCTCCACGGCAAGGAAACACCCCCAGAGGAAACCGGTTCTTACACAGAACCCAACCTACCTCATGACATAAATAACACAACCCTGGCCAGGACACTCCCGGGTGTACATTGTACCCCGAGTTGAACAAACTATGTGCCCCTTCTCCGAATGCCTCAATGCCAACCAATGACCCTAACCTTCACTCCTTTGCGCCCTTTAAATTCTTGGGTTTCTCCCTCTCTCCCTATGTCTGTGTCTTCTTCTCTATTAATTTGTAGGTTTAAATAATACCCCAAGGGTGGTTACAAAAGTCACACCCTTTCATAACGATAATAATGTTTGATAATAACATTTAGTTTTACATTCTTTTATTACAAATTTATTCCATGAGAAAAAGTCCTGTAACAAATGCCCTACTTGCAACTACAGAAGACAAAAATTTGCAAAAGGAGAGGACAAAGGCAGCCATAGCAGCTCCATAGCTGGTGGTCATGGTGCTCAAGTCCAACCGGAATCAAATGAGGATACATGTCAAGGTATAGTGGGCTCTCTTCGTAGTCCTCGCATTTGAAGCACATCCACCGCCACCACTTCATCTACTTCTACTAGAGTGCCAACAATAGCGCTTTCATCTATACGCACGCCACATTATTTTTTTGTGCCCAAAAACACACCTAAAGCACAACCATCATTAGATGCTACAGGATGGAATAGGGAGGTGCATAAACATGCAAATATGGCACGTGCAGATTTTTGGTACTTCAACAACATTCCTTTGAATGTGGTGTGTAGTCCTTATTGGGAGAATGTAGTAACTGCAATGACAATTGCAAGAAAAGGCTACAAGGCGCCTTCTTGCAAAGACTTGAGTGGGAGGTTAGTTAATTTTAATTTTTCATGCTAATTTATATTTATAGTAATTTATGTTCAATTTTCGGATAAATTTATGTTTGAATTTATGCCCTTTCGTGTGTTTAAAAATTAAAATTTTGTACTTGTAGGTTGCTCACCAATGCAATTGGAAGAACAAAAGAAGGAATGGAAAAAATATGGCTGCACCATTCTTTCAAATGGGTGGACAGATGAGAAAAACTGCACCATTATCAATTTTTTGATAGCTTCAAATGGTGAGGTTTTTTTTTTGAGATTGGTGGATGCCTCAAACAAAATAAAAAATGTTGAAACATTGTGTCTGATGTTAGAGGAAATTGTCATGGAAGTAGGCATAGAAAATGTGGTGCAAATCAAAACTGATAATGCAACAGCATATGTGGCGGATGAGAGATTGCTCCAAGACAAACATAACACACGTTTTGGACACCTTGTGCAGCACATTGCCTTGATCTTCTTTTGAAGGACATTGGCAAACTTGATTGGCTGACACCAGTTGTAGATGATGCAAGGAGCATCACAATTTATCTACAATCACCCTTTGGTTCTTAATTTGATGAGAGATAACACACAAGGGAAAGAGTTGGTAAGATCGGGTGTCACAAGGTTTGCAACAATTTTCCTAACGTTGCAAAGCATTATTTGTTCAATGACCGCTTTGAAACAAATGTTTGTGAGTCAAGCATGGCTAGACTCATCTTATTCGAGTAAGCCTAAAGGAGAGAGGGTTGCAAGCATAGTCTTTGATAACCTTTTTGCACAAAGAGCTATAAAGATTGTGAAGGTAACCTCTAAACTTTGAATTTAAATTCAAAATTGAGTATTTCATTTTTTAATTTGTCTTTCATTATAAATTGTATCTTTAATCTTTTTGTACTTGTAAATTGTAGGTGTCGGAGCCCTTGGTAAGAGTTCTCTGCTTGGTAGATGGGGATCAAAACCCAATGGGTTATATTTAGGAGGCCATGGATAGATCGCAGTAGTCTATCAGAAAGTATTACAAGGGGGGCAGCCTCAAATTTAATCCCATATGAGAGATCATTGATAGGAGGTGGAACAATCAACTCCACCAACCCATCCATACAACAAGTACTAGCTCAACCCTCGTTTTTTCTATTCGGACACCTTCTCAGATCCTAATGGAAAGGTTATGGAGAGCCTCGCCACATGCATTTAGAGGATGATACCCAAAGTTGAGGTGAGAGACCTCATTATCAAAGAATTGGAAAGTTACAGGACTAGAAGGGGTAGACTTTTTTCTTCAGAGCTATCTATCCAAGGAGGAACCACTCAAACACCAAGTATAAAATTTGGAGTCTTCATTTGACATGCATCTTACAAGTTACAAATTTGAAATTTACAAAACTAAAACTATTGATAATTTGATAAAATTTGTTTTTACTTTGCTTTCTACCTCTTGAATATTTTATTTTGTAGAGTCTTGGTGGACAAATTGGGGTGCAAATACTCCAAGTCTCCAAAGACTTACAATTTGCATTCTATGCCAACCTTGTAGTGCACCCAACTGTGAGCACAATTCCAACTTGTTCGAGGCCATCCACACAAAGAAGAGGAACAAAATAGCCCAAAAACGCCTCAATGACCTTGTCTTTGTGCAATACAACTTTCAGCTGCACACAAGAAGGGTAGAGAACAAATTAGAGGATCCCATTGATTTGTATGGGATAGATCCTTATAACGACTGGACAAGGTAGGATGAGCAACCTCCATTGTTTACCGAGGATGAGATTTTAGATTTTGAGAGACAAGCATTGGAGGATGTGGGACTAGGTGCACTTGGAGATGTAGGGTTGGATGACATTGATGATATTGAGGAGGAGTCATTGCTATCTATCACCAAGATGAAGTTTGAGCCACTGCCTTCCATGCCAAGCAAGGAGCCACAACAGACTCCGAGGACTAGGACCTCTACCTCTCCCCTAGTTTTGAGTAGATTAGGGAAGAGGGAGATGTAAAATGATGTATTTACTTTTAGTTTTTCAGTTTACTATTTTCATTTTATCGGCTATCTATTGTATCAGGCTATCAACCATCAAGATTTTGCATGAGGATGCGATTTTGTACTCAATTTGCATTCAAATCAATCAAATTTGATAGAAAACAGTTTTGTACCCATTTATGAACTCATTGGATACATCTTGTCAATGAAATTTGCAAAAAAAAAAGTGTTTCTAAAGTACTTTAAGCAATTTTTTAAGTTGTCGAGTTTTTTTTTTTTTTTGAGTTTTTGTCAAGTCAAAATTTCTGGGTCTAACAAGTTTTTGTCGAGTCTAAAATTTCCAACTATGGTTAAAACAGCTGTGAAGCATGGACATAATATTTGCAGACATATCTACAACCATTCTTGGGTCTTCACTTTAGTGAAGAAATTCAAAAAGAACAAAGAGCTTTTCCAAATGCACAACTCATTTAAGGCAAATGTTATTAGCAAGGAATGGAACTAGTTTGTCCACTCAATAACCCTTATCGAGGCTAGCACCATAGCATGCACATTTGATGCCAACTTTTGGGTTTCAGCAAAAGAGATTTTGGAAGTCTTCAAATTTTTTCCTCTGATTTTTATTTTATTTTAAACCTTTCCTTGCTTAATGTAAATTTATCTATTTTTAGTTTTTATCAATCATGAAGCCATTTGTTACTTTCCTCCATGTGGTTAATGAAAAAAAACCCACAACAAGCTATATCTATTAAGGCATGGACAAAGCCAAGGTGCATGTTAACACTTCTCTAGTAACATGGTGCCCAAGTACCAGCCCATTTGGGACATCATAGATTGAGAGTGAAAAAAAACTTCATAGGTTACTATATGATTGTGTTAATTTGGATCCCAACCTTCTAGTTCCTTGAAAATAAGGGCCGATGAGGAGGTTATACTATCAACCTCTACATAGATGTAGAGGCCATGGAGCCAACTATGTAGCTTAGAACAAAGATTATGTAATAAATTGAGATCTACGAACAAGCAATAGGGTTTCTCTTTTCTCCAAATATTTTCAAAACAAACATAACAAAAATTAAACAAGTGAAATTGGTAAAATTTAAAAAAATCTATGTACAAATAGATCGATGATCAAATGGGTTCATCCTCTGACAAACACATGG
>VDFB02271358.1:1253215812-1253323224 GCA_007258455.2 Sequoia sempervirens | reverse complement strand
TTGAAAGAGAAAGGGAGCTCTTGAGTGTGCATAGCCAAACAAAGAAGCGTGGAGAGTTGAACAACTAATCGTGGAGAGCCAAACCAATATGGGTGCGTAACCAAACGAACACTCTAGAATAAACACAAACAAAAGGGATGACAACAACTAGGATATGCGAGAATGTGGAGCATTGAATGAATCTTGATCTCTGATTTATGTACTTGTCAGTCTGAGTAAATGTAGAGGGACGCGTAAGGCAAGTTGCTTTGTGAAGGTAATGAAGGAGGCGACGAATGATTAATGCTCTAGATTGGTCGTTTAGAGTGGTGAGGCTTTTAGAAGCCACGTGTCCTCGTCCGATCCATTGCATGTAGATTTGTGCGCTGACTAAGGTGGCGAATGGGCTCCAATTTCGGGCAGAGGGAAAAATCGGTCCATTTTGAACAGCTTGGACAAATCGATGCATGACAAAGGATAGGGTGCACGAAATTAAAAAAAAATAAAAATAAACAGATGCACAAGTGACAAGGTGATGTGGTGGGTAAATTTATAATTTTTTAGGTCTACGTGACACTCCACAATGTACCTCAAATGTTAAGGTACCCTACTCTCGCCCCTCTCCCCTAATATATAAATATGTTAAAACACTCTCCTTGAAACAAACACAACAAAATAGAAAATATGATGACTATACAAATTTCCATATAAAACCTAACGTACTAACCGTGAAGAAAACAAAAAAGAACTCGTTACAACCCGAGAGACTATGATAATTACAAAGCCTTAACGCGCAAGATAGGCATCCGGTTTGTTTTTGAAGGATAGAAGATCTCTGTTATGACTGCCTCTGTATATAATTCTCTCGCATTATAATTGGCTTTACCGGACGTATCATCACAAGGGAAAGGAGGCTTCGAGGCAAGATTTTGATTTCTTAATCTTAATTTTAATTTTTTTCATATCGTTACTTGCGTTAGGGCTGATTTCAATGGTGATTTTTACAAAATGGTAAAGGAATTTTAACGATGACTAGAGGGTTGTTCGGTTCTGTACAGACATCTGTTTCTTTTAAATTTTAAATTTTCTCTTGTTTTGGAACTCGCGGGTGCCTTGAATTGCTAGGGTTTACGATATAGCGTTTGTACTTTCTTCGAAATTCCATATGTTTTACATGTTCATGGTGAAGCTGTTTTTTCTTTTGGTTTGGAGGTTTTTCTAGTTTCTCTGTAGATTTCCAGTAACTTTTCTGCCAATATTGGAATTATAGGCGTTGTGATTCGCTATTATTTTTGGGGTTTAGCTTTTTTTGCAAGTCCATAAACAATCGTTGCCGCAGAAATAATTGGGCTTATTTGGCCTAAATCTTAAAAGAGTGGGTGGTTTTTACTCCGCTAAAAGTCGTTTGGGCTGTCATCCAGATTTCATCTCTTATTGTGTTAGGCCAATGCAGTAAGTAAGATTTAATCTCTGGTAAATTTTGTTAAATTCAAGCAAGAATATCATTAACAATTTTTATATTATAATGTAATAAATTTTTTTAATCTGGAGGAGGAACTTAATTAAATGATCATATTATACCATAATAGGAAGTTTTTATTTGGAGGGGAAATTTAGTTGTGTGATCCAGAATTTCTGTTATTTTATTTGTTTATTTTAAAAATCTTGGGTGAAGCAGTGTGGCTGTAATCTTGGACCATATTCTTAATATATTGTAAATGTGGGTCAAGCTCAAAATTTCAGACAATAGTTGCACTACAGCCATGTGAGATGTCTACTGGAGCCATGGGTCGTCCTTTTATTGGGTAAGGCAGATTTGAACCTGGATTATGTGTGTATGTGTGTCTCCATTACTGTTACACCACAACAGCTTGAACAGAATTTCGGTTATTTCATTGCCTCAGTTTTTGAAATATCCTATCATTGAATATTTTTTGAGATTGGGTGAATGCTTCTTCTTCTTCCTTCTTTTTGGAGCTATAAACCCACTTTTACATTGCGATTCAAATTCTTTCCGTTTCCCCTGCTGCCTCACATGGTATCTATTGCTCCCTCCATTTTTCTCACTTTCTGGTTGTGAAGGGGTCCCTCAGGGTTTGAACCGTGCATCTCACTGTTATTGGGGTAGCTTGTTCCTGCTGTTGTGGTATGCCACACTTAGAATTGGATATGGTAGTTTTATCTAATTTATTGTATATGTGTCATGCACGCATGTCATGCTAACCTCTCCTAAAAACTCAAATATTGTCTCCACAATAAAAACTCTGATGTTTTACTGCTTAAACTCATCTCATTAGAAAACCTTTTAGTAACAGTTCTAATTGCAGTGATTACTATAATAGAAACACTGAGTGCTCTCATTACCATTACACTGTATATCTTTGAACAGCATTTCTGTTATTCTACTATGCCAGCCAGTAAAATTAGTGAAGTGATTGTCATTGTATTATAAGACCACCGGATCTATTATAAGACTACTGTTGTTGCCTTGTATGACCTAAACATTGTTGTAAGTTCTGCATTATAGGAGGATTAGTTGTATTTCTTCAACTAATATTAGATGGAGGGCACAGGGACAGCTACAATAGTAGTTCAAATTATAAATTAGAAATATTTAAAATAATATAAATAAATTAAAAGAAGTTGAAATTTTGAAGAATAAGTACATTAACAATTCATTGATTCCATTATCTATTTGATAGACTGATAATGTTAATAATAATATGAAGCATGATTTATATCGAGACGCCAACAACAGAAATGCTGCATCATGTAAGATACAGAGCTACATTGATTGATAAACTCAGAAATTAGTTGTCATCCATTTGATATCTTGGAAACTGCTCCTCTTCTCGTCCTTCCTTTCCCTTTTCTCCCCCTTTCCTTTTTTCTCATCTCTTTTGTTGAATGTAATACAGAATCAGGCATGCTTTTAAAAGTTTTTTTTGGGGTTGGGAAGCTTTGGTGGAGACACAACCTCATAGAACCCCATAGAACACTGCTTCCAACCTTCCTTTTCTCATGTATAGGTTGTATATTATTTCTTCTCTTGGGATCATCTACCCATTGAGATTTGCATGTTGTATTGTTGTGTTAGGCGCTGCTCTAGGTGACAATCTTAATAATGTTTAAAGAATAATGAATTTGTTGTTTGGTATTTCTGCCAAGAAGTGGGTCTGCATCAGCTGTATCATTGTTAATTTTCTAGGTTTTAATGATACTACCATTGGATCCTATCTACTTATGCATACTTAGGCATTGTCCTTATTTGAATTGAAAACCTTTTAAAGTGTGAGGATTCTGCCAAGCTTAGTCACAAGATTCGGCAAGCTTCATGCATGAAGTTTGAATTTTTCCGAATCTGAAATCTTTCTTTGAAATTCGTTCAAATTTGTGAGTAATTTGTATGGAAAAAGTGCAACTGTTTTTATGGTTCCAGAAAATGTTTTTTAGGGTTTTCAAAGTGTTTTTTTTTATAGAACACCACAGCCGACTCTGAAATCTGTTGCAAGTTTCATCTAAAGACTAAGACCCGTCGCAAGGTGGTTTTTCCTATCTGAGAGCTGTCGTGACTGTGAAAACTCTATTTCCATTGCAATTTCTGCAAGACCCGCCATGAGGGTGGATGATCTTCGTGATGCCACCAACAACTTCAGCAAAGACAACATCATATATACAAGGATGAGCTGCCCGGCGATTATCTGCTTTGTTAAGTCATCATCAATGTTTATGAAAAGTTAAATATTAGTTAATTTATATTAAATTTCTATTTAAAAACTAGCATTTAATATATTTAAATTTAACATTATTTTACTATATTTATTTATTTTTTGAATATTAACATTTAATAATTAAAATCTAATATTTTAATATATTTAATTTTGATTTAAATCATTAATATATAAAAATGAATAAATTTAAATATTTAATTTAGCCATTTACAAATATTTTAAAATTTGTTATAATTTATTTAAACTCAATATAAGATTTTTTTTAATATTTATAAATTATATATTTTTTACAGTAAAAATAGAAGCAAGATATTTTTGGTTTATTTTTTTAATTAAAGTTTAGTATTTTTATTTTGCTTTTAAAGTTAAACTATTTTGATAATTTTATTGATATATTATTTATATTTTAATATAAGGTGAATTTAATCTAAATTTTTTACTTTTCGATTTTTTCCTTGCCAAACTTCATCCGAATTTCAATGTTGCCAAACTCAAATTCGAATTTGAACCTTGTGAGTTAGCTGCCAAGCATAATTTTCTCTGAAATTGTTAATGGTTTGTCATTTTAAGAGTTTCAATTTAGTGCCCCATACTTGCTGATATATTGATGTACAATTGGAAACATGATCATGCATCATGCAAATGTTTACAGTTAGGTAACATGGATCATTGTCCATTTACAATTGGCTCTTATTAGGTTCTAATAACCCTAAGAATAGTCTTATCTGTGTTTGTGAGGACTGGAATTACGTGGTGAAGTCATTCATGTATAAACTAGAAACCTGGTCTACATTTAAAGACGGTGCAAATTTTTGACTTTGTTTGAACTTGTAATAATCTATGATTTTAAGAATTTTTAATTTAGCACCTTCTATTTTCTAGTTGGTAGATTGGATGCACAATTTGAAACAATGATCGTCTGTTATACATGTGTTAAGGCCCAGTGTTTTTCCTGTTTAGTTACAACCATTAGTCTAGAGAGCATAAAAATTGTTGTTACTGTACTGCATGGTAAATTTACATTCACATGCTTCTTTATCATGGTGCCCATGGTCAGTGTGAGGGAGGTTTTAGTGGTTTAAGCTAGGGCTCATGTTTTTCTTTTTGTCGTTTTTCAGTGTCAGCTATCCAGGGAAGCAGGCGTGCTTTAGCTCTGAAGAGCAGGAATTCAAAATGCGGCCAATTTTTGTTGGTAACTTTGAGTATGATACACGTCAGTCAGAGCTAGAGCGCATTTTCTCCAGATATGGGAGAGTTGAACGGGTAGATATGAAATCAGGTAACATTTCTTTGTCATTTTTAAACTGATATGATTTAGCTTACTCTATTGAGATAGGAACTTTGAAGTCTCTACATTTTTCAAGGTCAAAATGGAAAATTTTGACTCTACATTCTTACTTGGAGAAAGTATGTATTCTGATAAATTGTTTGTTTGTAACTGTTGGAGCTGCAGTGAAGTAATCAGTTGTGTAATGATCATATGTTTGGAGATATATATTGTAAAAAATAGCATAAAGGTCTAAGGATTATAAATTTGAAATGTGAATAGATTGTCCTGAAGAATTTCTGCACCATTTAATTCTGATAAGAATTTGGAATGCTAGCTGTTGAGATCAAGGAGGTTCTTACTTACAGATTTTGGCAGTAAAAGGGTTTTTGTTCTCCGATGAATGTTCGGAGACATACTTTGTAGGGCAGCATTGATTGTTCTATGCTGTAGGTGAATAGGAATCATCTTATATGGTCTAGTTGTCTAGAAAATCATGAAACACCTCTTACAAACAGGTCTGGCAAGTAATCATCCTTTAAACTTTTAGGCTTAAGTAGTCTTTAGTACTGTATATTGTTTGTAGAATTAATGGCATTAATGAATAGAGGCCTGTTCGGAGTTGTTGCAGTCGTGAGTTTGGAGTTGAGGTTGTTTATTTTAAATATTGTCAATATGAGGAACTTTGCCTGTTGGTAAGATGACATAGAATGCTAGCTGTTGAGATCAAGGAGGTTCTTATTTACCCCTTTTGGCAGTAAAAGGGGTCTTTGTTCTCCAATGAATGTTCGGAGACATACTTTGTAGGGCAGCATTGATTGTTCTATGCTGTAGGTGAATAGGAATCATCTTAGATGGTCTAGTTGTCTAGAAAATCGTGAAACACCTTTTACAAACAGGTCTGGCAAGTAATCATCCTTTAACCTTTTAGGCTTAAGTAGTCTTTAGTACTGTATATTGTTTGTAGAATTAATGGCATTAATGAATAGAGGCCTGTTTGGAGTTATTGCAGTCGTGAGTTTGGAGTTGAGGTTGTTTATTTTGAATATTGTCAATACAAGGAACTTTGCCTGTTGGTAAGATGACATAGAATGCTAGTTTCGGCTTCTGTTACAAATTTACAATTGTCCAATGATTATTCTCACCTGCTCATTTTTTTCTTTGTCTGAGATTGAACCATGACACATGAATACAGAACACTAAATGTATTGCTGATCTTGTTTTGCACACACGCTAATCTCGTTGTTTATGGTCTTATGGATTGCTGTGACCCCACTGGAGTTGGATCTATTGACTGGAATGAACTCTTTCTCTCTCGGTTAGGTGGCTTCTTGCATTACTGAAGAGATAAATCTCCAATCCAAGATTATATGAAGCATGGCTTGTTTCATTCAGTATTTTTATGTGTAAGTTGTATAAGAATATTTGTGTAAGTGGAAATTAGGGCGTGGGAGTTGCAAGAATTACATGGTATGCAAGAGAAATTGATCTTCTGACAATAATGTGAATGCGCTGTGCTTTTCCTCAAATACTTTCCTTAAAGCATGGGGAGTAACATGGTGGTTATCTGTTGATTATGGTTTTGAGTGTAATAATTATGGTAAGAGAATTTATGAATATCCTTCTACTTCAAGGACAACAGTGAAGGCTAAAGTTTAGCAGTGTTGCATTTTTAGGGTAAATTTCTCTACTCAACACGTTTTTTGGCGCAGGGTTATCTAAGAGCATTCATGGTCAATATGGCGCCTGAATTCATGTGAACATATCTCTTCATTGCAAGGATATCATTTTGTCAGAGCGTCAGCTTCTTGTTGCATTCAACAATTTCAAATTGGCATTCTGTATTTCCCTCAGATCATAACTTTTTGCCCCTGTCATGACCATCTTGTCCAAGTCTCCAGCTTTCAGGAGAGACACAGAAGATTCCATTATCCATCACTATTCTGAGTAGAGGTGTATAGCTGGTGAAGGCTCTTTCTCAGCAATGACTTTACATTGCTTGGATTAGATTTTTGACACTATTTAGTTCAACATGCAAAGCCTGTGCCTGACATCCTTTTGTGCAGCAGACCTTTTAGCAGATGAGTAGTATGTGTTGCATATTTTTTGTATATATGTGGATGCTATCCACTGATTAGTCCATGCTCTCAATAATGATACAAGTGAAATCGTATCTTTACTGAATCTTTGGGTGTTGCAGGTTTTGCTTTTGTCTACATGGACGCTGAGCGTGATGCAGATGCTGCTATTCGAGGTCTTGACAGCAGAGAATTTGGTCGGCAAAGGCGCCGTCTCTCTGTGGAATGGGCAAGGGTAATCTTCTAATTATGTTCTTACAAACAAATATCTATAGGATGCCATGTAAAATATATTCCTGAACTTTGCTGCATAGATGAAACCTGTGTACAGTGAATGTGAAAATGAAAATCCTGCAAATTTGCTTTTTTGAATATTATCATTTCAAACTTATCATGTTGATGATATGATATGATCTTGAAATAGAACTAAGCAATGACACTGCCTTGTACCTCACAGAACTTGACTATTCTTAACAGAAGCTGCCTCTCTGAATACTACAATATAGCATAAGTTGAAAATTGAGCACATTGGTTTATAGTCAAAAACAAAACTGAAATCATTTCTAGGCCCACAGGATGCAGCTACAAACTTTCCTTGGGCCGACAGACCTGACTTGCAAAAACAGTATACAGTGAGATCAGTTGGCTTCATCATTCAGACAATTCATTGCAGTCAGCAGTTTCCATCATATTATGTTCTTTTCAGCTCTTTCTTCATAAGGTCCTTGACATGGCTTGGTAAGAAAATACTAGAACCATTGGTGATATAGAAATAGTTTAGATTTGTCTGCTTGTTGAATTTCGTAATGAGTTTGCTAGGTGGTTGCAAGTATACAGATATATCTTGGATTTGAATTTAACCTTCTATCAACTGCTAAACTGTCTATGGATGGTGATCATCTTAAAAATTCATCTTCAAAAGGTTCTTATCTGCCAACCTATTTTTTAAGATTATGCTTGCTAATAAAAACACCCAACCATTTATCTGGTAGGACCATTTACAGTCTTGCGTGAGATTTAATCACTACTTATTCAATGTTGGTTTTGTTGACACGTGAGAATGAATTATTATGGTCAAGATAACAACCCAATTGTATTATTTTGTTCACTTGCTTGCAATTTTTTGATGTCGATCAAGACAATAACCCAACTATATTATTTTGTTCACTTGCTCTCTATTTGTGATGTTGGTCAAGACAATAACCTGATTGTATTATTCTGTCCACTATCTCTGTATTTGGTGATGATCTTGATGCTTTATCTCATTTGAATGCCCGTGTGTTAGTCACGGTGTTCCATTAGATCCCTGCTTGTCTTGAGAATCAATTAGGAAATGTGCAGTAGCTTGATGTAATTCATGATACTTGCATAGGATCCTCTAGAGTTCCACTACAATATATTGACATCATTGATGGACATGCAAAAAGGGGTACATACATTGTTTGTACCTAAGGCTAATGCCATACCACTTCTCTGTTAGTAGTTGAATCAATTATAAATGTTGATATTCCCTTATCTTGCATGCAATCCTTGAATTATTTTGGGGACGTATTCTTCGAGAGGCCATTCACCACTTTGTTTTTCTAGTTGTGTCAGGGAAATTAGAATTCCTTAGTGTTAGAGTGGACTTACTGGCTTTTTTAAATTGATTATATCTTTTCAGAATGCAATGCATTATTTTGTGATTGATAACAAGGATTTATAATCATCTGTCCAATCTTCATTGGTTTCTGCAAGAATAATATTTATGGACTGTGCTAAAAAGATGTATTTTTTTTTCAGGGAGATCGTGGAATTCGACATCGAGAGGGTGGTGTGCGAGCTGGAAATTCAAAACCCACAAAGACTCTGTTTGTAATCAATTTTGATCCCTACACTACAAGGGTTCGGGATCTTGAGAGACATTTTGAGCCATATGGTAAACTTGTGCATGTACGGATCAGAAGAAATTTTGCATTTGTCCAATATGAAACACAGGAAGAAGCAACAAAGGCCTTGGAGTGTACACACATGAGGTATGGTAATACAATTAAAATATTGTCCAAGGAAAGATTATCTGGTTTTGCAATGTTTGCATGAAGTCTTATTAGCCAAATTCTTCTATGAATGTTCATTAATTTGAATACTTTAACAGGTGCAATCGTGAATATGGTAGTATGTTTGGCTTTGTGTTTATTAGGACCCCTTCCTTGCTCAATTTAATGTACATAGCTCATTTCAAGAGGATACTTTCCTGGGGTTCAATTTAAGTGTAATCTACAGAGCTCAATTTAATAGGATGCTTTAGCTAGCTTGTTTGATTGAATACTCTTACAGTTTAATTTGCGTGTATCCAATGAGGCCAAAATGTTGTGCTGATGGTATGTGGCTCTAGTCTTTATTACAAGTAAACTAGATCTCTCGCGAGATTGCTGGGTCCCACAACAGCACTATTATGATAAATGATTTCTTTTGTAAATAAAATATTTGAGAATTCTTATCTTGTTCTGTAACTTATTTAGTTGGTATTTGGTCTGTGCAGCAAAGTGTTTGATCGTGTTATCTCGGTTGAGTATGCTATACGTGATGATGACGATGATGACAGATTTAATCAACGGGAAAGCCCACGAGAGCGGGGAATCTATGGAAGGCGAGCAGAGAGGGGAAGTCCAGGTTATGGTCGATCCGATAGTCCTATTTATGGCAGGCGGACAGGAAGGGTGAGTCCTGATTATGGAAGGGATTATGGAAGGGCTTCAAGCCCAGTTTATGATAGGTATCGTGGTCCTGTGAATGATAGGGAGCACAGTCCTGTTTATGATCGGTATCGAAGGTATGAATAAATCTTACAGATGAATAAATTTTAAAACTACTTGAAGTATTCCTAGTATCCACTCTCAGTTTGTCTGATGCAACAGCAGATTGGTGAAGTCAAATCTTTTCATCCCTATGATTGAAAGTATATTGAATTGTTGTATGTTTAATCACTTTAATTTTTAAAGGTAATAACTCTGATCAATCTTATGGTACAGCCGATCGCCAATAAGACGCTCAAGGACCTAGAAGGCTTCAATTGATCGTTTGGAATATTGAATCCAGCTTTTGGTGGCAATTAAATATGGGATTTAGTAATTATGGTTTCTAATATAAATGAACATCACTCAAATTTTACATGATTTTGATGGTATTAACTGGAGTAAAAAAACATTTTTAGACGGTACAAGCTAAAAGCATATCCATTGACTGCATGCAATTGTATGTGGTGTAGCTGTCTTTCAGGTTGTAAGAGAGTGGCAGCATTCTGTAGGAAAGATTTAGGGGAAGTTGATCCATGTTTTGTTTGTCTAATGCCCAAAGGCCAAATGCTTCATGAACCGACTTTGTTTGATCAACTATGTATATTATTCTCCGTGGGCTTTGTTCCTCTTTGAGTTAGTACTATGAGCAATACAATATTTGTATCAATGTTAAATTCCTACTTTATTTTGGGAATGAAATATCCTCTGAGATTTATTTGTATGTGAATTCTTGGTATTTTTCCAAATGGTTTTATATATGAGCTACACCATCATACACAGTTTTTAGTTGTATTAGAAATTGTCCAATCGAATACTTAACCACCGTTTATGTGATTCCTTTTTTTTTGGTGCATTTATTGTCACACGAACCTTTTTGATCTATTATCCATTCTTAGTTTGGGATAAATGTCATAGCAATAAGTTAATAACCAAAACTATTTAATGACAATGTTTACCTTTGACTTTTCTGATTCTCTGCGTTCCATCTTCTGCAGAACTTATTGTGTTTCTGTATATATGCATTCCCTTTATAGCAACAGGAGTTAGGGCGTTGACTTTTTTGTTTGTTAGTCATGTTAGCCAGTAAATTGTATCTTCTTCTTCCAAGAAATTTTAGTGGAAAACTTCTATATTATTTTTTGAAAAATACCAAATCATCCTAAGATCAAACATTCAGACTGAGAAATTGCACATGGTTAACTTGCCCCAGGCATTCAGAGTAGAAAATTTACTGTTTGTATTAATTGTTTTCTAAGGTATTCAGTATTTTAAGTGTACTGTTAGGATTAACTGTTTTCCAAGGTTTTCAGTAATTTAATTGTGCTGCCTTTAGTACTTGATGATTGCATTGTTCTTGAAGATTTACAATTTGGGCGTTCCACGTTTTTCATTTGGGTGATGGTTTTGGAGAATACATGGCTTGCCTATTTCTGTGGCCCAATTTACCCAAAAGCCTTTTTATGTTTCCTTACATTATGAAAATTTTCACCTGTTTCTGCTGCTGTTTGCTTTGCTTCTTCCATGCTTTTGAAATGTCCTTTAAATGGTTGTCGTCTGCACATAAATGCTTATCATTGTGATTCATCGGGTTTGATTTTTCTCAAGGCAGTACTCTTGATATTATTCTCCATTATTCTTGCAGAGTTCTTGTTCTCTGCATTTAAATTGCCTCTTTAAGATGTTGGCTGCACATAAATGCCTATCATTCTGAATTATCAGGTTTGATTTTTGTTAAGGTGGCCCTCTTGATCTTAGGGAAAATTATCATGCTGAATAATAGCAGTAATAATATATCTCTATTATTATAAAATCAATAATTATTTATTATAGATTCATTTGTATATAAATAGAATTGGAATAAAATATATCTTGAAATATTTTTTTTATTATTATCAGCATTAAATTATTGATTATAAAAGTAAATGTGATTTCTTTAAAATCCAAAAAATTGATTTGAAATCGAAAATTAGGTTAAAATACTGAAATTTTATTTTGGTTAAACTATTCATAATATGATTTTAATTTTAAGTGTTTCAAATTTGTTATTGGCATTTTAAAGAAGAATAAGAATGTTATCAGCGTTTGTGATGTGCTATGAACAATGGATGAAGTTTATAATAGTTATTATTACATAATATGATATGTTTTATTCTTGTTATTGTTTTTGATGATTGTCTGTTTCGATGGTTTGGATCTGTTATTGTATAAAAAATTCAGAATTACTGTAGTAATGTTGTATAATATAAACAATATGCTAATTTGAGACTATTAGGGGTGATTTCACCGTAATAATTAATTAATTACAATATGTCAATGAATTAATTTTTATTTCAACTCACTAAAATAATCATAATAATTAATTTATCTTATTATTTAATTAGTCAATTTTCAACTAAATTCATGCACACATGTTAGCAAATCATATTCTTTTGTCTTTCCATTATTGACTCCATGCGTGTATAATAAATTGATTATACATAATTAATTAATTGTCTTTTCATAATTCCATAATTAAATCATTGTGAAAATCAATCTTTTTTGTTCCTCAATTAACACAAGTTACTAATTCCTTGATTCATGAGCGTGTACATTTCTAAATGGACTAAAGTGAAAGCAAATTCAAGTTTCTAAATGAAGCCAATTAATCACTACCATTCGTTTCATCTAAAAATTTAAAAATCTATTATTTTTCTCACAAATTACATTTGTTTAAATCTTTGGAAATCTTGATTGAATTTTCAAAAAGCATAATCATGTCTAGAAATTAATTCAAATAATCAAATCATAAATTGTATACGTTGCAAAGATTTTGCATAATTGTTTGAGAAACTACATTCATAGTCATGAGAAAATCTTGTTCTCAAAAGAGAATACACTTAATCAAAAGTTGGCTATTTTTAGAAGTTGAATATTTATTTTGATTTAATGTATTGTTTTTAATTTACTGGTGTTATAATTTCACATGGATGGTGGGACATGGATCCTTTGTCTAATTTTATTTGTAGGATTATGAGATTGAACTTCCAATCTTTCTTGCAGGGGTTGATTTTAGTTTTTACACTTGCTGCACACAATATGGAGCACTTTAGAACAAAATAGGTCTTATTATTATGTTTGAAAGACAAAAAAAATTTAAAAAAATTTAAAAAAATGATTTTTTTTACTAAATCAATTTTAAATATGACAATTATAATAATCAATACATATGTTGTTCAAATTTATTATGAAGGTTTCCACTAGAGATAGCAATGCATGAATAAAAAAATGAATATTAAGATATGATTCATATTTAAATCAATTTCTTGTGTAGTATGATATAATCTAGTCTAATAAAGCAATCAAGTATATGCAAAGTGATAAAAAGAGGAAAAAGTAGAAAATGTCTTTACAATAGTATATGAAATTCTTATAGGATAGAATTGATATATATCTATTGATAATTGTAAGATAGTTATGTTTGTAATGTTTGACAACCATTAAAGACTAATAAACGTATGATTTTTCAAAAGCTTGAAGCTGAATTACTTTTCTATTTGATAAGCACTAAGCTTTTTTAAAACTTTGAATCTGAATTGTTTTTCTATTCATTTTGTTGCAAATCCAAAATGGTTGTTTTGGTCCAATGTGAAATGTCCTTGGAAGTTGAAACTCTCATAAACCGAATATGATATTTGACTTGTTTTTCAAATATTCTTCATAGGTTGTTTTTTATTAGATAGGTAGGGAAGGGCCCTGATCCCATACAAAGCTAACAACAAAGCAAAAATAGCCCAACAAAACAAACTAGCAAAGGAATAGCCAACCAAAAACAACAGACTAAACCAAAGTTA
This sequence comes from Sequoia sempervirens, assembly GCA_007258455.2. NCBI lineage: Eukaryota > Viridiplantae > Streptophyta > Pinopsida > Cupressales > Cupressaceae > Sequoia > Sequoia sempervirens. The sequence continues at coordinate 1,253,309,562 of VDFB02271358.1, read as the reverse complement.
GCATACCAAAAAGACCATCAAGTATAAGCATGCAAGCCAGTATCAAGATTATCATCATAGCATGCAAGTCACTTATCAAAACCAAAAACAATATTAACAACAAAATTGGGATAAGGCCACAAGACATTAAGCATAAACCACATAGGCATTAAAGCATACAAAAAGGTCATACTAAAACCATTATAAGCATATAAACTAAACTAGTCTAAGACTAAAAAAATACAACTAATAGCCATACTTAAGAAGGCACTTAGGCTAGAGAGTTCGAGAAATCTTCATAGGTTGTTGTTTGGACCTGCATGGAAGCAATTTCTTAAGCATATCCTTTTCAAGGGTACAATACAAATTATTCTTATACTATGTTGTTATTATGCATCTGAGACATTGGTTGTAGGTAAATGCAATCTCTTGGTTGCAATTGTTATAGTGAGCAATATTGTTTACAAAAATGGGAGATCCTACCATTGCAAACTAAACAAATGGGCTGAAATGGAATTGAAAAAGCATTTGCAATTTTTAATTTTCCGTACACTTGCAAATTTCACACAATAGAGGAATGTGTTAGAGGTGGTTTTTTCTTACTTCTATTTTACTATTTTTAGTTTTATCATTTTTAATGTCTAACAGATACTAATAAGCTATTCGTTTGCAATAAAAACACAATTACACCTACACTTCCAACTGTGTAGTTTTTGGCACTTTGCATAAGCATTCTTATTGTTGTACTAGTTGTGAATGCATAATTCTGGCATACACGAGAGATATTGTTGATTCCACTTGACTCATCCAATAACAAAATGGATTCACAATCACTATGATCATATTTTGATTTGGGAGCAAGTTTGAAACCTGTTATACATATACTTGCATATATGTATATTTTCTTTACAAAGTTTTGTTATAGATTTCCTGTAAGATTTAATGTAATTACCATTTCTCCTTTGTGATCAACTAAATTAACACAAAAGATCTGTTTCAAACTTTTTGCTTTGTCTAGATGAGTTTTGTATGTGATGATGGCATTTGCTTCGAAAATGTCTCCAATTTTCCAAGCATTAAGATCTTCAATTGATACTTTATTCAAAGTATTTGTATATGATCTATAGAAAAAAATAGCAAGAAACAAAATTCATAAGTTAAGAAACAACAGTATTTTGTATTTGTTATTGCAAAATTCTACTTACTTTTTGGTGTGATGATCTGTATTCTTTTGTTGCTTTTGTTGTCTTTTTGCTATTACTCATCTCTATTAAAATCCAATAACAAATTGTATTAATAAGAAAATTGCATTGAAAATTATAATGAAAATATAGAATAGAATAAGAATGAAGTATTTTGCAAGAAAGGAATCTTATGAAAGATGTGATGAATAGATGAAGTTTGTGAGTAAACCAAATGATTCAAGAATTATTTTATTAGTATTCTTCTATGGTTGGTATAGTAAGCAATAAAAAAATTGTATAGTGATTACTCCAATACATGTCTGTTTTAGAAATTTGAAATCTATTTTTGTTAATATTTCACCAAGCATGGTCGATTACCAATTTTGGAAGATTTTTTTTGTCATGTAAAAATTCCATTTTTGTGGTTTTGAAGAAACTTTCTAGTCCTTTTGTAATTGTGTTGTCTTATTCCATATTGATGTTGGAATTTCCAATAATTAGGATTTTGTTGTTAATATGTATTTGATTCAATGCTTGGTTAATAATCTCAATCATTGCAACAAGTTTTGTACCAGGAGATACATATAGATTTATCAAATTGATTTTATACTTGTGAATAGTTAATTGTACTACTATAGCTTCAAAGCTGTTGGTTTTATAATAATTTGAGTTTATGATTTGTGTTGGTTTCTTTATACATATAATAACACCATATCTAACATGCATAGAAATACATTCAAATTATTGTAATTTGTTATTGAAATCTGAATTAGATGCATGTGTTTCTTGTAAACATATTAGATAGGATTCGATATAAGTCATAATCATTACAAATGTCATCGATATGGGAGTATAGACTTTGTGTATTCAAGGAGATAATAGATATTGAGGTGTTTGTGATTGAGATGTTTTGTCTATATTGGAATTGCCATTTTGCTTCTATGAGTAATTGATGCATTTCGTTTACAAGTTTGTTTTTGATATTAAAATTTTGTCTTGTTAGTAGATTCAATAAGTATAATGAATGTATATTTTGTACATGCAACAAAGCAGTAGATACTAGTCCATGCGACTTGACTCCTAACGGATCAAACACGAGTACATCTAGTGTGAGACCTTGTGATCTATGAATTGAAAAATACTTCAAGTTCAGTGTCAAATCTTGGTTTAGGAAGTCTGTATCTAGAAATTGTTGAACCCTTTGCTAAAATAGATAGCAACAAGGAAACCACACATGACTTTGATATTACCACGATGAATTTAGGACCTTCTTCTTGAGATGGTGATGCCCACAAATTTTAGGTGCCAGCTACAAGGTTGGTAGAAAGAACAAGAAAGGAAAAAAAAATTAGAACTCAACTTGAGCAACATATAAGACTTTTGACAAATTGTTTAAAGTCTATTGTAGATACTTTAGCTCAACTTGTAGGTTCAATCAATTCTTGATTTGACTCAACTTTAGTCAAAGGGAACAAAGTTATTGAAATGATTCATAAATATAATTGTATGGCCAAACAATTGAAAATTGGATCGATAGAGTTACAAGCAACACACAAGAATTAATAACAGAGATTAAAAAGATACATGATGGTATTTAAGTTATTGTAAAAAAAGGGTGAAGAAAGCTTGCATTAAGAACTTTAACCAACTATAATTGTGAATTTGAATCCAAAGATTAACCCTTACATGTATGTGATTACAAAATCAAAGCAAGAAATAGAAAACCATAACACGACACCAGATTTACATGGAGAAACTCTTAAGGGAAAAAAATCCACCACATAAAGAGAGAGGAAAGTATATTAATAATCCAAGGGAGATTACAAATGCAATACACTTCTCTACATAACTCTATAGAATCAAGCAACACCCTATTACCTGCACACTGAACAAAACTAAATGAAGAACTCAAGATCAAATCCCCAATTTATTGAAACTTGTGAGGATGAATACCATTATTGTATCACAAAAAAATAGGTAGTAAAACCACCGGGAAAAGCCCAATGCCTACCTCCTGCAACCACCAAATCCACCCAAAATAGCAACTTACAAATCTCTTACAACTATCATAAGGCATCTCTCATTCATGGGCACCTAAGGAAGGATTCTGTCATAAATGTTGTCATAGTCATCATAGCATATTATGACAAATGTCATAGCTATCATAGATCCTTTTACAACTTATGGAAGATTTCATAACCCTCCAAAAATAGGAGATTCCAAATGGGATGCCTTGCTATTTTGTCCCTTTCCCAGAAGACAAACGATAATAGTAACTTTGTCTTTACATGAGCTCTTTCACCACCATTGGTTAAACAGTTTCACCTCTTATGGGTAATTTACAAAAGACATTAGGAAAACAATTAATTAATGGATTTACAAGGTTGATGTCATCTAAATCCTAACATTAGTAAGAAGAAAATAGATTGATGATCTAACATTGCAACTTCAAAATAGGAAACTTAACATTAGTAAGAAGAAAATAGATTGATGATCTAACATTGCAACTTCAAAATAGGAAAAGCAAAATTTGTTAAGAATAGATAAGTATCTTAAAGAAATGATAGATCCGGGGATGCAAAAAATGGTTAAGGAGATCTTAATTTTTTTGGATGATAACATGGGTATTATATGGAAGAAGAGTGTAGAATAGAAAATAACAACTCTTAGACAAAATATGCAGGAGAAAGCATACTTGTTAAAATAATACAATCAAGTAAAACCTAATGTTCAAAATGAGCTTTTGTCTATCTACCTAGATGATGAACCAAATCTATAAATCATAGATGTTTGAAATAATGTGAGCAATTTTAAAGAAAAGGTTGAAAATTTGTTTATTAAAAAAACATTTTGTGTGGAAAATATAAAGAAAAAATAATGTATCAATTTTCTAAGGTACTAGTCACTTATCTGGTCATTGGAACAAATTACAATGGATTGGAAATAGTAGAGCATTGTGGAGATTGAGAATTGAGAACACTATCATTTCAAATCATAATGAGATTGCACCTGTTATCAAAGCATACCTTGCAACAATAAAACTTAATAACGTGTTTGAAAATTTGAAATTATGTATCAAAGATTACCATAAAAGGATTATGTGATTAAAAATTCAACAATGAAATCAAAATAAGCAATTCCACAAGTTTCCAAACACAAGTGACACAAGATATATGTGGAGAAACCCTTGCGGGAAAAAAATCCACACCCAAAGAGATCTAATGTTTGTATTAATCTTCAAATGAGATACACCAATACAACACTCCTCTCTAAATTTCAGTAGCACTTCGTCAATCTGACAACCTGCAAAACAAACTCTACAAACCACCATCTCAAGGCTCCAATATATATAATTTTATGGGAGAGAATACCACAAATGGTATCCCAAAACAACAATCAAAACAACTTGGAAAAACCCACACCCCCTTAGTGGACAACCCATAAACATGGCATAAAATATTGAATAATCACATGACCTTCACATGGGTTCCTAACCCACAACCAATCATAATTTGTCAATACCGAGTGCTCCATAACTCTCTAATGGCTCCGACAACTTCATGCAAGAGCATGCACCAACATGCAAACCTAGGCACCCAACCATGCAAGAGAATGTAAAACATGCAAATAACATGCAAGAACATGCACACTAAAGTGATCCCCACTCAAAAATTTGGACATCCAAGAGGAATATCCTCCCAAAATTCTCTTTAACCATCACTATAATGGGTCCACCTCTTTGAATGTAATTACAATTTTTCATAGGAAAATAAATAATAAATATTTTGTCCCTCATGTCCCCTAGAACACTTTCAAAATAACATGGAGACACACAATTATCAACTTAGGATAACAATTATAATGTCACCTATCCTAACATTCTTCCACTTGAAATTATGCATTGCAATTACATCCATGAGATACAAATAACATATATAATCAAGTATAGTGATCAAGGCCCATGGCCTTCCTGCACCAAGAGAACTTATTCATGGTCACTGGCTTCATGAGAGAATCTGCAACATTATCTAAAGTGCCAACCTTCTTAATCAAGACCTTACCATTCTCAACCATTTCTCACACTAAGTGCTATTGAACATCAACATGTTAAGTATGAGCATGATACATATGATTTTTGGCTAAACATATGGCACTATGACTATCACATCCAATCCTCACTGTCTTGCAATCAAAACCAACACCTTTACCAAGTCTATGTAACCAAAATGCCTCCTTAGAGGCATGTGTAGTAGCCATATACTCTACTTCAGTAGTGGACAATGCAACTGTAGGCTGTCTCTTACTCATCCAACTCACTACACCTCCAAACAAAGTAAAAACAAATACACTAGTGGTCCTTCGACTGTCCAAATCACCCGCCGAATCTACATCAACAAAAACCTATGTCTAATGACTTAACCGCATCATTAGTACCATGATAAACCAAACAATATTATGAAGGATAACAACATACATATTTGTATTTGTGGGATGGGATATATTGGCACGAATGATGGATAATTTAATGTTCTTTGTGTACCTTCATTTTCAACTAATATCCTTTCTATCTATCAGATCACACATGGTGGAGTAGGAAAGAGTGTTGATTTCACACCAAATTTTGTCATAATTTGAGATTTCCATGTAAGAGATATAGTTGCAGTTGGGGAGGTTGATCATCAATCTCGAGTCTACACCTTCTCACATTTTTCTCCTATTGTTCCTTCGTTGATGTTCACATTCATGCATCTAGTGTGGACACTTTTGAGGAGATTTAGTATGGTCATTTGAATCTTGGTATTCTTTCATCCATTGAGGTTCTAGAGACATGTTGATATACCATTTCCTTCATCTACCATTGCTTTTGATGATGCTTGTGTTTCCATAATTTTGTCTTCTTGTGATTCAATATAGCAAGACATGCATTGTCTCCCAGATACAACTACTTGGGATGAGTACTTGACAAACATTGCAGGTTTGTTTGTAGAGTCTCATATTTAAGATTTGGGAGTCACTATTGATTTCATTCATCTTCTCTTTGATAGAGATTATTCTTCTTCATTTGTTATGAGGGAACACTTTGACTCTCTTGTTCATTCTCTATATTATCATTCTTCATAGATTGACATGTGTGGATTCTTTCAAGTAGCATTTGGAGGAGGCTTCTTTACCTTTAGAGGAGATATATTTTTCTTTGGATTGTGTTCTACAATCATCTCTACTAGAGTTTGGATTGTCATCTTCATTAGTGTGGCCTAGAATGCTTATTTGGAGTGTGTCAACTTTCAGAATTGACATGGAGACACTTGAGCATAGTTCAGAGACAACACACTTCACCTTCTTCCCTCATCTTCATTTCAGGAATGGGAAGACATTGTGCATACCATCTTGGTTTTGTTTCTTCCTAAGGGAAGGAATGTTGCTTGAAGAGATTGGATCATCTTTAGTATTCAGTGTTGAGCATCTACCATCTTTGTAGGAGACTTTATATCGAGAGGGATGCATGGTATCTCTTCTTCTTTCTTAAGGGGGTGTTTTTTGTTACATGGGGTTTTTTCCTTCTCATTCTTCATTGAGAGTATTTTGTTTTCATCTCTATTTTGGGGAGGATTTTTTTCTCACTACGTTTTCTCTTTTTCTCTATTGTGAGAGATTGTATTTGTACATAGGTACCTAATATGGCCTTGTAGCTCTAGGACCCATATTTACAATAGTTTGTTCCTCCCTAAGTTTCCCTTGAAGGGGGGTGTTGATTTGAATTAGGTTTTTTACCTAACTAGTTCACCTAGTAGGTCCTATGCACATGTTAAGTTTACTTAGGTCTTATGAATCTTTCTAGAAGTTTTAGTTGGAATTAGATCTTATCTTATCTTATGTCATTTACTTCTTGTGTCCTAGGTCATTTAATATTAGTTGGACCTCATATTGTATGATTAAGACACTTGTCATGGTCTTGTATAATCATGTCTCACCTTGGCTATATAACCAAGGGCTTTCCTTTGTAAATCAATCCATTACAATCTATTATTTTGCATCCTTTAATAGAGTAACATTATTCTCTCATATTTGATCTCTCTTGTATTTTAATAGTTCCTAGATCTTGGGTGGGTATAATCTTCAGTCAAATATTGTATGATATAGAGCATTATATACCAATTCTTACATAATCATCCCAAGAGAGGTCTAGTTGTTTGTAAATGGGATCTATGGGAATGATAGAGAAGTAAGAAAATTGATTTTTAATAGTAGGATATTCATTAGATTGCAATGCCTTGATATGTTCTCCTCATTCTCTTTTTATTATATATCAAGGTCACTAAATTTTCCCTTATTCTCATTTATGAATGCTCATAAACATATGCAAGTGTTTTTATAAGATGCAAGGTTATTTGAAAATCGGGAATAAGCATCTTCATAAAAATCATAAGTAATTGGCTCAATGTAATTCCTAGCATTTGAAATATGTGATATACATAAAGGAACAACCATAGGATAATAAAATTCATACCAATCAGCTACGATTGGTCATATACCATGTAGGGTAGAAAACTAAGATATACAAATAAAATGTTCCTTTACCATGAAAAAAACCATACCTCTAGAGATAAGAGAAAACCAACATCTGACTTTGACAATCAGTTGTTGTAGGCTTAATATGTGTTCTTGAAACACTTACAACAATAAGGTACAAAAATAATAAACTTTTTTCTAGATAGTAGAGTTGCCAACTTTCATAAAAGAGTGAATTCTTGAAGCATGCTTGGTATCAAAGAAAATCAATACTTAATGGTTCAAACTACCAATAGAGTCATCAATTTATTAAAACACAATTATACTTTCTTCCCTATTGTCATTGTTAGGAATAAGTTGATGGGATATCGACTTCAACATGTAGGAGTTTATGTTGAACTCCTCAAACACCCCATGATCACCTGCAAGACAAAATAACTTGCACAGAGAGAAATGGCAGAAATATCATGCTATCATTAATATGCAAGAATGCCAATCTGAATATGAAAAAGTACATATGAAGCCTTCCTTATATAGGCAAGGTTGAGATGTAGTATGTAATATGATGTTGACATGTGTCATAATCTTATAACATGTGATAACTAACTACTTAGGAAATGATGCTAGATAAGATAAAACTTCTAGAAAAGATAACTCATCCTTCTAGACAGAATCTTATACCCTAAGCAAACATGTGAACCTATCACCTACTAAATGATACCTGGGAATTTAATTAAATGCCTAAGTAAACTTATGTAAGTGTAATTAAATAATTAATTACACCAACACCCTCCCCCCATAAGTGCAACTTAGGAAGGAAATTATTATGCAAATGATGCAAAGATGTAATGATGGGTTCTAGCTACAGGGCCATGTTAGGTACCCATGTACAAATGCAAATAAAATGAAATCTCTCACAAACAAAGAAAAGGAGAAAACCCAATACAACAAACCTCCTCTCCAAAAGAGAGATGAAATGCAAAACAATAATGATATCCATCACAAATCCAATCAATCTCCATCCACACAAAGGATGAAAAGAGAGACCATTCAACCCCCCATAATGAGACAACTTGCTGCAAGAGAAGCACTAGAAGTACACTATGGAGTAACACTGGAATCCTCAATTCGACCAGTAAGGAAAGATACTTCAGTTTTCTAGAAACCATATTAGAGTCACTCAAGAACTCAAGTCATAATCATGAAAAACAACAATAGACTCGATGCCAAGGAACATTGGAAAAATTGCAAACTGACACAAATCTAGAATCTATGAAGCAACAGTTGATCGACAAATGATCTATAACTGAAATAAAGTGCAGAGAAAATGCAAACTTAATGCACACAAAAAAGGAAATGTGCATGTGTTGATGAATGCTCACATCTGCCTCCATGATGAAAAATAACATCAAATTTGTGTAGATGACATAATCTGAAAGAATGGCCAGTACCACTATGAAGTGCTCAAAACTAGCTTTTCATTGATATCTCGTTTGCCAAAAACGAACACCGTGGCCAAAAATTATGAATTTTTCAAAAAAACTGATTTTAGCCTACAAGAAATGGGTTTTTTAGCAAAAAAAGTTTACTTCTGATTTGATTTCTGAAAAATCTATTCACAATGAGTAGACAATAATAGAAATTTAGAAATATTTTGATGCGAAGAACAAAACCTAGAAATGCTTTTTTGATCCAGCAAGTATAAGATGAGAAAATGAATTTTTTAACCTTCAGCCAAGAGAAAAATGATGCGCGACACTTTTTTTATAGAAATTTTCTTTAGATCTGTGCAAGATATACAAAATTTAAAAGATACCCAGTTGAGATTTTGACCCTAGCTACAAAACGCATAAATTGTTTTTCCTACAAATGAGTGGAAGCTAGATTTCTGAAGCAAAAATGAAAATGGCTGGATCAAACCCTTGCATATTTGACAAAATATGTTAGATTTTGACCCAAAAAAAGCTGATCTTGACTTTCTCTGATGCCTTGGATTCAATGGAGAGGATTTCAAGACCTCAACTTGCACTCAACAAAACTTTCACGCCAAGATTGGTCCCTCAAATATGGGAAGAAGTCTACAACATTGAAGTTTTGATACCATGTAGGAGTTTATGGTGAACTCCTTAAACACCCCAGGATCACCTGCAAGAAAATAACTTCCACAAGAGAGAAATGGTAGAAATATCATGCTATCATTAAGATGCAAGAATGCCAAACTGAATATGGCAAAGTACATATGAAGCCTTTCTTATATAGGCAAGGTTGAGATGTAGTATGTAATATGATATTGACATGTGTCATAATCATATGACATGTGACAACTAACTAACTACCTAGGAAATGATGCTAGATAAGATAAGATTTCTAGAAAAGACAAGTCATCCTTCTAGAAGGAATCTTATATCCTAAGCAAACATGTGAACCTATCACCTAGTAAATGATACCTAGGAATATAATTAAATGCCTAAGTAAACTTACGTAAGTGTAATTAAATAATTAATTACACCAACACAACACACAAAGAAAGCACACAATTGCAAATACAAAGTAAATTATTCAATGAATATTTTGCAAGAGTTTGTAAAATAACAATGAGAATAATATATCCTCAATAATGGTGTCATTCTTAGGTATCAAAAGAACTTCTTACTTCAAGGCTTGATTTGAGAGTGGATAAACTCTCCTACACTTTAGGATCACCTTAAACCAAGGATGGTATTCCCATAAATATACCTTAATTTTTATTTCAACTAGTTATAATATAACCTCACTGTAATAAATAACAACTATATCCAAATGTATACTCTACCCCATTTTCTCACTAAGTCAAGATCAACTAGCTACATATGACCTCTATATAGCTAATAACACTTTTTCACGTGCATCTAAGGATATCATCTTCACAATAAACCCTAGAGATGTTTCAATTTACCATTACATACATAATGGCAAGGTGTAGACATCTTGTACATAATCCTATTCCTCTAAAAAATCTAACAATCTAGGTTTGCTTAAGATTTATCCTTAGTTTATAACATAAAACCATGAGCAACATGCATGAAATATAATCTACTTCTACAACTAAATGGAACAAAGATGATTTAAATAAAAGTGTTAAATCTTAAACCAATATGGATTCGTGCCTATTCCATTGGACAAAAAATTCATGACGAACATACTCAATATTGCATAACTAGAACTATAATGACCCACATGGAATGAAGGAGTGGCCATTACAAAAAAAAAATACAATGCATTAGATGTTACATCAAACCGTCATTACATTCATGCCAACAAATGTAGCAAGAGGAAATGCAATAACTATGATTACAATATTTCCTTGAATCATTGCAAACATCCAAGGAGAAATACCATTATAGAAAATGTACATTAAAAAACATTTCCTACACTTTACAAAATATATCCCATCATTTACAACTTAAACTTCTAAAGTTTGATTCCCCATAAATGACTCAAAGCATTTGTAGACCCAAAAATTAGCTTGGAAACCAACCATTTGAAAGATCAACTAACTCAAATATATATATATATATATATATATATATATATATATATAGTCTAGCTACTCATGGGAGCCTCAAGATTGTGGAAACATTGATTATTCAAAGAAATCCACAATACAGTATTCACAACCATCGATATGCCATGATTCACATGGCAAATCATGTGAATTGCTTACGAAATGTTGAAATATATGCAAGAGGCACAAAGGAACACATTATAGATCTACAAATCGATTTTTTATTTATTATGCCACTAGATCTAATGTGCTAGGCTATGGTCAAGGTTATAAATCCACTACAAATGTAATCAAAAGATCACGTGAAAGCATCAAGCCTAAAAACCCTAATCATTACATTAAATACTATGCATGCCACTTCAAGTTTTTATTCTCCTTGAATTTGTACCCTTCTATTTAAAAATATTTATGTTCTTGATCTTATCTAATCTAGAAACTACACAGCTTCATCAAATTATTAATGGTAAATTTATCTTTACCACTACAAGCTACACGTAAATCTACATCCATTTCATGAACAGTGGTTTATGGGTGGGAGATACCCTAATTTGGAAATTTATGATGTCATCCCTAGTCATAAATGGTCTTTGAGGTGTGCAAGGAGGTAGGTGAGGTCAAATAATAAAAAAAGCAAGAGTTTCAAATTGTTGAGGGTTGGGGAGGACTCATACTTCATGTCATTAGTTGAGGTGTTGAGGATCAAGGGTGACGTGGAACTCATACAGTTAAGTTATGTGAAATGGGGGAACTGCAAACAAGCAATCCCATGAGACAAGAGAGTGTTAGAATGTTAGGTATTAGGAGTCAAGCATACCTTATGGCAGTTACCTGAGGAGAGGGAAGGTTGAAAGTCTAACTCTAAAGGAGTACTTAGTAAAAAGGTTCAAGAGTCAAGGGCTCCGAGTTGGTTGAGAAAGTGTGATAGGAAGAGAACTTCTAAAAGTCTAACAAACATACTTTAAAAAAATTCAGAGGGCAAAGAATTGGGGATGACATGGAAAAAGTACTTGGGTAGAAGTGAAGTAAGCTCGTAACTTTGACTACAATAAAGCATATGAGGAAAAATTGACTTAGGAGTTAGAAACTGGGGGAGGTTTATATGAGGTACCTAAATAAGGGATGGTCTAAAACTTTGACCTTAAAGACTTAGACAAAATTTTAACTACAAAGGACTAGGAGGTTGGGGGTGATGAAAAAGGTATATTGGGAAGGGGAAGCTTGATGGGTTGATAAGAATAGAAGGAAAAGGTGAGGATGGGAATAGTGGCATATTGGAATGAACAACCCTAAAAATTCAAAAAAACTAACCTGCACAGACTTAGGATTTCTCTAGAAATTTTTTGACTTAGAACTTTTTGGATTTCTTGCAATTGTTAGCACATGGGAAATGACACAAGGAAACACTTAGGCATTTTTATTTGTAATTAGGGAGAAATTTTCAAATTAATTGCAAATAACATAATAAACTAAACCCTAATCAACAATAGATAACAAAGGAAACCAAAAGCATAAAAACATGAAACAATATCACCTGGTCTTCAAGCCTCTATAGATTGACCTCTATTACCCTTCTCCACCTTAGTGCAAATAGTATAATTGTCCTCAAATTTGAAGTGCAACAATAGCCTATGACTAAGACCAACAAAATATTGAAGTATTATGAGTGCTCAAGTATTCATAACTTCTCAAGCATGTATTGAGTGCCTAAGTTGCTGAAAATGACCATGTGTCTGAAAAATGACCTGAGAGAGACCTTTTAAAGAATGTCAAATTGAAAGTGGATGGCCAGGATTAGAAGTTGACAAAACCCTAAGATCAAAGGCTAGAATTCAATGTGATGAGCAACATTAGGGTTAGGGCAAGATTAGGTCAAAATTAGGGAAATATTTGAAATGAAGGGCTGAGATTTAATTGGAGACAATTAAATCAATGGTAGAAAATAAATGAGATAATGAAAAGATTTGACACAGAAAAAGAGGTAGCTGAAAAATCAAATAATAATAGAAATTACTTGATTTACAGAGGAAAGTTCTTTTGGAATTAAATAATGATTTAATTCAAAAATGGGAATAAGAAAAGGCAGTAAATAATTATTTAATTATTTACTTGTGGGATGAAAAGTGGGTTAAATAAATAATTTTATTTAATTGAAGGAGAAAAGGATAATGAACAAATTAAATAATGAATGATAATTATTTAATTTGTAGGCATAAATGAAAATGAGTAATTAAATAAATTAGAAATTTATTTACTTATAGGAGTAAAGATTAGTTAGTGACATATTTAGATAAACAAATATAATTTATTTATTTAAATAATCGTAGAGGAATATAGGATATGAATTAATTAAATAATTAGAAATTATTTAATTTATAGTGTAAAATATGACATTAGTACATAATTAAATAATTTAATTATGTGAGGAAGAAGTGTGGCTTGACGTAGAAAAATGTAGCTTGGAGGCCTAGGTCATTTTTATGTGTCTACATTATTCATATAAGACCCATTGAGACTTTCTCAAATTAGTTAAAAATGGTGGGTTTAAAAGGGTTAAGACACAAAGAAGGGATGTGAATCAAACAAAAAATGACAGTATAGATATGAGTGCTTGAGTCCCAACACATTCATAATAAGATTAGTTTTTACTACTTTGGCCAAAGTGATGTTTGCTACATCCATTGTTAGTTCACAATACTTACAAGATTGCATGGTCATCATATGTCATATAAAGCTAAAGGATATTTGGGGTCTACATGACTAATTGTATGTGATAGTGTTAATACTCTTTATACTTGGTTCTCAAATTTGGACATGGTAATTTCATAGATAGCAATATTTGTCACTCTCATTGAAGGGTTAAGCCACTCAAGCGGGAAGGTGTGTAAATGATCGCCTATTTGTGGTTGGAGGTAAAGCACTCGAATGATGCTCTCCATCCACGTAGCTTGATAGAATGCATATTGCTTACACTTGGAGGAAATTATTAAATTGGTTATATTTTTATTTGTATTGTATAGGACAACAGTCCTATAGTTGATTTGTACACCTTTGTATCAAATTCAAACATATATAATAATTATTATCTTAATTCTTCATTGAATTCTAACATCTATCAAACTTTGAGATGTCATGGCATTATTTTTTTCCATAAAAAATATTGTGTATGTTCTCATGAAATCAAATATATAATTTCAATTTTTCATATTTAGCTTTAAGTTCAAAATGCAATTTCTTTTTTATTCATGTGCAAGTATGTTGCAACATTAAATAGGGAGGTTACATTGAAACCATCAAAATTGAGAGTTGTAGAGCATCTTTTTGATTTGGCGATTATGACACAAACATTGAATGCTTTCATGGAATGACTGATTTGAATTATTGGTTATTTTGACCATTATGATAGAATTTGTGATACATAAAATAGCTTTAAGAGGTATAATAGAAATTAATATTTCAAGTTGCTTGACCATGACTACGGTGTTACATGCCACCCTAAATAACAATATATAATAAATAAAAAAATTAATAATACAGTGATGACATAACTTTTTTTAAAATTCCTTTTCCAAAATAAATCAATTAATTATTATTTAAAAATAAAGATACCATCAATACATCATTTCAAGAATCACTATTATACAAATTTGTAAATAAGATACAATCTGGATTAGGACTCCTATCCTACCAATCCACCAAGATACATCAATATATGTATTCTAAGTTTTCATTACAAATAAAGTAACCATAATTACAGATTATCAGCCATAATTATAGATTATCAATCATAGTCACCTCAACTATTTGCAATCATGATATGATATTCAGCATTGTCACAATGCATGCAGTTTTTTTAATAAGAGCATGGCCCTAGATTTATGGGTAACAGTAATATGATGATTTACACATAGCCTCCCAGAGTGTTATGATCTATTTATTGACACAAATAAGCTTTATAAGCAATAGCACATCAATAAGATGAAGTTAGACATCAATTTTATGGCCGACTTTACTATCAAAAGTTTCCCACAATCAACACTATATGACTATTATAATCTTTTAGATAATTCAATTGAAGCTTAGCCATGATAATGGTGGCCATATCAAACTCATGACCTATGATGTGTGAGATGGCATCTCATTGAATGAAATGATTAAAGCATATGCACAAATGGTTTCTATGAAAAAAAAATTAGAACTTACAAGCAAAAGTATTTGCAGGTATAAGCTAGATTCCTCAACCTCTCTAGCATCCTTCTGGCCTAAATTCCAGGTGTAATCTATGCCAGCATTCTACCAGCCCATGCCTGATGGAAGCTTTGGAATGAGTATGGACATAATTTCTGTAGCTTCATAATAAAAATTCAAATACATGGGCATAAAGATAACAAATACAAACCCCAAATTCAGCTACATGAGCATAATTTCTAATGTCAACGTGTATAGTTAAAAAGAGACTACCTATGAGTGTTGTGGTCCTAGAAATGACCCACATAATAAGGACTAGCTACATACCTGAACCAGAAGGCTAAGAGCATAACAATCATGTCTTTCCTTGCCAAAGAAGGGTAGCCAATGCATAGCTCAACACCAGGCAGAATGAAAGCTCAGTACAGTTCTTTTTCCGTCATTTTTTTCCTTCACAGCTTTGGAAGCATATATTTTCACTTTTTTTTTTTGGTTGTAAATCTTATTCAAACAAGTGCCCCTTTGAGACTCGAAGAGTATCATTCTATTGAAAGCATTGAATGTAGAAGCATGGAGAGTTGAGAGCAGATCGAATGCAGGGATGTGAGTGGTCTTGAAAGTAGCATCTCATTTTTAAATGGAACCACATAAGATGGCCTCCATTGATTTCCTGCTCTTGAATATGCTATCTATAGATTTTTACTATTGAATTTGTTTATATGTATCTCCTAAGAAGGGATAGCCAACTGCTTTTCCTCTATAGCTCTTTTTAACATTTTGGTTAGTTTTAGCCCTCATTGCTTTGCATTCTCCCATACCTTGCATTTTTCCCTTTATTTTGGACTCGCTTTGACCTAGTTAGCCTTATGCAATGACTATAAGTAGCATATTTTGACATAAAAATTAGAAAATTACATGAGCTTGAACTAATCAAGGCTTCTCATAGCCCAAGATCCTCCAAACTTCGTGTTCCCCACCTTAAATCAAAATCACATCATAGAATCAACCCTTGCACTTTTAAAACTAAAATTTCAAATTTTGAAATTTGAAAATTGTGCTTCAACCTTCTTGTTCCTACTAGTCATGCTAGCTGACTTGAGCACAAAATATTTCAAACTATACTATGAGATATCATATAAAAGGAAAATTCTCAATTCATTTCAATAGGTGGAGGGGAAGACATTTGGAATATGGAAACAAGAGCTCTCACTTATTGTTTGCATCACTCAAAGAGCATGCATGAGCATTAATTACCACATTGGAATTTATATATTTAGTAACAAATAGGTATATTGAATGGTTTATTTTTATCTCGAGTCTGTGTTTAGAACCCATTGAATTAGTTTTCCTAAATGTTTGACTAAGGAGAACATGTCCCTCACTAGTCAATATCCTCAAAGGTGGTTGTAAATACTATTAGTCTCTTATTATAGTTTTGAATACCTGAAGGTGACATGAATTAGAACTTTCTAGATTGCAAGACTTGTCGAATTGGTTCCGTGCAACACAAGTTAATTATCTGCACAAAGTTCAATTCCATGTCACAAAATGAAACTACATAAAATTTGCACTGTGATTTCCTCCTATCAAAACATAGTTCAGTTTACTGTTTTTCAAAGCATTAAATAACCAACCAAATATAATTAAAGCATCATTTTGAATAACAGATTAACAATTTGCAATCCAACGCCATCAAACCATACATAGAACTAAATAACCTTAATCTATCTTTTATCATTTTGAAAAGTATAATTACCTCATTTCAATTTATGATCTCACACTCATAAATTCTAAAATTAAATTTGATTATTACTTAATTAATTATTTAAGCTCAAACCTTTTAATAACCAATACAGTAATAATTATTCATTTATTTTCACTAATAAAATGATATCCTTTGTCTATCCTAAAAAGAAAAAAAATCCTTAATGCAAAGCTATAATCGATGTTTGGGAAAATCCAACTGTTTGTCTAAAATCACTTAGTGAGATTTCCAATTCAGTTTTCACTTTTCCAATGGCAGTCGACACACTTCAGGGGTGATAAAGTATGTCTGAATAACCCACCCTCTGAATACAAAGAATCAAGAAAATAACTGATCAAATCCAATCTTAAAACCAGCACAAAGCTCAGGTGGCTCGTGCACATCATTGATTAATTCAGTGCAGCTACAAGTGAATCACTACCGCCGAGCCTCAAATGGAAAAAATGGGATTCCTTTAACTCCTGGCGGTGTCCACTTGAACGAAATATCTCCCATCTTGTGCTATATAAAGAACCAATCTAGTGTTATCTTCACCATCCCTGGCTTCCAAACAATGGATCCAATGGCAATGTTTATGGTCACATTGTTTTGCTTCATAGTCTCTTCTGTTGTTCCTCATACCCAAGCACAATCTATCATTACAAGGCTCCACCTCCACCGTTCCCATCTCCTCCTCCATATTACTATGCCTCTCCTCCTCCTCCATCACCTTATTATCATCACAAGTCTCTTCCTCCGCCACATGTCTATAAGTACAAATCCCCTCCTCCTCCTTATATATACAAATCTCCACCACCACCTCCTTACCATTACAGATCCCCTCCCCCTCCTTATATATACAAATCTCCACCACCACCCCCATACTACTATACATCCCCTCCCCCTCCTTATATATACAAATCTCCACCACCGCCTCCTTACTTTTACTCATCCCCTCCCCCTCCTTATATATACAAATCTCCACCACCACCCCCATACTACTATAAATCCCCTCCCCCTCCTTATATATACAAATCTCCTCCACCACCTCCTTACTATTACAAATCCCCTTCCCCTCCTTATGTATATAAATCTCCACCACCCCCCACATACTACAAATCCTCTCTACCTTCTTATACATACACATCTCCACCACTGTCTCTGTACACCCACAAATCCCCACCACCACCCCTGCACTATTACAAATCCCCTCCCCATCCTTACGTATATAAATCTCCAACACCACCCCCATACCACCCTAAATCCCTTCCACCGCCTCCTCTTAGTTATAAGTACAAATCTTCTCCTCCACCATCTCCAATCTACGAATACACATCCCCTCCACTCCCATCTCCCACTCACATTTACAAATCTCCCCCACCAAAATACCATTACAAATCTCCTCCAACCCCATCTCCTACTTACGTTTACAAACCTCCTCCACCAAAATACCATCACAAATCTCTTCCACCCCCATCTCCTACTTACATTTACAAATCTCCTCCACCAAAGTACCATCACAAATCTTCTCCACCCCCTTCCCCTTTCTACAAATACAAATCTCCACCACCACCAGGGTATAAGTAAACTTCGCCTCCTCCACCAGGTTACTAAGGAGCTAAATCAATAAGGTGAGCAACATATTTTTTATATATATGCTCTGAAATTAGTTTATGATGGGCTGTTCACATTGATTTTATGATCAACTCAGATTCAAAATATATTTGTGCATTGTAACTAAATCTCTCTTTGATACAGTTGAGATTTCCATAAATGTGCAGGTTCAAAGCTCGATGGGTATTTGAAGGGCTCTATAGATTTTAGTTTGTTTTACAGTACTAGTAACTAAAGACAGTATTGTATAAGGGTTTGTTTTCCAGTACTAGTAACTGAAGACAGTATTGTATAAGGGTTTCATTTTCTATGGAAAAATGCTTCAGCCAGAGAACAGTTGTTCCATTTTGCTGTAATAAAGCCCTGGAGCTTTTCCCAATTAAGCAAAATAAAATGCCGCGTCTACAATATATCTCCATAGCCAGAGCTGATTTCACTCTGTCTGCAATATATTTAGTGATCTCCATGAAATTTTCTTTTTTCTTTTCTGGTTGTCTGAAATTCCATTTAATCCCGGCCACCGCTATCATTTAATTTCTCACTTTGTTCACATGAATTTACTTGCTGCGCAGTCGAAATATTCAAATACCTTTACATCACATTTAATGAAGAAATGAATTTGAAGGATCAAAAGTTACAAGATATTTTATTCAAAGATCAGATATCAAATTGTCTAAAATTTATATAAAAAAAAATTATGGTTAAATTATTTAAATATAATTTTGCTTTTTTAATTGTGAGCTTTCATCAAAGATTTCTATAATAAACTCTTTTCAATACAATATTAGTTTTTAAATGAAAATTTTATTAAAGGTGTCATGAGATCAAAATTAGATTCTTTTTGTATTGGTGAAATATGTATACCTTGTAATTTGTATATTTGTTTTAGATTAATTTTGATTTGGTATATTTTAAGATGAGAGGGCATGCAATTTTAGCCTTATTTCTTTCTATTTATACTTGTTCTCAAAGAACCTTCAATTTACTAGTTCTTAACCTAGATCAGATTTGTAATCAGAAAAGGTATTTAAATCACATCTCCACTGGCAAAAATTCAAATTTAAATTTAAATTGAACATCAAATTTACCTATATTTGTCAACATTGTATGCTAACCTTAGTGTAAAAGTGTTTCATTTGACCCTTTGTTGTATTTAAAGGGATAGCCCTAGTTTTCTTTAGATTATCTATTTATCATCACCTCGATCTAACCATTACATGTTATTAATTATTGTTTGCATCCTTTACTCAAGCATTCAAGGCATCTTCTGTGTTTGAAAGTGTTTACCTCAATCTTCTATATAATCATTAATTTGGTATTCATGTGTAGTTTGACACAAAGGAAGAAATTATCCCTACTAAGTGCAAACTAGCAAACATTGAAACTAGTTTCTATGTGAGGTAAAATGAAGAACATCAAAGTGACTTGAAAGCAACAACCTAAAATTTTGCAAAGATTGAAACTATTGTTCTAGATTAGATCTACTAAATAGAAGTTAAATCCACACTTAAGGGGTTGATTTAATAGTTGTAAAAGTGGCCGAATTGACAAACAAAGTGTAATGTCAAAAATTGCATGCCCCATGTAACTTCCACACTATAAGTTGCACTCACTTTAGTTTTTCCTCCCATAATACACCTTAGGTCACATTTACCCCATGTATTAGGACACAAACATAGTCATGTTGGGACCTATGTAGTCATGTTAGAATCCATAGATCAACATCTTCCTTATTGTATGTGATTGCAATATCCACTTGCCTGGATCATTATTCTCAGTCATTTCTTGGCTAAGATATTACCTTGTTCCCTCAAAGAAATGCTTTTGGTACTCTTTACTTAGCCATTTCATTGGTTCATATGGCCAACTTGCATGCAACACCATCAAGTCAACATAGGCCTTCCAGTTAGTGTCATTGACCTTGTGCATTGTACGCAAGGCCTAGATAAAAAGGTGATAAAGTTTATCCTATGCTATCAATCCATCCTCTTCTAAATCACCTATCTTATTCCTAATTCTTATTTCTAGAGGGTATTTACTATAAGCCTTACCCCAAAGATTCATGGAAAAGTTATTTTATATAAATATCCCTTTCCTTGTGCTTTGCACCACTATATGTGATTACATATAGTCGATGGGGAATTTCAAGTTCATCTCCTCTTAGATCTCTAATGCTCATATTTCTTCTTTAAATCCTTCATCTCATTATTGAAGCCAAATATCTCCCAAAGAAGAACAATTAAAACTTTCTCATTTCTAAATCCAAACTAACTACTAACTAGGTTGACCCTAACCCTCCTCCTTCCTCTAACCTAACCATTTCCCTTCATTCCTAGGATAATCACTAATGTATGAAGTTATTAAATCCTCTTCGTTTCATCATTCATCAATTACTTTTCCATAATTACATCCAAATTCTTCCCATTTGACCTCTAGACCCTAACTTTCCTTTACATTGAACTTATGATAATAAAGTTGTTTCCCAATACTATTGTGTTAATGACCACAACACTCAAAATTTTATGTTCTTGTGACAACTAATTTAGGATATTATTATTAATAATACAATCCAAGTTCAAGGGATGAATGATCAAAAAAACAAGTCAGTGGCAATCCTTAATACCAACTTGCACATTTTCACTAACCCCTATTGTCAACATTTAATTGCCAATTTTCTTGATGTGGTGGTATCTTCTCCATCTAAACTTTCCTCTACAACACTTGTTATATATCAGCCTCCTAACACCTTTTCATTCTTAGAGATATCCAATTCCATTTATGCTACTCTTTATCTCCATCCTTCTTCTAGTACTTCCCATATCCCATTTAATTCCTCTTCCACCCTCTCAATTTCTATCATTCTTCTTCATCCTCCTTACCTTATCATCACCTTCTTCCCCAAAGAGATTATTTACAATAACTACCAAACCTATTGTATATTAAAGCTATTTTTTTCTTTAGACATAGCTATGGCATCTTCACAAGCCCCACTTGAATCTTCAACATAATCAAACAAGAATACTTGGTTACTATTGCACCAAGCCAAAGAACCTACCCCACCCCAAGAGTTCCATTTATATGCCTACCAATGGTATCCACAATGGAACTCTTAGATATATTACCCTACCTATCATTATTAGGTTTAAATTGGTTAAAACCCTATTCCAAATAATTTCCTTTAGTGACCATTTCCATTTTATCCTAGGCCACCCTTAGTTGGAAACAATGAAGCCATCCATTCTATCATTCACCGATACATTAAATTTTCCTTCCTCAACCAAATCCATACCATTCAACATAACCCTTATCAACCTACTTCTAACCACAAGAATTTTATCCTTGATTATTTTATCCATGCTTCTCCCCTACTTGAACATTTAACCATCCCAAACCAACCTAGGCCACACACTCAAAATATTCCTAGACCTAAACCTCAATCCACCCCTCCATCCCAACCTCCTCCCAATCCTCAACCCAAACTAGTTCCCTTATCCCAACCCATCCCCCAACCTCAATATATTTATCAACCCCAACTCAAATTCATCCCTACTACTCCTAAATCCATCCCCTCTTCTTTCCATTTTAACTATCATATCTCCTTTCCTTTAGATGACCTCATACAAGAAAAATTTGACACTAAAGAAGAGTAGTGATGGTCCATTTTCCCCTCCCTATCCTTAAACCTTTGTTAGCCCCACTTTCCATCTCTATTTTACCTCAACATCCCCCTCCCTTAACCACTACAAATTATCGTGTTCCTCATCACCTCTCCCCTCTAGAACACCATCACATTTGTTGGGACTCAAATCTATATTTTCTTTTTGGCTTGAGTCCCTTCCCCTTTTGTGCCTTAGCCTATTTGCCTAATTTTATAACCGATCTGATATATTTGTCATGGGTGTTATTTTTCCAAATTCCTTATCACATTTGAGTAGAGCATGAAAAATTAGGCCTAGTTGCCTTTTGAATTTTTGCAAAATTCTTTAATGGGAGTTTTTCCTTTGCAGGTTTTTTTCCTCCATCTAGATCAATCATGTTTTCCTGCAAGGTCCCATCTGGTTGGATTCTCCTACAAAGGTGCAGTTTAGTTGTCGACTCCCACAAAAGTTTAAAATAATAGAAAAAATAGTTAAAAGGTGCTAAGTAAGGTTTTTGTGGGTGTTTGGTTTCCATCTGAACTTACCTAGTAACTTTGCTCAAAATTCTAGTTCGAATGGATCTTCCTGCAAGGTTCTGGTTGACTGGTTGATTCCCGCAAAGAGTAAAAGGGTTCAAAATGTAAAGAAATGGTTAAGTGCCAATTTCATTGGAATTAGTTAATCAACTGAACATGTTTTTTATGCAAGTATCTAGTTTTGTTGATTTTACAAGAAAGCTATGTGTATTCGGTTTTATAGGCCTTTCCATATAAACCATCTTATTTCCACTTGCCGATGGTTTTTCTAGTTTTCTTCATGCTTTTAGCTTCCCTGCAATTCCCCTTAGTTTCATTCTCCTATTGACCACTAAATATTTATATGCCAATGAAGTCCATGTTCCTACTCCCACCTCATGACACCATCTTCCTTTTGCAGACTTTTCCAATGCATCTAAACTTCTACTCCAAAATACTTCATCTGATTCAGATGGATTTGTCTGCATGATGCAGTTGGAGGCCAAACCTCCCCAAAGGGTAAGTAAACCATTTTGGGCCTATTAGTGTAGTTCAGTTGCAAGTCCCCAACCTACATAGACCTAATGGTGTTTCCTAACCTGCATGAACCTTCTAAAGACCGATAGAATTGAGGAAAATGTTTGAGGGTAAATCCAAGTGAACTAGACGTTTTTCTAGAAGTTGAAGTCCACTTGCAAATAAAGTCTTCACAAAAATCTTGATGGGTGTCAACTTCCCGCTTATTCCCATTAGAAGCCAATATTCCACATAAATGACTTTGTGGGGATATCAATAGCATCTGGATATATCCGCCAAGGGTATGAAATTCTTCCAGAGCCATATTAGACTAGTTTTCTGCCTGGTGTCGATAAGATCATTCAAAGGGGATTGATTCTCATCTTACATACAAATCGAGGTTAGTGACCCACATCCTATAAGGGGCCAACTTCTCGCAAAGGCTAAAAGGAAAATGAGAAGAAGATGCATGAGTATGTTAGTGAGCCAAACTTGTGTCGGATAACCTTAGATGTTCTGCAATAATTTCGGATGGACCCCCAAGGCCTGCAAAACTTCATTTCAACATGTAGAAGGCTCTAATGGTATTTGGACATCCAATTTTTTGTAATTTTGACTCCACATTTTCATTTCACCTACTTCTCTAATCAAATTCTAATGTCATCGAGGAGTTTTCACCAACCTTGTTGCTTACCCTACCAAAATGTTCATGATGAATGTTATAGTGGTGGATTATCCTCCTAATTGGGAGATGATATTGTCTAAAAGATGGGAAACCTCTATTAGTGGAAGCATACAAATGGATTTATCATATGCCACCATTCCCTTGCACAATGAGAATGTGAGGTTGGATAGAGATCCAAGATTCCAGGACAACATTGAGGAAAATTATAGATCTCCTGATCAAATAAACTTGTTTATATTAGTATTGATCACATACTTGGGGTTTTTGATGAGGTGAATGCCCCTATTCCACTATATAGGGATACAAAAATAAATGATGGTCTTTGGATTGTGCTTTTGGATGGAGCTTTCTCAAGGGAAGGTAGTGGTGTTGGTGTTGTGTTGGTATCTCTGAAAGGTGAGAAGAGCACATTTTCTTTTAGATTGAATTTCCCATGTATTAATAATATTGTTTAATATGAGGCCCTTTTGTTGTGGTTCAATATATCTCACAAACATGGTGTTAGATGCATGAAAATTCTTGGATATTTTGAGTTGTTAGTGCAGCAAGTGAAAAGTGCATATGCATCCAAAGAGAGAAAACTCATAATGTAAAAGATTTTTATTGGGAAAGCATGGAGTTATTTGACACAATTGGAATTGAATGGTTAGATATGAGTGAGAACTTGGAGGTTGATTCTCTTGTTGCAGTGTCGAGGTACAAATCAAATGCAGATTTTTGTTTGTTGCAAAACAACATTGAAGTCTTAGCAAGACCTACCATACCAACTGACATAAGCAACTAATAGGTATTTGATGATAGTCAACAAATCTATAGATTCTTAAATGATATGGAATATTCAACTTATTGATTGGAAACCAATGGTTGAGATAAAGGATGAAAAAGAACATTGTTTGGGAATGAGATAGTAAATATTAAAATAAATACTATTCCCAAAGGATTAGTTGCCTTCAAGAAGATGTTTGACAACAAAGACTGTTGTAGGAGAAAAAGAAAATAAACTCATGAATACGATGTTTAGGAAGTGAATTTGGGGATAATTCAAAACCCTAGAATGGTTTACATCGAGAAGAGGTTGAGACCTCATGAGAAACATATGTTGATATCCCTATTGCAAAAAAATAAAAAATGTTTTATATGGTCATATGATGAGTTAAAGGTTTATAGGGAGGATTACAATCCCCCTTCAACTTGATGCTAGATTATTTAGGCAAAAAAAGAGCCTATCAGTCCCACACTAGCTCCCCAAATACAAAAGGAGTTGATGAAAATGGAGCAAGCCAGAGTCATCAAATCTATTAGACATTTTGAGTGGGTGTCAAACCTTGTCCTAGTGAAGAAAAAGAATGGGGAGATGTGGTTATGTGTTAACTTTAGGAACCTCAATCTTAATTTCCTTAAGGATAATTATCCCCTTCCAAGCATGGACCATTTATTGCAACAATTTAAAAGATCATAATTGATGTCCATGATGGATGGCTTTTAGGCTACAACCAAGTGGTTGTAAAGGAGTCAGAACAACACAAGATGGCATTCACTACTCCATGGGGAACTTATGTATACTTGAGGATTATGTTTAGTTTGAAGAATGAAGGAACAACTTTTGAGAGAGAAATGGATGTGGATTTTGTTGGTCCCATTGAATGGATCATGGTGGTGTACCAAGATGACCTAACTGCATTTTCGAAAGAGAGAGGTGAGCATTACAAACACCTCAATTTAATTTTTCAAAGATGTTTAGATTATGGGATATCTTTGAATCCCAAGAAGTGTAAGTTTGGTGTTGAGGAGGGTAAGATTTTAGGACATATTATGTCAAAGGATGGGATAAGAATTGACCTTGAAAGAGTTAAGGATATTAGCCTTATCCCTCAACTCAATTCTTTTAAAATAATTCAATCCTTCTTTGGTCAAATCAGCTTTGTTCTAGGACATTTGTTGCTAACTTTGCTGAGAAAACCAAATCCATATCAAAGATGCTCAAGAAGGGATAGTTAGTTGAATGGAGAGTAGAATCAAATGAAACATTCAGGGATATAAAGCAAGTAATATCTAAGGCCCCCATATTGGTAAGCCCAAATTATTCTAAACCTCTCCATTTGTTCTATTTTGTGTCATTTTATACTACTATTGTTGTGTTGTTACAAAAGAACAAAGATGGATATGAACAACTAGTATATTTCTCTAGTAAATCACTACAAGCAGCAAAATTTAAGTATACAACAATGGAAAAGTATGCATATACTTTAGTAAGAGTTGTGAATAATTCTAGGTCATATCTTGTGGGTGCAAAAATAATTGCATATATGTCACATCCAGTTGTGAAGGATATCTTCATGCGGTAGAAAGGAAAAAAGGTGTCACTATATAAATAAGATCAAAGAATATGACATAGATATACAAACCACTAATCTTTTCATAGGTCAAGACCTAGTCATGTTGATGGTTAATTCCAACTTGGAGGCAGTATAAATAAACAATGTAAATGTGAATATTGTTACATGTGTTTTGTATGATGATCCATGGTATAGGGACGTTATATTTTATCTAGTAAACATGAATTATCCATCCTCCATGGATGAAAACAAAATAAGGACCCTCAAATTATAGTCACAAAGATACATGCTGGTCCAAAGTGAGTTGATGTAGAGAAATCACGAAGGATTCTTCCTCAAGTGTTTGGATAGAAAGCAAGCTAATGAAGTAATAAAGGAATGTCATCATGGTGGTGTGTGTGGTGGAAATTTCAAGGCCAAGACCACTACACATGAAATCTTGAGAGTAGATTTTTGGTGGTATCATTGTTCAAGGATGTTGCACAGATGATCAAAAAATGTGATGCTTGTCAATGATTTTTGGAGAAATTAAAGTTTGCTAGTGTACTCCATCTGTTGCCTTCATTAGTTAAGGCCCCTTTTTAGTAGTGGGACATCAATTTTATTGTAGAGATACAAGAAAATTTTGGTAATGGATATAAGTGGATTCTAGTAGCCATGGATTACTTTACTAAGTGGATTGAGGTTGTCCCAAATTGTAATGCAATGCCTAAGGTGGTGATTTTTTTTTATCAAAAACATTATAACCAAGTTTGGAGTTTCGAATAGGATTGTTGTTGATAATGATATATTCTTTAGTTCAAAGGATATGCAATATGTGTGTTCTAGGTTTGGTATTAACCTAGTGCATTCTTCTCCCTACCACTTGTAGAGTAATGGACGAGCTGAGTCTAGGAGTAAGATCTTGATGAAGACCATGAAAAGGACTCTAGATCAAAATAGGAAAAGATGGGATGACAAGCTCAAGTATGTTTTATGGGTTGATAGATTCATTATCAAAGAATATGTTGGACACAACCCATTTGAGCTATTGTATAGAACAAAAGTTGGGATTCCTATCAATTTAAGGCTACATGTGTATTAGTTGTTGTAAGACATGGATGATGATCAATGTGGTGCAATTTCCCTCAAGATCATGGCATTGACTCAATTGGAAGAGAAATGAAGAGAAACTCATGATAAAAGCATTTAAAGTAAGCAAATCATGAAGCCTCTACATATAAGGTGTCGCCAAGGGAAATTCATGCTGGTGCTTTGGTTCTTTTGTGGAACACCAAGTCTAAAGATAACAAAAAGAATGGAAAATATGATACCTTATGGCTTGGACCTTATGGAGTAGCTCAGAGGTATGTGTTGAGAAAATGTGTCTCAACCTTGCAATTACATAAGGTATTGTTTAGCTGACGACGGCTAGGGGGCATATCTGATGGCTGATATATTATTAGCTTGACTTGCCCTAGAAGGCAACCCTATTTTATGAGGGCATTGTATTACGACTAGGTATTGCGATGTATTTTGAGATTTTGATAGCGTCTATGTCACCTCTGGATCTCTGAGTGGTGAGACTCTTGTGAGAATCTTGCTCTACAAGTATATTGTAATCTTTGTGATTTCTGAATAATATATTGGATGACTTTTGGAGTGTGGGTTTTTTCTCCCGAAAGAGTTTTCCCCACTTAAATCACTGTGTTGTGGTATGCATGATATTTATGTCTATTTCTATTTAAATTTTTGTAACTGTTAAAGATCTGTAATTTTTTTTGCATTACTCTCCTCTCAAGATTAGTTGTAGGAAGTTGTTTGGCTACCTTAGCTTCCTTATAAGTGGTATCAGAGCCTAATCACCTTTGGTTCCAGTTGTGGGTTGCTGGGTTTTTTAAACTAATCTAGTTTTGAGTGGGTGCTTGTGCAGAAGACACTTTGTGATCTTGTTGCGGCAATTTTTAGATGGAAAGTTCATCAGGGAGAATAGAGGTTGATACTTTTTTTTGAAATAATTTTGAAATATAGAAGCTAAAGATGGAAAATCTATTGATAGATCAAAATTTGTGGGATGTTGTTGATGAGAATGTTTCAAGGCCTACAGATTCGACTCAGGCTGTTCAATATGATGTTATGGACCATAAAGCCAAGGGTCTAATTAGATTATTTTTGAAAAACTATTTTTTAATCAATGTCCATGAAGAGACCTCTGATTAGAAACAATGGAAGAAGCTTGGTGAGATGTATCAAGCCAAATATTTAGTGAACAATATTTTCTTAAGGAATAAATTGTATTCCTTAAGAATAGAAGAGGGTGGATGAATTACAGACCACCTAGAAGCATTCACTATGTTGATGGCTCAATTGGCATCAGTTGGTGTCAAAATGGACGAGGAAGAGAAATGTCAAATCTTGCTTTGTTCTTTGCCTGATTCATGAGATACTCTTGTTATGGCTATTGGGAGTACTTATGTTATATTGAAGATTGAAGATGTGGTGGGTTCTTTGCTTTCTGAAGAGATGAGGAGGAAGGTATCCATTAGTGCCAAGGGGGCCTTGAATGTTTGTGAAAGACCTAAGGAACAAGGCAAGAAGAATGAAAAGCGTGACAAATCCAAGTCCAAGGGGAGATCTAAGTTTCTTGGAAAGTCCAAAGTTATTTGCTAGAACTATGGTAAGCCTAGGCATGTTTGTAAGAATTGCAAAAAAGAAAAGAAGAAGAAAAAGAAGAAAATTAATTTTGATTTTGAGTCTGAGAAGGAAGATGGTGACACATTCATTGCAGCTTTGGAAACTCGTGCAGGTAATGATGCATGGTTAATTCTCAAGTGCATCTTTCCATATGAACTTTAATAGAGATTGGTTTTCTGAATATGAAGAATTTGATGGAGGTAAAGTGTAGTTGGGTGATGATTCTCATTTAGACATTGTTGGTCATGGTAAAGTTAAAATTAGGTTTCTTGATGGTAGAATAAGAAGGATTAATGGTGTGTTGCATATCCCTGATTTAGCACAAAATTTGTTATTTGTGAGCAAACTAATAGATGCAGGTGTGAAGGTAGTATTTTCTAATGCAAGATGCAAGATGGTCAGAGGTGCTATGGTGATTGCTAGAGGTGTCAGATATGGCATATTGCATAAGCTTGATTCATGCACTGTTGAGTGCAATAGTACTTATATGAAAAGCAAGTATGTGGAAGAAGTGAGGGTTTCACCTTCAACAGATGGTCATGGATTTTAGGTGTGCCCAAGAGTGCTCTTTCTTCTAAAACGAAGTTACCTGTAGAGAAAACTATGTTATGGCACTAGAGACTTGGCCATATCGGAGAAAAGGGTCTGAGGACCTTAAAAAATAAAAACCTTGTTGAAGGTTTGTCTGATTGTAATCTTGAATTTGATTTCTGTGAGCATTGCATTTATGGAAAACAAAACCATGTTCAATTTTACTCGAGTTCTCATAAATCTTGTGGTGTATTGGATCTTATTCATTTTGATGTGTTTGGTCTTGTAGATGTTCCTTCAATTGGTAAATCCATATATTATGTTTCATTTATTGACGATTATAGTAGGACATGGGTATATTTTCTAAAGAGTAAATTTGAAGTTTTTAGTCAATTTAAAGAATTTAAAGTAATGGTTGAGTTGCAAACTAGAAATAAAATAAAATGTTTGAGGACTGATAATGGTGGTGAATTTTTCTCTAATGATTTTGATAGATTCTATAAAGATTGTGGTATTCATAGACAAAATACAACTCCATATTCTTCACAACATAATGGAGTTGCAGAAAGAATGAACATGACACTGATGGAGAAGGCTAGGAGTATGTTGAGTGGTACTAGTCTAGAACAAAGGTTTTGGGTTGAAGTTGTTTCCACTGCTTGTTACCTAATTAATAGGTCTCCTACATCAGCTCTTGTTGATAAGATGCCTATAGAGGCAAGGTCGAGTCACAAGCCTTCATTAATACATCTTAGAGTTTTTGGTTGTGAGACATATGCACATGTATCAAAGGAGAAGCGAACAAAGTTGGAGAACATGGTTGTGAAATGTATCTTTATCGAATATAGTTATGGTGTGAAAGGATACAAGCTTTGGGACCATGTTGCACATAAGGTAATACATAGTAGAAGTGTTATTTTTAGAGAAACTAAGCCTTCTTCTATTACATTGCAGCCAGAACAAATTAAACAAGATGTGATTCAATTTCCTTCTACACCTAAGAAAGTTGAATCGAGGCCCATGGATAGACAAGAAGTTGAGGAGAGCTCATCTAGCTTTGAATCTTCAAAAGAGGAGGAAGAACCTCTAACTCAGCTTGTTCATAGGTCTACAAGGCATAGAAAACCACCTAAAAGGTATTCACTTGATGATTGGAGATGTATTTTTTCTTTGAATACTAACGTAGATGAACCCATATTAGTAGAAGAGACATTAGGTATGAATGATTTAGAATCTTGGAAGATTTCTATGGATGAAGAAATGATAACTTTGAAAAGGAATGATACATGGGATCTTGTACCATTGCCTGAAGGACGAAAACCTGTTGGTTGTAAATGGATGTTCAAGAAAAAGATTGGTTCAGATGGAAGTATTGAGAAATACAAAGCAATGTTGGTCGCGAAAGGTTACTCTCAAGTTGAGGGTGTTGATTATGGTGAGATATTTTCTCTTGTTGCAAAAATGAGATCCATTGGATTTTTGCTACTTATGAATTAGATGTTGGGAAAATGGATGTGAAAACTACTTTCCTTCATGGTGACTTGGAGGAGGATATTTATATGACACAACCAAAGCACTACATGGTGAAAGGTAAAAGTAAATTGGTTTGCAAATTGAAGAAATCTTTGTATGGTTTAAAACAGATTCCTAGGATGTGGTACCATAAATTTGATACACATGTGTTGAGTTTGGGATTTGAGCATTCTAAATCAGATCACTGTGTTTATAATAAAATTGATGGTGATCGTTTCTTGTTTATTGCATTATATGTTGATGATATGTTATTTATTGGTAGAGGGAAAGGTACGATTTCATAACTGAAATCTCAACTTGCTGCTAAATTTGAAATGAAAGATCTTGGTGTAGCTAAACACATTCTTGGGATGGAGATTAAAGAGATAGAGTGAATAGAAAGCTATGGCTTGGCCAAAGTAAGTATGTCAACTCAATTTTACAGAGGTTTGATATGCAGACTTGTAGACAATTGTGTGTTCCTATTTTAGTTGGAACAAAGTTATCTATTTCAGATTGTCCAACATCTCCATCAAAGATGGAAGACATGCGTAGAGTGTCTTACCAGAGTGCAGTTGGAATTTTTATGTATGTTATGGTTTGTACTAGACCAAACATTTCCCAAGCAGTGAGAGTTCTTTCTAGATATATGTCTAATCCTAGTAGAGTTCATTGGGATGCAGTTAAAAAAGTCTTCATATATTTGTGCGGAACCTCAGATTATTCCTTATGTTATCACAAAAATATGACTGAAGATGAGATTTTCCTTGATATTCATGGTTATGTGGATTCAGACTGGGCAGGTGATGTTGACAGTAGAAGATCCACCAATGCTTATGTGTTTACTTTATTTGGTGGTGCAATTAGTTGGATGAGTAAGCGATAGGTTGTGGTTGCTTTGTCCACTATTGAAGCAGAGTATATGGCATCTGCTCATGCTTGTAAATAAGCCATTTGGCTTAAGAGACTGTGTTCAAATATTGGAATAAAACAAGGTGCAGTGAAAATTTATTGTGACAGTCAGAGTGTAATATGTCTAGCCAACAACCCAACATTTCATGCCAAGACCGAGCACATTGATGTACAATATCATTTTGTTAGAGATATGGTTGAAGATGGCAGGGTGAAGCTGGTTAAGGTAGAGACTTTGATGAATGTTATTGATTCTTTAACTAATCTTGTGAGCACAGAGAATTTTAGATGGTGTTTAGAGACTATGAGCCTTTTGGCCCCTAACAATTAAGAGATGATGATGACACCCTTCCATTATTCTTGCAAGGTGTTTGACAAGTGGGAAATTTGTTGAGAAAATGTGTCTCAACCTTGCAATTACATAAGTTATTGTTGGTACACAAGGTACTATTCAGCCGATGACGACCGGGGGGGAGGGGTGGACGTGGGGGGGATCCACCCCCCCTCCCCATTAGGGTTCTGGGGGGATCATCCCCCTAGCTCGGGTCCAGGGGCAGCGCCCCCGAAAGGAAAATTTTATTTATATTTTATTATTGTAAATTTGGACCATTCATCATTATGTCTCATATTTGACGGACAATATTTTATTAGCCCGACTTGTCCTAGAAGTCAACCCTATTTTATGAGGGCGTTGTATTACGGCTAGGTATTGTGATGTATACTGAGAGTCTAATAGCAGTTGTGTTGCCTCTGAATCTCTGAGTAGTGATACTCCTATGAGAAGCTTACTTTGCAAGTATATTGTATCTTTATGATTTTTGAATAATATATTGGGCGGATTTTGGAGTGTGGGGTTTTTCTCCCAAAAGGGTTTTCCCCACATAAATCATTGTGTTGTGGTATGCATGATATTTATGTCTATCTCTGTTTAAGTTTTTGTAACTGTTAAAGATCTGTAAAAGTTTTTCCATTATTCTCCTCTCAAGATTAGTTGTAGGAAGTTGTTTCACTACCTTAGCTTCCTTACAGTATGAGTTTCATGTATATTGTCTCATGGATATAGAAGGAGAATTTATGGAACTTCCAGTACATGGGTAACATCTAAAGCATTACTTATCATAAGTAATTGAGCTTCAAATTTTGATTGGTGAATTGAATGATACATATTTCATATTTTGATTATTGAAGTTTTTGAATTGTTTTGGTTTGTTTGGAGATCTAGGTTCTTCTTAATCTTACAAATGGCACATGTCCCCAACTAGAGCCATTTTTGGGACTCAGATTTACATTTTCGTTTTGGCTTGAGTCCCTTCCCCTTTTGTTCCTTAGCCATATTTTCTTAAGTTTATAACCAATCTAAGATATCTATCATGGGTGGTCTTTTGCCAAATTTCTTAGCACGGTTAGGTAGAGCATGAAAAATTAGGCCTAGTTTCCTTTTGAAATTTTGTAAAATTATTTAAAGGATGGGAGTTTTTCCTTTGCGATTTTTCTCCATGCATTCGAATCAATTAATTTTTACCACAAGGTCTTGTACAATTGGATTCTCTCGTAAAGGTGCAATTCAGTTAACTCTAGCAAAAGGTTAAAATAATAGAAAAATAGCTAAAAGGTGCTAAGTAAGGTTTTTGAGTGTATTTGGCATCCATCTAAACTTACCTAGTGACTTTAAGCAAAATTCAAGTTCAAATGGATTTTCCTACAAGGTTCTAGTTGGTTGATCAATTGTCGCAAATGATAAAAGGGTTAAAAAATAGAAAGAAATGGCTAAGTGTCAGTTTTATTGGAATTTTTTAGTCAATTGAACATGTTTTTTTTGCAAGTGTCATGTTTTATTGAGTTTTTTCACTTTGCGAGAAAGTTGTTTCTATCCTATTTTACAAGCCTTTCCATATGAACCATATTATTTCCACCCGTCCATGCTTTTTTTAAATTTTCCTTGTTCTCTTAATTTCCCACAATTCCTCTTGGTCCTATCCTCATGTTGATCACTAAGTATTTGGAAGTTGATGGATTCAATCTTCCTACACCCACCTCATGATGTCATCTTCCTTTTGTAGATTTTTCCCATTCATCTGAACTTCTACTCCAAAGTTCTTCATCTGGTTCAAATGGATTTGTTTGCATGGTGCATTTGGAAGAAAAACCTCCACAAAGGGTGAGTGAACCATTTTTAGGCCAATTGGTGTAGTTAAGTTGTAAATCCCCAACCCACATGGACCTGATGGGGTTTCCTAACCCACATGAACCTATTGAAGACAAATAAAATTTAGGAAAAGGTTTGTGAGTAAATTTGAGTGAACTAGATTTTTTTTTCTAAAAGGTGAACTTCAATTTCAAATAAAGTCTTCACAAGAAAACCGATGAGTGTCAACTTCTCGCTTATGCCCATTATAAGCCGACATTCTATGTAAATGATTTTGCAACATATCAATTGAATTTGAATATATCCACCAAGGGTCCATAAATTTTCCAAATCCATATTAAACCAGTTTCTTGCCTGGTGTTGATAAGATCATTCAATGGGGTATGATTCTCATCTTACATGCATATTTAGATTGGTGACCACCATTTTGTAAGGGGCCAACTTCCCACAAAGGGTAGAATGAAAAAGAGAAGAGTGGGAGTATGCTAATGTATTAAACCTATGTCATATGACTTTAGATGTTCCACAATAGTTCTAGATGGACCCCTGAGGAACAAAAAACTTCATTTCAACATTTAAAAGGCTTCAAAGGAATTTGGGCATATGAATTTTCATCATTTTGGCTCGACATTTGTATTTCACCTACTCCTTTGACCACATATTGATGTCATCAAGGAATTTGCACTAGCCATGGTCTACTTGGTGAAGTTGTGAATGTGTTTGGGTGCTAAAGACTTCAAAGTACAAATTTTGATTTCATCTACCACCATTATTATCGAACGATCGCATATTCTTGATTTTTTGTCAACGGTTCCCAAAGGTGAATTATGACATGTAGATAAAATTATTGCACACCACCCCTTATTTCTACCTACCTACACTTGTGGTATTATTTCTTCTAGCTACTAGAAGTTATTGTTGAGACTTTGAATCAATCTGGGGCATTCATTTTGGGGGGATCTTTCTCAAGAACTAATTTTGAAGCAGCTACAATGGTTTGTTTTAGGGTTTTCTCTTTCTATAATGATTTACTAATATATGGCTATCATTTTCATTATTGGATGGTACAAGAAGAGTAGAACAAAAGAATATTCAGAAGGGAAAAATTTATAGAAAATCAATTATAGAGTAGTGGTAAGGAGGCAAGGAATGTTTTATGATTGTAAAAGGAATGTTGTAATGTCATTTTTAGTCTTATGTCTCCATTGATATGTATCTAAACTCAGAAAGCGTGTCATTTTAGGATATTTTATTTAGCATATTTTTTATTGTGAATGTAATCACCATTAGAGGAATGTGACAAGTTCTAAGTTTGTTAGAAATATGTTGTGACACCTCTTTTGTGTGTTTGTATATGGGTTTGGATAGTTTATTGATGGATTACTAAGTAGATAAGGCTAAAGTAATATTTGTTGATATTTGGATAAGTTGATCAACTACAATTATTCTCCTTTCTCGCTATATCCCCTTACTATAACTATGTGGCTTTGGAATAGGCATTGGTCTCTTGTATGTGTTCCAATCACTTAAATTAAAACAAAAACCATAAAGTAACTTATTTTTAGTTCCAGTTGGTGTTTTATGATATCATTATTTGCAAGGAACAAAGAAAACAATTATGAGTGAATCATGGAACTCACCTTACCTTGCACTTGCAACCAAGGTATTATATCATCTATACAAGGGTTGAAGATAGCTAGTTTGCTTAGTCCAATGACAGACTTATCATATAATTCCAAATCCCAGTTTCTAGTTACAGTTGGTCCATCTTCCTCATTTTATGTGATTGCAATATGCACCCTTTTATCACACAATTCCAAATCCCTAATTTTACTTATATTCCACTTCCAATTTTTATTTTTTGTGATTATAATGAAACATTTTTATCACTCCTTACATTCACATATAAACTCAATAATATAGAACAATTACTTTTTTCCATTCATTCATTTCCAAAATAAGTTATATTAAGATTAGAAATCTAGTTTAAGTAGGACACTTTTAGTAGTATAAGTAAAAGAACAATAATATATTATTTAGTTGGTAAAAGAAAATGTTTGTGTTTGTTTAATTAAGCAAACATTTTTGCATTAGATTATTAGTAGATTTTATAGGATAGGTAAGTGAAAATTTATCCTAATATGTTGTAATAACTTACCTATTTCTTATCCACACAAAGCATTCATTAATCTTGAGCCATTCATCAAATCCTTTGTTCCTTCATTTGCAACCCTCTATTCAATACCTTTATATAAGCAATCTTCAAAAGAGTATTTTCTATGTGAACAACCATATAACATTTATCTATTGAAAACCACATTCACTTCTTGATTCATTCTACCTCTACCCTCATTTGAAATAAACATGAGCCTATCAATTATGTTTTTTTGTTCTACCTACGTGTATGTCAAGTTCAATATGTTATCTTCTTTGTAACCCTTTTTGTTTGCTACAAACTATTCTAGATACTTGTGTTCCTTAAGCCTCTCATATATCATAAGTTAATTTCTCATAATCAAGGCCTATGGAAAAGGATATGCTCTAGATTATATTGAATATGTGGATTAAAAAAATCAGAATCAAGGAAAATGGAAATGAATACCCTATAAATGTTATTCTAGCAACAATGTATGATCATTATCCAATTGAAGGTGTAAATTGGATAAGGTTATTGTGTTGGTTGTAAAATGGATTATTAAATCCTTTAAGGGTGGTGAGCCCTAAAAATTTCTCTGAAGAAATAATATTTCCCTATCCAAACCAAAAAAGGGTAGGTTGTGGCTATGTATGCATCCTCATGATATTTTGTTTGGTAACTTTGTTGTCTCTCCATTTAGCTCCAAAATTTTTGACAGTATTTGGAAGGCTTGGGAAAGTGTTAGGTTCCTTGTCAATAATAAAGAGGCTATCAATAGAAGGGATAATTTGGTTGTGACTTTTAGGTCAATCTAGTGGAGTCTTCACTGGAATAATAAGCCCTTAGCTTTAACTCAAGGGTGCTTAGTTTATAAATGGGTTGTAAAAAGCATTGAATTTTTTTGAAATATATTGCAAAATGGTGTGATTATGGACTTGAATGCTCTCTAAAGGAAATTTAATATTGAGCATGCATTCTCTAATGAAATATTTTAGAGCTTTAATTTTCCAGTGGATGTCAAGTGTAATACTGAAATTCTTGATAGTGTTAAGTGGTCAAATGGGTTTGCATTGGTGAAAACTATTTCAAAAAGAAATATACTTTGTTGGTTGACTCGAAAGAGGTCTTAGGTCACATCTAGTTTAGGTGGAATCTTAATTGGTCTTATAAATATATATCCTTCTTTTTAAAATCCTTATGGCATTCTCCTTGTGAACCCAAAAAAAAAAGTGTTTTAGGTGGCTTCTCATTCTAAATAAAAACTTGTTATTTTTTATGATTCAACAAGACTTGGCTTTAATGGAACATGTTCATTATGTGATGTAAATGAATCCTTTGATCACCTATTCTTAAATTGTTCATTTTCTCTTAAGATTTGGTTGGGAATTCTAGGAAGTCACAATAATAAGGATAGCAGAGAAGGTTTGAGTTGGGTTAATGTTTTATTTGGGTATGTCAAAGTGTTTTATAGAGAGCTTAATAATTTCTGGTATGTCTTCTTTTGTGATATTTTGTGGTACATCATGAAAGAAAGGAGTACTTTTTTCAAGGTAGGAGATGAAATCTTACTAACTCTAATATTGAGCTCATACTATGATGTGAGTCTCTCGCATATTGGAGATTCCAAAGAACAGGTTATGGATACTACTCAAGCAAGGCTTATCTATGATATACAAGAAGGAGATTGTGAGTGCCAATTTCTTCTCGCAAGGGAGGAATAACATTGATGAGGAGCTTTGATACTCGAAGACTACATGAAAAAGAATATGATTGAAGTTCTTGAAGAAGAGGAGAACAAAATTGGGTGTGGAGGTAAAAAGAAAGTGACTGAGTACATGCCGGTTGTCAAAGACCTTGAGGAAGAAGACTGCACTAATCCACCTATCAGTACCTAGGAATGTGACTATTATGAAAATGGAAATAACCAAAGATGTTGTTGGGACTAGAATGATAGTTGTTTATCTTGTTAATAAGATATAAATTGCTAATAGTTATGTTATAAATTGTTTCTTTTGATAATTGGTTTAAAATTGTGATATTGTTTGGCAGTGGTGCTTAGACACCTTATATTGTATCTCCTCATTGTCTTTTTGGTACTTGATGTTGTTAAAAGTCTAAAAAACTTTGATGTGTTGTTTTTA
This sequence comes from Sequoia sempervirens, assembly GCA_007258455.2. NCBI lineage: Eukaryota > Viridiplantae > Streptophyta > Pinopsida > Cupressales > Cupressaceae > Sequoia > Sequoia sempervirens. The sequence continues at coordinate 1,253,271,060 of VDFB02271358.1, read as the reverse complement.
TTTCTAATCTTGAACTTTTACATGAATTCACAAGACAATAACCTCCTTCAAATGGTGAATCTATCTCCCCTCTCACCAAATTCAATATAGATGAATGTCAAGTTGGGAAAACAACCCAATAATACTCAAACCTAGTTTAGAACTAGAAAGAGCTCACTAAGAAGCTATAGAGGATATTAACTACTATGGGTTACGTGATGAGAGAAAGAATAATCACACCACCTACCAATATATCAAGAATATCCACCACCACACCATCGATAATTTACCTTGCAAAAACGAAGTTGAAACTAATAATCCTATCATAGACTAGTGATCTATTTTTTCTTTAATGTGTTATGACCTATTCAATTGATCTAATTTCTATGAATATTATTAGTTGTTTAGTTTTTTATTCAAGAATAATATTTCATATACTCTTCCGTCATGGACATGTCTATTAGACTAGTGTGAAGCGCCAATTACCTTAAGGACAGCTTCAATGACTCCATCGACTTCAATCTTGAACAACCTGTTGATTTGTGTCTTTTCCTCTTAATCTGAACAACGACATACAACTCCATGTTGAAAGTGTAGCTCGGAAGATAAATCTTCCAGCCTGGAACCATGTCACCAAGGCTGGATAGATTAGATAAACTTTCCTGATTTTTATCTTCCTTATCTGTTACACACTTGCCAGTTTGGGAATTCTTTTTTAGAAACAGCTTTGTCTTCTTTCTAAGATTAATCTTTGCTTTGCTTCACCGTTGGTGAATAAGAGATTATAAAAGGGATAGATGTGTGCATTGTAGAGATACATATTGAAGGTTATTGCAAGAAAGGACACAGGATCAAAGAGAGGTTGCAATGAACAGAAGGAGTTGAATATTATCCAAGTTTGCAGTTTCGTTGTGGATGCCAAGTTCTGGCAGTTATTGTAAATTTCTTCTTTTCTGCTTTAATAAAATCTCTCTTTGAATGCTGGTTTTTCCCCAGAGTTAGGGGTTTTCTAGGGTAAATCATTGCGTAAAGTGTGATTGGTTTTCTCTGCATTTAGTATTTTAGTGAATGGTGTTGTGCATGCTTTAGTTCATTGTTTCAGTCATTTGATTTCTGTTATTCAAATTTCTAAGAATAAACAATAGTGAATTTATTGTTGGGTTTCACAACACCAATAAGGGAGACATATTTTTCACACTCCAAATATTCTCTGATCAATCATTTTGCAAGAAATAAGGAGTTCACCATCATTATATAGACAGGATGGGGAAGTCCTGAGTTAAATCTACTGGATCCCAGATTGGATTCGGCCTGACACCAAGATACTGATATTCATAGGTGCTGATAATTGGATCTCTTAGACCTGAGGAAGAGATCCATTCCACCTCCTAAGCAATCCAAAGGACAATAATGAAGGCTTCAAGTTGTGTTGCAAGCCATGGGAAAGGGATACGATGCCTAGCTTGGGATGTGAGATTGATAGTTTGCTTTAGCATTGAATACCGAGGGGCGGGAAATCATTCAAAGGAATTTGTACTTTCTTCTATCAAAATTTGTGTCAGACCATCCCAAGATGCAACATTGTTAGACATCCAGAAGGTTTCTTCTTGACTAATACCAACGTTAACCAATAAGTTCGTCACCCGATTAGCCTCTCTGTATACATCGAGTGGTCTATTAGTAATTCCAAACTTTTCCAAATAGCGTCTACCCATGACTATAATTTTCAACTTGAAATATCTCTTTTTATCACATCGATAAAGACCATAGAATTGCCTTCAATCTTGATTGATTTGAAGCCTTTCTTCAAACACATCCAAAGTCCAAAAGCCAAAGCTTCCATTTTTGCTTCATTGTTGGTATTATTCCCGAACTTTTTGGAAAGAGCCTATATTAGTTGGTCAAATTCATCTTTGATAATATAACCCGCCTTCAAAGCCTTCAAATTGCCTTTGGAGGCACCATCAAAATTGAGTTTGAGTCTTCCTCTTGGAGAGGTTATCCATCTTACTATAAGTTGAGCCAACGACCCCTCCATGAGGTAGCCTTAGTGTCACAATTTTCAATCACACTCTTCCACTAGCATGTTTGCACTACTACTTTAAATACTAGAGCCCCAAGATATTTGGCTGCAAAACCCAAATAATCTATTATTCTCTTCTACTAGGTTTTTTTTAGTGTTGAAGAAATATATTTTTGTTTATTTGTTTAGTATTTGTTCTAAGCCTCTAATGTACTAATCCAATGCGTCCTTAATCATCTTTGCCTCTCACATATTGGATTGGCAATACAAAATTGTGTCATCAAAAAATTGGAGATGGGTAATCAAATCAACACCTCTTGCCACCTACACTCCTTGCCACAACCCAAATAGGTGTTTTTGGCTTATTAATGATCCAAAGCCTTGATCATTCAAACAAAGAGAAAGGGTGGTAGTGGATCACCTTGGAAAATCTCATTTGAGCTTTCAAAGAAACCACACATAGAGCCATTTACAAAAATGGAGAAGCACGTAATGGAGACGCATTAGAAGATCCACTAAACCAAGTTTTTTCAATACCTTCATCAAGAATCTCAAACAAACCCAATCATAGGCCTTGCTAATGTCTAGTTTTATTATCATGCACTTTGATTCAATCTTTCTACCTAATGAATTATACCATTTTCCAAGATTATACTATCTCTGATTTCTCTCCTCGAGGTGAAGCCATCCAATATGATATGGTTCAACAAATTTTTCAGCCTATTGACCAATGCCTTTTCTATTATTTTATAAATGGTGTTACATAATGAGATCAATCTAAAGTCTACAAACGTGGAACATCCCAAGAAAAAACTATTGTTGTATTATTTAGTTCCTTCACAAACTTGCACTTGGTCTGATATCTTCCACAATCTCCCACACATCCTTGCCGATAAATTTCCAACATGTGTGATAGAACAGAGTCGAGAATCCATCCAACCCGAGAACCTTGATTAAGTGGAGTTGAAAGGCATCAATGGTTATCTCTTTTTCCATGTGTAGAGGAGGGGGACCGACCGCTCAAGACTCCAGGTCATAGGAGGGTCCAAAACAATCAACTGCCCTAATATACGTCATGCTAAGGATTGTTCAAAGTAAGTTTAATGCTTTAGGAGGGTGAAAAGGAAGGGTAATTGACCTGCCACTATCCTTCTATCAACCCAAGAGGTTTAGGGGATTAGGTGAGCGAATTCTCGAGCCAAAGCCAAAACTATGACCTAGGCAACTCTCTACCAGAGGCCCATAGAGCAGAAGATGGATGACAACGCAGTGCACTGCTATCCCAATAGAGCGCTGGTGTTCGTACAAACAAAAATTACATAGGACAGCTAAGACTAGCAGGGAATTAACTAGCTACCTGATAAAAATAGTAATGACGAAAAGCAGGAAAGCTAAACTATTGAAAGTAACAAGAAGAATACTTTAACTTAGGAAATGAAAGATGATGAGAAAAAGGTGGTAGAAATACAAATCACAAGCGGTCTAGCCTCCTATAAGCTCCACACAAACCCGATCACCTACACACAACAAAATGGGGAAAATGTTGGGGATGTTTCAGGGCTTGCCGCAATCAAACCCCTGTTTTGGTTTTCCCACCTCCACAAATAGCTAGAATAGTCACAATAGAAAGAAAGTATGATAAATAACATATTAAAATAAAGTATTTCCAAGCAATGTTAACAACACTATGCTACAAAATCAAATGACAATGGTAAATGAAATAGATATCACCTCCCAAACAAGGTGCCCTCGAGCAAGTGAAGGGAGATGTGAGCTCGCAGGCTTGTAAATGCCACCGTTGTCACAACAACATGAGAAGAGAAACTAGAAGAGTAATATCTTGGAGCTTCAATAATGGAGAATGAAGTGTGTAGCAGCAAGTAGAGTTCAAGCAATGTCTAGAAGATTGAATGAATGAAGAAGGAGATCTTTTTAGCAAGAATAGAATCCCAAAAGAGTCATTCGAGGTCAGTCAAGGGCATAGGGGTGTTACTCTTCATCTCCAATGGAGAAGTGTAATTCCTTTGCAAATTCTAGAGGTGGGAATCCTATCAGGACGATAGTCTGTCGCACAAACATCTACGCGCCACACTAGAATCTCCAAAAAAAATTCCCCCACCAACACTACAAACAGCTGCCAAGTGGGTGGGAAGCGAGTGGATGAAGTGGAAAAGCATCGTCGGGTTTAATTTTCCTAAGATGGAGAGTGTAAACGAAGAATTTGCAAGGGGTACAAATTCACTCCATTACATTTTACCCCCACTTTAGTGAGCATATGTGCTACCAGATGCGAGGTAAAGTAGATCGAAAGAGTTTAGAAATGTATACTTGAACTGTTGAGGAAGTAGACCACAATATTATCCATATGAAAGCACAGGAAGAGAAGTTGGCTCCACAGGTCCTTAGACCCAAGGAGAGTTGAACAAATATGTGTCATAGATCCACAAACCTACAGAAGGTGAACAAAGAGTCTTTGCAGGTCTGCAGACTTGTAGAGTTGAATAAAGAGATCCCATGGGATGTAAGCTCTTCATAGGTCCTCAGACATGCAAAGGAGGCGCCCCTAGGTGCTCGATCCTGAAGGAAGCTAAATGTGTGAAGCTTCGCAGAGTCTAATGGGGCCTTACAAGTACTCGGTCCTACAAGGTTGATTGAAAAGAAGCTTCACAGGCACACCTGCAAAGCAACATGTTAATCCGTAGACAAAACATGTTAGATATAAAAAAGAAGCCATGAAGACAGACAAACAAATAGTCACACAGACAATCAACAATTGAAGAAAGAGATTTCAAAGGGGTCCCCCCCCTTAGGATGGTGTGTGTTGAACTCAGAGGCACATGACATCCTAAGGAAAGAAAATTAAGAATGGCAGTGATGTTGTGGCCGCGGAACATAACAGGATATAACTATGGTAATGTTGTCGCACACACAAGGGACAACACATGAGCACCACAACATCACAAAGAAAGCAAGGACAAACAATGAAATAATGAATGTGTGATAGAGGGATCTGATATTTTAGGGTTAGACATGCTCATAAATATAAATAGAGAGATATAATAGTATATAAATGAATTGTCTTCAACCCCCTACTATATCAAACCATGTGAAGAAGGACATGTGAAAACAAAATGAAAATAAAAAATTGGGTCAACATGAAAGGGAGGCCTAAATGGCCCTAGCACTTTTCATCATCCCCAATTGTCAAAATTCAAAGCACAACAAATAGAAGAATGATGCGATAGATAGAGGAAATTTTATGACTCAAAAACACTTATGTATCCAAGCACCTACGAGGGTGACAAGGGTCATCCAAGAACATATAAAACAAGCACGAGGGAACACTACACACACACATACAATCTAATCTACAAGTAAAGAAGAGGCGCCCCCTAATCCTCATCAACTTGTGGGAAAATGTGCCTCAATCTTACTGGCATATAAACTCCTATAAGGGAAAAGTCGGTGAGACCTTTTGGAAGTCTTACCGACTAGCAGCTGTGTTCTAATCATTTGAAATGCTCAGGTCACTGAGACTTTGGTTCTGTCTTTCCAACGGGAGTCATCAGTAAGACATGTTGATCGCTATGAAGATTCATAACTCTTTCCGCCCGGGGAGATCTCTTGTCGACAGTTTGGCATCTAATGGTTATCGGGGAGACTTGTGGCGATAAAAGTCATTGGGGAGAGGCTTGAACATTCAGAATAACTCACCCCGATAGTGTATGTCTCGCCGATGGTTATTTACAAGTATGTCATTGGGGAGACTCTTGGTTGGCGGGTTTGCATTCAGTAAGAACTCTTGCCAATGGACGTGGTCTCGCCAATAGGCTGGTGCATTTGATATAACCTCTTGGTGATAGCGGTGGTCTCTCTGACTGTTCTATGCTTGGTATGATGTCTCACTGATAGCGGTAGTCTTGCTGATAGAGCTACATGAGTTGAACGTCGGTGTGACCTCTTAGCAATAAGGATTCTCTTGCCGACAAGCAGGTGCTTTCAGTGAGAATTCTTCCCGATAGCACTTGTCTCACCGATAGATCTACACAGGATGAATTTGTGTTTGATATGACCTCTCACCGATAGCGATGGTCTGGCCGATGATTCTGCAGTGGATATCAATATGATGTCTTAGCGATAGAATGAGTCTGGGAGACAGTTTTGGACTCGGTATGACTCTTGCCGATGGTGGTAACTCTAGGTGATAACGACTGTTGAGCATTGTGGCATCGGGGAGACACAGCCTAGTGTCTCACCAACATGTGACACAATTTGAGTGCCTTGACCGAATGACTATCCTACGTGGTTTGTCTTCGACCAATTAGAGAAGTTGAATGTGAACCTCTAGCAGTTGGACTATTGCGACCATTCCTGTGAGGGAGATGAACAAATTGTGAGGAAAAATGATTATGCTCGGGCAATGGCGAATGTTCAAATGAATAGTTTGGTGTGTGAATTAAATTCAGAGAGCATTGTAACTGGGATGTTCTGTACAAGCTTGATCAGGAAATTATGCTGCTGTAATTTGACATCATAGAGTGAAGCCTATACTTTGTATGTAATTTGTTTATTGTAATACAAAGGGGTTTTTCTTGGTGTGGTAGGTTTTTCTCCCGTAAGGGTTTTCCCACGTAAATCTGGTGTCCAAATTATGAATTTACATTTCTCTGTTTCTGTTATTTCTTTCATGAGTATCTTAATTGAATTGTAATTGTAAAATTTAAAGTCACCTCTGCATTCTTCCCTGAGGTTTTTACATTAGGAGAGTTTGTTTTGCACCTTAGCTTTCCTTACAAGTGGTATCAGAGCCTGGCCAGTTGTGTTATCTTTGTGGGTACGCTGGGTTTTTTGAGTCAATTCTATTCAGTGGGAGTCTTGTAGAAGTTTGATAATTTGAATTATAGATTAAGATGGCAAGCACGTTAGGAAAGATTGAAATTGAGAAATTCAATGGCAACAATTTTGAGTTGTGCAAACTTAAAATGGAAGATTTGTTGGTTGATCGTGATCTTTGGCTTGTTGTGTCTAGAACGAAGCCTACAGGCATGAAGCAAGAAGATTGGGACCTTGCAGATCAAAAAGAAAAGGGCCTGATAAGGCTCTGTTTAGCAAACTCTGTTCTTCTAAATGTTCATGAAGAAAAGATTGCATCTTCTTTGTGGAAGAGACTGGGAACTATTTATCATAGCAAGTCCTTGGCGAATAAGTTGTTCTTGAGGAAGAAGTTGTACTCTTTCAAAATGCAGGAAGGAGTGTCTGTTGTTGATCACTTGAATGCTTTCAACATGTTGATTGCTTAGTTGGCATATGTGGGTGTGAAGATTGATGAAGAAGATCGTTGTATGTTGTTATTATGTTTTTTTCCAGATTCTTGGGATCACTTGGTGATGGCTATTGGGAGTACGACATCCATTTTTAAGATGGAAGATGTTGCTTCTTTGTTATTAGAAGAGATGAGAAGAAAATCTTCTGAGATGGTGAAGGAAGCTCTTACTGTTAGAGGTAGATCGAAAGAAAAAGACAAGAAGAAGGACAAGAAGTCCAAATCAAAATGAGAAGGTAGATCAAAGTCTCCTGGAAAGAAGTCCAAGGTGAAGTGTTGGAATTGTGGGCAACCTGGTCATGTCTAAAAGGATTGTAAAGAGGAGAAAAAGAAGAAGAAGAAGTATTCTTCCGACAATGATTCTTCTCAGAGTGATGCAGACGCTTTCATTGCAACCTTGGCTACACAGGCATCAGATGATGGTTGGCTGATTGATTCTAGAGCATCTTTCCACATAACATCTCATAGAGACTGATTCACTAAGTATGAACAATACGATGGTGGAAGGATGTATTTGGCAAGCGATTCATCTTTGGAGATAGTTGGTCATGGAAGAGTCAGAATTCAATTCCTTGATGGAAGAGTAAAGGGAATCAATGATGTAATACATATACCAGGTCTGGCTCGAAATCTACTTTTTGTTAGTAAGCTTAATGATATTGGAGTGCAAGTCACATTCTCTGGAAATGGCTGCAAGATGACTAGAGGTTCAATGGTGCTAGCTAGGGGTGCTCGTATTGGTACCTTGTATAAGTTGGATGCACATGTTGTTCAATGCAATAGTGTCTCTGCAAAATCACAGAAAGCTACTCATGGAGAAAAAGAGGAAAAAGTTCTTGATTGTGAAAACTCTATGGAAGTTAAACTTCTAGCAGAAAAGACTATGCTTTGGCATCATAGGCTAGGCCACATTGGTGAAAAAGGTTTAAAAACCTTGAAAAATAAAAACCTGGTTGAGGGGCTTGATGATTGTAACCTCGAATTCGAGTTTTGTGAACATTGTCTATATGGTAAACAACACCGTGTTTCATTTTACTCCAATCCTCATAAATCTTTTGGTTTACTTAATTACATTCATTTTGATGTTTTTGGTCTAGTAAATATTCCTTCTTTGTCTAAATCAAGATATTATGTATCGTTCATTGATGATTATTCAAGAAGAGCATTTGTTTATTTTTTGAAAAGTAAAGCAGAAGTGTTCAGTCATTTTAAGGAATTTAAAAACCTTGTGGAAAATCAGACTGGAAGAAAAATAAAATGTTTAAGGACTAACAATGGCGGTGAGTTTTGTTCTAACGAGTTTGAGAGGTATTGTAAAGATCATGGGATTAAAAGACATAAAACTACACCCTACACTTTGCAGCAAAATGGAGTTGCAGAAAGGTTCAACAGGACAGTGATGGAAAGAGCACGAAGTATGCTGAGCAGTGTTGGCTTGAAGGAGAAGTTCTAGGCTGATGAAGTTGCAACAACATGTTATTTAATAAACCGTTCTCTTAATTCCGATCTTGTTGAGAAAACACCTTTGGAAGCATGGTCTGGAAAGAAGCCCTCTTTGAGACACATTCGTGTCTTTGGCTGTGAGGCATATGCATATGTGTCAAATGAAAAGATCTAAAATGGAAAACAAGGTTGTCAAATGTATTTTTATTGGTTATAGTGTTGGCATAAAAGGATACAAGCTTTGGAATCCTAATATGGAGAAGGTTCTATACAGCAAAAGTGTTATCTTTCGTGAGCTGAAGCCTTCTACCTTGGATCTGCAATCAGAGACAAAATCATAAAATAAAAAGGATGTAGTTGAAATTCCTCCTACACCAAATAAAGAGGAATTGAAAATTCAAAATGTACCAGAAATTGAGAGCTCAAGTAGTTCTGAGAGTTCTGAAGAAGAAGAACAACCTCAGCCTCAGCTTGTGAGGAGGTCAACACATGAAAGAAAGCAACCTGATAGGTATGGGTTTTCTTTGTTAGATTCTACTTGTGCCTATGCTTTAATTTCTAGCACTGATGAGCCTAGGACTGTGAAAGAGACATTTAGAATGTTTGATTCAGATTCTTGGTTGGATGCCATGAATGAAGAAATGGCATCATTAGAAAAGAATGATACTTGGAGTTTGGTGCCCTTTCCTTAAGGCAGAAAAGTTGTTGGCTGCAAATGGGTATTTAAAAAGAAAACAAGTCTAAATGGCAGTGTGGAAAATTATAAGACAAGGTTGGTTGCGAAGGGGTATTCCCAGGTAGAGGGAATTGATTATGGAGAAATCTTTTCTCATGTAGCTAAGCTAACGTCTATCAGATTTCTTTTGTCACTTGCAGTAGCGTATGACTTAGAGATTGAATAGATGGATGTGAAGACAACATTTCTTCATGGTGACCTTAAAAAAGAAATGTATATGTCCCAGCCTGAGCACTTTGTGGAAAAAGGTAAAGAGAAATTAGTTTGCAAGTTGAAAAAATATCTTTATGGATTAAAACAATCTCCTAGAATGTGGTACCAGAAGTTTGACACGTTTGTTTTATCATTGGGATTTGTAAGATAAAAATCTGATCATTGTGTATATTACAAAGTTGAAAGTGATCGTATTCTTATTATTTCTCTATGTTGACGATATGTTGTTCATAGGCAATAGTAAGTTAATGATTTCTGATCTAAAATCTCAATTGTCCGCAAAGTTCGAAATGAAAGATCTTGGTGCAGCCAGGTATATTCTAGGAATGGAAATAACCAGGGACAGGAAGAGTAGAAAACTTTGGCTCAGTCAGAGTAAGTATATTAATACTGTTTTGGAGAGATTTTGTATGAATGATTGTAAGCAGCTAGTTGTTCCAGTTTTGCAGGGAACGAATCTATCTGTTGAAGACTATCCAAAATCTCCTACTGAGATAGAGGACATGACTAGAGTGCCTTATGCTAGTGCAGTTGGCAGTTTAATGTATGCATGGTATGTACAAGGCTAGACATTGCCCAAGCAGTGGGAGTACTTAGTCGTTATATGGAAAATCCTTGAAGGACACATTGGGATGCTATGAAAAGGGTGTTTAGATATCTGAAGGGCACTTCAGAATATGCTTTGTGTTACCATGGAAATTTGGTTGAATCACAGAGGACTCTCAGCATTCGAGGCTATGTGGATTTTGATTGGGTAGGGGACATTAATAGCAGAAGATCCACTAGTGGATATATTTTCATGATGAATGGTGGTGTAGTTAGTTGGATGAGTAAGCGATAGGTTGTAGTCGCTTTGTCCACTACAGAGGCAGAATACATGGCAGCAACACATGCCTGTAAAGAAGCAATCTGGTTAAAAAAAATTTGTTCTAATATTGGGTTTGATGCAAGGATAATTACAATATACTGTGACAGTCAGAGTGCTATTTGTTTGGCAAAAAATTCTACTTTCCATGCCAGGACGAAACATATTGATGTGCAATATCATTTTGTACGAGATATGGTGGAGGATGGAAAGGTCTCTTTAGAAAAAGTGGATGCTCTAGAAAATTTTGTAGATCCATTGACGAAGCCAGTGAGCACAGACAAGTTCAGGTGGTGTTTCAGTTTAATGGGCCTCAATGCCCTTGAATTTTAGTAATTTTGTTGTGCTCTAGAGGTGTCAGTAAGATCTTCGTCAAGTGGGAGATTATTGGAAAATGTGCCTCAATCTTATTGGCATCTAAACTCCTATAAGGGAAAAGTTTATGAGACCCTCTAGTGGTCTTACCGACTACCAGTTTTGTTCTAATCATTTGAAATGCTCAGGTCACCGAGACTTTGGTTTTGTCTTGCCAACGGGAGTCATCGGCAAGACATGTCGATCGCTATGAAGATTCCTAACTCTTTCCGCTCGGGGAGATCTCTTGCCGACAGTTTGGCATCTAATGGTTATTGGGGAGACTTCTGGTGACAAAAGTCATCATGGAGAGGCTTAAACATTCAGAATAACTCACCCTGACAGTGTATGTCTCGCCGATGATTATTCACAAGTATGTCATCAAGGAGACTCTTGGCTGGCGAGCTTGCATTTGGTAAGAACTATTGCTGATGGACGTGGTCTCGTCGACAGGTTGGTGCATTCGATATAACCTCTTAGTGATAGCAGTGGTCTCTCCGACTGTTCTATGCTCAGTATGATATCTCATCGATAGCGGTGGTCTTGTCGATAGAGCTACATGAGTTGAACGTTGGTGTGACCTCTTAATGATAGGGTTTCTCTCACCGACAGGCAAGTGCTTTCGGTGAGAATTCTTGTCAATAGCACTTGTCTCATCGATAGATCTACACAAGGTGAATTTCTGTTCGGTATGACCTCTCGCCAATAGTGATGGTCTGGCTGATGGTTCTACAGTGAATATCGATATGATGTCTTAGCGATAGAATGATTCTAGGAGACAGTTTTGTACTCGGTATGACTCTTTTCGATGGTGGTGACTCTAGGCGATGACGACTGTCGGGCATTGTGGCATTGGGGAGACACGACCTAGTGTCTCACTGACATGAGATACAGTTTGAGCGCCTTGACCAAATGACTATCCTACGTGGTTTGTCTTTGACCAATCAGAGAAGCTGAATGTGAACTGCTAGTAGTTGGACTATTGTGACTGTTCTTGTGAGGGAGATGAACAAACTATAAGGAAAAACGATTATGCTCGGGCAATGGCAGATGTTCGGATGAATAGTTCGGTGTGTGATCAGTGTGTGTGAATTAAATTCAAAGATCATTGTAACTGGGATGTTCTATACAAGGTTGATTAGGAAATTATGCTGTTGTAATTTGACATTAGAGAGTGAAGCATGTACTCTGTATGTAATTTGTTTACTATAATACAAAGGGGTTTTTCTTGGTGTGGTGGGTTTTTCTTGGTGTAGAGGGTTTTTCTCTCGTAAGGGTTTTCCCACGTAAATCTGGTGTCCAAATTGTGAATGTACATTTCTCTGTTTCTGTTATTTCTTTAGTGAGTATCTTAATTGAACTGTAATTGTAAAATTTAAAGTCGCCTCTACATTCTTCCCTAAGGTTTTGACGTTATGAGAGTTTGTTCTGCACCTTAGCTTTCCTTACACAACCAAAAGGTTGTCATTCTCCCAATCTAGATCATCATAAGGGGAGGGCGGATGAGCCTGCGAGGATGGAATATCAAGGAGGGTACCCTCTGACTCTCCTACAACAAGAGCCAAGGAAGAAGGCCCCTCGAGGTCTTCTTCACTTAGTTCCTGTGAGGTGAACATCAACGTTCTCGCAAAGATAGCTGATAGAGCCAAGACATCATCTACAGAGTTGAACATGCACTTTATAGGAGTTTCATGTGTCAACTCCGCGGGCGATGGAGGAGGCACCGAAGCTCCACTGCTAGCCTCACTGAAAGATTCGAGAGTAATGATGAACTCTGGGGATGTCGGGGCTTCCTTCGTCACTAGGACGATGCAAGCCAATGTAGAACCACCCTCCAAAGAAGGCGAACCCTTCTTTCGACCACCATTACAAGTAGGTTCATCCTCCATCTTTCACTTCATTGGAGGACGCAAGATCCCCATAGATGAAGCAGAGGGCGAGGAGGAAGAGGAAAATGTTAGAAATCTGAAATAGATTGAATAACCCAAGAACTTTATAAGAGAAAATCAAAGCTACATAAACTAGAAAAGCATAAAGAATTCACACCAAAACTCCTAGAGATTATGCAATGTCAATATGATAGAATGCATTAAGAGCTTCCAAGCTTAAAAGATACAATGCAAATATGCATGAATAGATGCAAGAGTATTGCAAGAATGGATGAAAATACAAGCTAGGTAGTGAGTTTATATAGAACTTAGGAGAGGAGGTAGGTGGAAAATCCAACCAATAGGAATCAACCACAAAAAGTGGAGATGGACCACCAAAAGTGGAGGATGCCACCAAAAGTAGAAAGTGGTTCCACCCTTTAAGGAAGGGAATATCTCATCACTTATCTCTTAGTTATTAAATAATAAACTCACTTTATTATCCTAAGCAAACTTAATTAAGTGTAGGAAAAAAATAGGACTAAGGGAAAATAAATTAACCCACTAGGAAAATAAAAACCTACACCAGCACCCCCCTTAAGCACAACTTAGGAGGATGTAAAAGATGATGGGTCCCGGAAAATGAGGCCATGTTAGGTACCCATGTACAAATGCAATGCAAAGAAATCTCTCACAACTGGAGAAAAAGAGAAAACCTAGTGGGACAAAACTCCTCCCCAAAAGAGAGATGAAAAGAAGAAAATAGGGAGTAAGTAGCCCCCTCCAAAGAGGTTCAATGGTTGATGCTCAAAACTGGATGTAGAAGATGGTCCATGATCGTCGAACAACATTCATTTCCTTAGGAAGAAACACAACCAAAGGTTTATGCACACTATCTCCCAAGTCCTGAAAGGAATATGTAGGAAGAAAGTGCAGAATGTATGAAGTCTCTAATGTTGGTTAAGTACCCTCGTGTTGATGTTGAAAGCTATCACAATCAAATCATGTGTTCTAGACCACACTACTGAAGATGAGAAATCAGAATCTCCTAAAGACTGATGTAGAACACAATCCAAAGACCAAAGCATCTCCTCTGAAAATGTCTTCTCCAAATGATGATCCAAAGTATCCACACTCATGTCAAGCTATGATGAATGATCATGTAGAGAATTAAAAAAAGGGTTAAAATGTCCACTCTCAACAACTGAAGAAGAACCATCTTCATCAAAGAGAAGATGAATACACTTAATAGTGTCTCCCAAATTTACAATATGTGTCTCCATAAACAAGTCTGAAATACCAGTCAAGAGATCATCCCAAGCTAAATCAAGAAGACTATAGATATCCTGCTACAAGAAGTCATTGGAAGCTTTCGAAGAAGCAACTCTAAACTCTGAAGTAGCAACAGTGGATGCAAGGGCCAAATATTTTTCCTCAAAGAGAAGACATATGTCCTTAATAGTATCATCTAGATCTGAGATGAGGGACTCTACAAACAAACAAGAGATGTTTGGTAGAAATTGGTCCCAATGAACTAAATTCAAAAGACATAATTGATCCTTCTACAATGTATCATTGAAGGCTCTCAATGAAGCATCTCTAGACTCTAAATCTGCAATAGGTGATGTCGATGTAATCTCAATATGAGGATGAGAAGCAAGAGAATTCTTTGTGTCATCTGGACGTTCAAGACGTGCATAATACTTAAGCTCCTCTAAAGTATCATCATCATAGGGTAAATTATCTGCATCATTAAGTGGAATGAGACAATCTGCAACAAGATCATCTGGGAATGAAGAAACATGAGGGTCTCCGAACATCTCCCAAATCCTGGTCCAAACTATGGGAGGACATTCAACGCCCACTATAGACAACATAGTGTCATAATAAACATGACAACCAATTATTCCTATTACATGATCAATTTTAGTACCCCAAACATTCTTCTTATCAAGTGTGTTTGGTTCAAGCATGAATCCATAAAGGTAAGGAAAAAAATTTAGCCATCTGAGATGGGTTAAAATGCCTTTTTCCAAGACTCATAATTAGCCTTATCCAAACTATCACATAATTATGAGTAGAAAAATCCATGATACAATCCTCAAATGATTATAAAAGAACACCAAAAGAGAACATCAATACACTCCCACTTTTTTCACTAGTATCAAAGATCACCCCCCCAAATATTATAAGGTTGGCACTTTATAATTTAGTGCATTTACAAAGTCTTTTCCAAGATACAATGCTCAATAGGCTCAATATAACCAAAATTATAAATTCTAATACAAAATGAACCTGAAAGAAAATCTAGAAAAATTAGCCTTATGGCTGTGTAGTGCTCTTCAAGACCTTTCCAATGCCTATTTGTTTCCAAAAATCGAAGCACCAAGGCAAAAGTTATGGCTTGTTGAAGAAATTAGCACAAGACAACTTCAACTTGAAATATTTGGTACAAAATGGCAAAAAATCTTCTCAATACCTCTGTGAATGGAAAATGCTTATCTCCAACTTTCCAATGATATCTTATTTGTTGAAATCCAATGCCCAAAGCAAAAGATATGAATTTTTTAAAATTTGGTTGAATTGAATTTAGCCTGCAAGAAATAATTTTTTCTAGCAAAATTTTTTTACTTCTGATTTGATTTTTGAAAAATTTACTCAATGTTTGTAGACAATAACAGAAACCCAGAAATATTTTGAAGCTAAGAACAAAACCCATAAATCATTTTTTGATCCAGCAAGTAGAAGATGAAAAAATGATTTCTTTTAACCTTCATCTAGGGGAAAAATGATGTGCAACACTTTTTGTACAACAATTTTCTCCAGATCTATGCAATACAAGCAAAATTTAAAATATACCCAGTTGAGATTTTGACCTTGGCTACAAAAAGCAAAAATCGTTTTTCCTACAAATGAATGGAAGCTACATTTCTAAAGCAAAACTGAAAACAAATCCAATAAAAAACAACTTTCTTCAAACCCCCGCCTGCAACTATGTCAAATGATCTCCAATTTGGATGAAACAAAAGTCAAATATGACTTTCTCGAAGCCTTCTGGATGCATTGGAATAGTAAAAAATGCTACAAGTATAACCAGAAATGTTGCAATCACTCGGATCTCACAAAACACATATGCAAAACAAAGAGGTAATTAAATCTTTACAAATCCTTTCTAATTCTCCAAATCGTTCAAGAACGCAAGAGAAGAGCATACGGGAATTTACAAGATTTTTACAAGAAACTCAATCTCTCAATCAAGAATCTAAGAACTTAGATTTCTCAAAATAAAAGCTTTGATATCATGTTAGAAATCTAAATTAGATTGAATAACCCAAGAACTTTATAAGAGAAAATCAAAGGTACATAAACTAGAAAAGCATAAAGAATGCACACCAGAACTCCGAGATATTATGCAATGTCAATATGATAGAATGCATTAAGAGCTTCCAAGCTGAAAAGATACAATGCAAATATGCATGAATAAATGCAAGAGTGTTGCAAGAATGTTGCAAGAATGGATAAAAATACAAGCTAGGTAGTGAGTTCATATAGAACTTAGGAGAGTAGGTAGGTGGAAAATGCAACCAATAGGAATCAACCACAAAAAGTGGAGATGGACCACCAAAAGTGGAAAGTGGTTCCACCCTTTAAGGAAAGGAACACCTCATCACTTATCTCCTAGTTATTAAATAATAAACTTACTTTATTATCCTAACCAAGCTTAATTAAGTGTAGGAAAAAACTAGGACTAAGGGAAAATAGATTAACCCACTAGGAAAATAAAAACCTAAACCAACAGAGAAAATCACATCGGACACCACCGAGGTGTTCAACATTCCCACGTGTTTTGAAAAGGGAAAGATGTTCGGAAGGGACATCAAAAGGGGGGGCTCAACCAAATGAGCAATGAATACCTACACCCTCTTCAGGTGAGGGTCGTTCAAACTCTCAAGGGGAGCCGAAAGAAAGATTGAGGTGGAGGGAACTGAAGCAGAAGGGGCGAAAGGGGAGGACACAACAACAAAAATTGAACAGGAGTTGTTGGCTCCCCTTCTTTCTTCTGCAAGGCGGCCTGCTCAACGGCCAAAGCCTTCCTCCGACACTTGCGCTCACACGAAAAGCAATTTCTACGGCTCTGAGAGCTAGAGGTTGCAGTTTGAGAAGGAGCAGAAGACTCTTGTACAACCATTAGAGTATCCATCACAGTTGTTTCTGGTGGAGGGAGTGGCTCCTGGTTGAGAACATGAGGAAGAGATGGAGAGGTAGATACAACAACAAATAGGGGAGCAGACTCGAGCACCTCAATGGCGGGCCTTTGCCCGTTCACTACCTTAGAGGTAGTAGTAGGAGGTCGTAGAGGTCGAGACATAGAAGATTCTTCACGGGGACCCTTCCCCTTACAATACAGAACAAGTCAGGGCATCGTGGGTAAGACAAGAAGTTCAAACTCCTAACGCTTGGCCTTCTGCCAAGCAAGCACCATCAAACTCCCCAGCAAAATTTGATGGCGTCACAGCAGGGTGGGAGGAAGCAGCAAGTGAAACTGTAGAGGAAGAAGAGGGACCCTGAGCAAACTTCTCGTCCTCCCTTTTTTGAGTGGTAGAGGTAGCCTCATGTTGTGCCATTATCGAAGCCTTATGTGAAATAGCATAGGGAGGAGGGTAGGTCACCTTTGGCGATATTCCCTCATTCTTGTACTTCACATAAGTTCGATACAATAAGTGTGTTTTAGGAGGAAGCAAACCAACAGGGGCAGGCCAAAAGTGATCAAGTGAGTAGCCCCCATGCGAAATCATCGGTTTGTAACCAATGTCGTGGACTACATGTATAGAACCCTCATGAGAGAACTTCAAGCACTTATGGATTACCGAGGGAACTGCATTCATGGAAACTAGTCAGGGAATGCCTAATTTCACTCTAAACAATTCGGACCCCGAGATGATATCAAAGAGTGCATTCACAGTCCTAGACCCAACAAGACTAACAAGGTGATAGAATCGATGGAAGGGACAAATAGCACATTGTGTGTATGTATAGTGCTTTTAGACTCATCATATCCATCCTTATGTAAGAACTGTATCAACATGATCTGCTATGTGATGACATTCACCCAGCATGTAGGGTTAACGAGGACACCAGTTACAAAATTCCCATTGATGTGTGCAAAAATGTACAAAGGGGATGGTTCTTTATAAGATTACATCATCAAATCCTGTGAGGTAAATGTTATAGCAGGGGATCCGCTCGCAGGTTGCTCATATGGGATGGGTAGATGCATAAAAGAATCCATCTCTTACGTACACTAGAAATGACTTTCGCGGAAGCCCCTAGGGGTTCACAATTAGATAGTGACCTACTCAAGGTTTTGTTTCGCAATGCTTAGGAAACCTTCCAGCTACACCACTAGGGGTCGTAAGTTTGGTTGCAAGGCTAGGCACCTTGCAACACACACACCCACAACACTCCTACAACAAGTGAAGAGTCTTTCAACACTACCAAATGGAACCAGAAAAGTTCACTTCAGGTTCACCAAAATGTAGAGGAGGGGGACCAACCACTCAGGACACCAGGTCACGGGAGGATCTAGAACGATTAGTTGCCTTGATCTATCTCATGCTAAGGATTTTTCAAGGTAATGCTTTAGGAGGTTGAAAAGGAAGGGAAATTGACCTTCCACTATCCTTCTATCAACGCAAAAGGTTTAGGGGATGAGGTGAGTGAATTCCCAATCCAAAACTGTGACCTAGGCAACTCTTTGGTAGAGGACCCTAACACAAAAGATGAATGATAGCGCGACGCGCTGGCGTCCTGGTCGAGCGTTGGCATCCATACAGACATAAAGTATTTAGGACATCTAAAACTAGCAAGGAATTAACTAAGTACCTGATAAAAATGGTAATGACAAAAAGCAGAAAAGCTAAACTATTGAAAGTAATAAGAAGAATACTTTAACTTAGGAAATGAAAGATGATGAGAAAAAGATAGTAGAAATACAACTCACGAGCGATCCAACCTCCCACAAGCTCCACACGAACGAGGTCACCTACACACAGCAGAACGGGGAAAAATGTTGGGGTTGTTTTAGGGTTTTCCACAGTCAAATCCCCGTTTTGGTGTTCCCACCTCCACAGACAGACAGAATAGCCACGGTAGAAAGAAAGTATGATAAAGAACATATTGAAAGAAAGTATTTCCAAGCAATGGTAACAACAGTATGCTACGAAATCAAATGACAATGCTAAATGAAATGGATATCACCTCCCAAACAAGGTGCCCTTGAACACGTGAAGGGAGATGCGAGCTCGAAAGCTTGTAAATGCCACCATTGTCACAACAATGTGAGAAGAGAAACCAGCAGAGTAATGCCTTGGAGCTTCAACAATGGAAAATGAAGTGTGTAGCAACAAGTAGAGTTCAAACAATGTCTATAAGATTGAATGAATGAAGGAGACCTTTTTAGCATAGATAGAAACCCAAAAGAGTCGTTCAAGGTTGGTCAAGGGCATAGGGCCGTTACTCTTCATCGCTAATGGAGAAGTGTAACACCTTTGTAGATTCCAAAGGTGGGAATCCTATCAGGACGACAATGTGTCATGCAGACGTCCACGCCTCGTGCTAGCATCCCCAACAAAAATCCCCCCACTGACACTACAAACAACCGCCAAGTGGGTGGGAAGCGAGTGGATGAAGTGGAAAAGCATCGTCGGGTTTAATTTTTCTAAAGTGAAGGGTGTAAATGTGGAATTTGTGAGGGGTGCAAATTCACTCCATTACACCATGAAACCCTCAATCAACATTGTGTTGTTTGCATCAATCACCAACGATGGAATACAATTCAGATTGTTGTCTATTTTAAGGCTATCGGAGGAATCGCAAGGAGCAAGTAATTTCTAGAAAAAGTTTAAAGACGCATATTTCGCATCGTTCTTCGCAAAGACCACCACTCCCGTGGAGTTCATTATTGAAATCCATTCTATTTTAGAATCTCCTTATCTTTATTGAATTGTTGGAGAATTTAGTATTTAAATCTCATTCCAATAGCCAAGCCTCTCTTGCTTTAGATCTCCAGTACACTTCTCTTGCCAACACTTTTGTGTGCTCAACAAGGAGAGCTTTCTCCTTGATGTATTTTTCTTGGAACATCCCATTCTAGATTACCTTTTCATTCAAGTCTGATAATTATGTCTTAATACACTCATTCTCTTTGAAAATGTTTTTTAAAGATAATTTATTCCTGATGCAATACAAGAGGAAGAAATCCCATTCACCCAATTTCATTTGTCAAACACAAAACATTCCTTGTTTGTCTTGCCAACACTACATTTTTTTCCTTCACAAACTCATGTTTCATACCCCAAAACTAAGAACAAGGCAAAAAAAAAAACTCTTGTAGATTCTTCAAAACACATTAGCATCATCAAAGTGACTGATTCAAACCCATACAACTCAAACATCAGAACTTTCAAGAGTTGGCTATCCAAAGCAACAATTAGGCCTATTTAGACCCCTCCAACAAGAAACTTTACATTTCCAAGCCCATTACACCTTCCAATTTCCTTAAACAAATGAAAATAGGTCTGCACAACATGTTTAGACCATTCCCCAAACTCGCTTCATGATATTTTATCAAACACTTACATAGAACCTTCAAATTTGACTCCAAAATAAGATTGTCAAAAATCTGCCATGAAGGACCAACATATAAATGAACCCCAAATCCTTTAGTTCACCAAACCCAATCATGAAAAGGAGTTAAATACATCTAAACACCCTTAAAAAATAATAACACACAAGTGGAACACCTTTTAATATCATCAAAACACAAATACTTAACTATACACAACTAATTTTCAGACTTTTGATAAATTGCAGACCTAGGGCATCATAGAATCAGCCCAAAAACAAATCTTCAAACTCTACAATTTGGATATATTTTAGAACATGTCTAAAAATCCCTCTATACCAATTTTTAGCACTTTTCAATAGGTAAATTTTGAGAAACACAATTTTAATTGCTTGTTGCCACCCTAAATCAAGGTTTTGACCCGCCTGGAGTGTTTTGCTTATAACTTTTACAAAACCTCGTGGATTTAAATGAAATCAAATGCAGATTAAACTAGATTCATGGGGCTATCATTTACCATGGAGGAGGATAGGTTTTAAGCAATATAAATGGTCATACAAAGGCCTGCAACACAGAAAAATGCTGGAAATTTTTTCAAAAACTAAACTTTTCATTGAAATTCTTCTTCATACACCTTCCCTCAACCTTCCTCGAAGTTGGTGAAGCCTCAAAAGGCCTTTAAAAAGCAATTACAATGCCTAAAACTTATTTTACAACTACCTTGACCTTTGATCTTCCAACTTCTTTCAATTTGTTGCATTTTTACAATTTTTTGCATTGACAACATTTTGTCAAATTGTGCAACTTTTAACTTTTAATGCCCAATGACCCCAAATGACTAAAAATGACCTAAAACAAACTCAATATGACCATTTAGGCCTTATTTACAACATTGTGACATTAATTTTAAATCAAACTTAAATTTGCCTCATGGAGGCCTATTCATACTAGGGTGCACATGCACCAATTCCATTCCCTCAATTTACCTTTCAGAAATTGCAATTTTGACATAAATATGAAGCTTACAATGCATGATTTTATCGGTGCCTCTTCTCCACTATTTTTCAATCAGATCCATTAATTTTTCCCTCCTAAACCACATTCATTCAAATTTGAAATGGCTTTTCATCAAGGGTAGATCGTTCCTAATATTCAGTTCCACAAGGAAATGGTCAGAATAGGAAATTGGGAGTATCCTGGACTCGAGAAGAATGGTGGCATTTAACCACTGAGGAGAGTAGAGAAATTTATCTAGTCTCTCCGAGATGTTGGAGAAACCAGAACGGCAGTTTGTCCATGTATATTTTCCATTGTTGGGAAGGACATCCCCAAGACCGATAGAATCAACAAATCTTTTGAAGTCTTAAGTGCTAGCAATTCGGATAATAGTCCCCCGCTATTCTCCTTCAAACTGAGAATGGCATTAAAATTGTCACCCAAGATAATTTTTTCTTCATTACATGTCAATAAGTGAGTGGATAAAATATCCCAAAGCTTGAGCTTATCCTCGGTTCTGATTAGACCATATACATTAAATAAGTAAAAGAATAAATCATATGCATTATGACTTACCTCGCACAACATCCGATTGGCTTCCTCAACGCATGTGCAGACAAAGACTTTCGCAGGGATCCATAAGATGCCAATTCCTCCAGCCAAGTCGGTTGCTTCTGAGAAATCGCTTATGGTATTTTAAGAAGATATTTACCTCACCTATTCTTAATTTGTTTCTTGCGACCAAAAGTATTTTATAAGTGGTGTTTGGTCAAACACTGTTTGTTAGGGGTGCTGAAGCCTTTGACATTCCAAGTTACAATTTTCATTGATCATTAAGGGAGGGGTTTCCTCCCTTAAGACCTCAGCATGTATTCCTTAAAATTGGACAGACCCTTCTCCACCGTCAACTCTTCCTGCTTTTGTTTGATCATCTTATATCGCATTCCCACCTCTACCATTGCTCCTGGTACTATCAGGAGCAATTACCATGTCATTAACCGATTGAACCTTTAATACAACCCCTTCCCACCGACCGGCTGATGGAAATGGACTATCGGAGATATTCGTGTTATTTCGTCTACTGAAGATGATCCAACAGTGACTGACCTTGTCCAAGACGAGG
Source organism: Sequoia sempervirens (assembly GCA_007258455.2). NCBI lineage: Eukaryota > Viridiplantae > Streptophyta > Pinopsida > Cupressales > Cupressaceae > Sequoia > Sequoia sempervirens. The sequence continues at coordinate 1,253,248,513 of VDFB02271358.1, read as the reverse complement.
CAGAAGCGAAGGCACCTAAGGCATCAGAAGCAAAGGTTGGAAAGGAAGGAGCGGTTCCATGGGCCCTTCTTTTCAATTTTCAAACCGCAATCCAAGGCCTTGGAAGCCAATTGGCTAATGCATTGAGTTGACTATTCCAATTTCATTATATTCCAAGCCTTCTTCCTCTGACCACTAATCCCCTTCCTCCGGCCCACCCCTAGCAACATTTTGATCGCAATTCACCAATTCTGAGGGGCAGTAGGGGTCTGGTGCGAACAAGTTGCCAAACTTAGGCCTTTGTTGGTTTTGTTCAAGGTAGCCAGAATTGGCTCATCCGAAGGGGGAACAGCACCAAATTTAAGGTTTTGATCCCACTTCTACCTTACAATTTATGATCTCTTATCATCCTTTGATTTTTCAACCCACATCGTCGACAATTCTTGCATCTTTGCATCCATTCTCCAAATGGGGTGTCCATGTCGAGCTCCAAAGGGGATGGGTTTGATGTAGGCAACACGGACTCTGGCGTATAGGTAAGAATTGCTCTTCAAATTTTTCTCATTGATCTTCACAGTAAAACTAAAGTTGTCGACTATCATCTTGAGCTATTTCATTGTCCAAAATTTGATGGGGAGATTGTAAAGTCTAACCCAAGTAAGTTTTGCTTGTGGACAACATTCTAGGGGGGTTGAAATTAGGAACCCACTTCTGGATATATGAAGTTTTGAGCATTTCCCATGGCCCCTTGTCCAATATCATTGAGGAAGCCCATTCTAATACTCCACACAAAAAAGCCCTTTGGAAGGAACCTGAGAGGCGGACACGTCAACCAAAATTTCTCCACCCATTCTTCGATCTGTCAACGCAAGAATATCTTCCCAAACCTTGCGATCACAACACACTCCAAAAGATTCGGACAGTCATCTCTATGGAAAAATCAAGTTTAATTTTCCGACTTCTCTCCATTTCAAAGCTCCCAATTGGCAAATCAAAAAATACTTCTAATTTCGATTGTAAGCCATAAAGTGAACATTTATCCTTAAATTACAATTATGAACATTTATCCTTAATAACAATTATCAACTTTCTTTTCTTTGAGAAAAAAAATCCCAATTATATTATGAACATTTGCTTTTAAATTACATTCTTGGATTGACATTTATCCTTAAATTACAATTATGAACATTTATTCTTAACAAGGATTATCAACTTTCTTTTCTTGAGCTAAAAACACATCCCACTTATATTATGAACATTTGCCATTAAATTGCATTCGTGGATTGAATTTTAATATCATATCATGTAGATTGCTCCATGATAAAGAATATCTTATTTCATTGAATCGTTAATGAATGAAATTACATTCTTGGACTGAATTTTAATCACATTATGTAGATTTGCCCCATGATAAAGAATATCTTATTTCATTGAATAATTAATGAATGGTGTATACATATATTATGTACATAGTAACAAAAATTAAATATTTGATTTTTATGAAAATTTGATTCCCATAAGAAAACTCTCTTAATCCCTTGCCAATTATTTTTCTCTATCAAATGTACACATGTAGAGCGACGTTTATAGCTCCCACCGGAGAGGTATGGCTCTAGAAGCCTCTTCAGAAGAATTTGTTATTGAAACCCCTCTTTATTTCAAATATTAAAAAATCAAAAGTTGATATTTTAGTTGTGACCTCCATCAAGTCCCATTTACAATTAGAAAGGCGTGACAATCGTCTTAATGGTTGCAAATGTTATCAATTGCTTGTCACTGAAAACTGCAGGACACCTTAGGACACCTCAGAATGTTTGATACATTAGAATCAATTAACATTATGATCAAGAGAAAATTTATCCTTAGATTTAGTTTGTAAACATCACATTGTTTGTTAGATTAATGTTTCTATTAATAAGCGTTTGTCTATATCGCTTCACTTATATCAAGAGAGCAAAAGTGATCATTGATGATTAAAACATATCCGAACACCTCAAATTGCCTTGGACCACTATCGAGATAGATTTTTTGTTTAAATATATATGGCAGACATTGACATTAAATAAGATGAATCTATTTTAAGTAAATATAAAATCTCAATTATTATAGGAATTTGAGATCTCCAATCTTATTTTGAAATCAATACCTTGACACAATCTGAAGATCCACCATTAAGCTAAAAGATGCCATTTTCTATGGAACCTCTTATTCTACGAATTACCAGGTGGCTATTCGATTTGCTCATACTCTTTGCAGAAAACAGACCACCAGTCTTGAGACTCAACCACCTCTTTTTGTTTTGTCCTCATGCCTCAAAACCATGGTGATTTGTTCATAACATTTTCAAGCATAACAAACCAAACTTTTTTCATGCGGAAAATGATTGCATTAAGGGATTCGGTCTTTGCTTTCTAGGTGGTAAAACAAGTTTGTTATTTTTTTCTTAGAGATTATTTTTCAACTATGAAAATGTACAATTACTATAAAATCATACTGCAATTGACTGCCATGTTTTTATAGCTACCAAGATAATTGTTTTTTATATGTTTTGCTACAAATACAAGAGTCGGTAGAAAAGGTTCTAGAATTAGAGCATGATGAGAAAAAATACGGATGAACCTTTGTAAACGCAAGGAAAACATAATTTTAATATGTAGCCAAAAGAAATCATGAAAACGTCCCTGTATACATAAGATAATAACCTCCGAAACCTTTTATGCCGAAAAACCCCAACAAAATACCACTCACGGTATCAACTTAGCCATTAACAACAAAACAAGGTTAGGCCAAAATTATGGAAGAGATGGTACATAAATACCAAACATAAAAATCCCTCCATTATTTGTATTGAATGAAAATGGGGTTTATACATATAATTTTGGCAACTGCAATTTCAACGGGATTTTCTTCCCATTGTGCTTATTATTAAGACTTAACCAATTGACTGGCCTAGGATAGAAGTAATAGCATCATAAAAACGTTATTTCTCCCATCAAGTAGAGCAGCAGCACCTGAATGAAGGGTACAACTCAATGCACTAGAAAGTAGTAAGTATAACTTCCTATCTCAACAAAGATACCACAAAAGACCAAATCGTCCTGTTAACATCAACTCACTGCAATAAACAGAAATTCCTCAACAAGTGCAAAACCAAGAAAGAAGCATAGAATAGTTTGAAGAAAAGACGTACCTGATAGTGAATATACATATGATTAACAAGAGTGTTTGAAAATGCTGTAAAGGAAAACAGCAAAAAATGTTGGGTAGTCCTGGGACCATCTCAGGCCATAATAAACATGAAGAAGCACAAGGGAGATATGTACATGCATATCGTAAATGATTGATTACTCCATATTACACAAGAAGGAAGCCAAATTTGCCAGATCAACACAGCTAGCGGCTTCAAAACTTTTCGCTTATAAGACTTTGCAGAACAAGAATAAATGATAAACTCTGTTCATGGTAGACTGCAAACAGTTAATGATATTCGATACCTATTTCATGAGAAATTTGCAGCATGCCACTCGAAGTAGCTTGTATAAGGTATTCTTGTTCGTATTTATTGGCACGAAAAAACAGTTCACTTGATGATCCTTGTAAATCATTTACAGGGTGGGAAAAGCGCTTATACTAAGAACATGTGGAATCTAAAGCCTCTGAAATTCTTAGGCATGACACGAAATCTCAGAATGTACCAAGTCGCAAGACACTTTATCATTGAAATCTGAAAGTTCAAGAGGAACACGCAGCATGAGTAATCCTGAACTGGGAAAATAGTTTACAAGTTAGTTAATCTATTTCAAGGATCTAGAAATTAGCATGTGGAAGATTTTATTAAAAAAAATCAGTGCATAGGATATGTCTACACTTATCAGGGATTGGACAATCATAATATCCATATCAAGAAACCTTGTGGAATGTATAAGCAATCAAATTGCAGTATTTTACCATCCCATACAAAGAATACAACGTTTACTGAAGCTGGGATTATTACATCTTTGAAAAGAAAATAATGTAACTAATAACCATGTCAATTACAAAGAAATTAATTGAAAGAAATAACTGAAATTGTTGAGCACAATGACAGACAACTCAAGCACATTGCCTAGAAGTAAGGATCGGATGATTGACATGAATCTTAAAGCACGTTATAGATACTCAAGAATCTTAACTGTTTGAGAAACAACACAGGCTCACTATCTTACCTTATAACTGAACAACAACCAGTTTCCTTAATGGTGACTAATGCATTGCCAGTATTCCATGTCTGATCCCAACTCAAAAGCATCTTATAACTTCTAAATTTTCTGACTCAAAGTGTCAAAAATTGATAAATTATGTAATCATTTGAAAAGGTCTATATTCGTTTCAGTCTGAATCTTAAGAAAGGTTACAAATCCTTCAATTTATAATAAGGCACATTACATTTTTTAATTATGACAGTTCCAAAACATATAAGAAAATGCAGACTTCATCAAATTTAGTATCACGACACAATATATAATTCTTTAAATTTCTCCATAGCCACCAGAAATTACAATAATTTCCTTCCGTGAATGTAACTTGGATTAGAAGAATCACAATTCTTGTGTAACAACACACTTTTAGGATCACTTTTGTGAAACATCAAGCCTCAAGTACTCCCAACGTCACAAACTTAAGTCATATCAAGTTTGCGGCCTAAACTCAATGCCTCACAGAATCACAAAGTATGCTAAACTAGCAGCAATCACAAGTATGGTAAACTAGCAGCAATTCAGGCAGTCATCTTTAAAAAAATTCATTCAAATTTTTTTTTAAGGTCGAGTTATCATTTCGTCACCCATTGCCAATTTTTTTCTGACTTTTTGTGTTAAGAAGTTTATTTTCTATGTAAAGGAGTTGTAAACCATTTGATTCTTGGCATTCAAGGATAGGAGGGTTCGTTTGAAGGGTTTCACATTCAAGTTTTCAGATTGCTTTGTACTAATAAACTATCAACATCAAATCATAGGATAATGTGGAAAGAGAATCAATTGGGACCATTTCCACTAAGCCCACATCCTAAAAGAACCTTGGAGATCTTCCTTCAACTTCCTCCAGTTCAACCCCCAAACAAGGATCCCTCAAACCCTCCTTTAAAATCATCAATAAAGTATGTGGAGAATACCAAATCCATGAAGCCTTTCATAGATCTAATCTTCCCATCTCCCCTTGATGCTACAATCAAACCCATTCAAAATTCAGGTTCTCTTACCCAATGTTACAATATAGGCCCACTTCCTTCATCTATACAACCACCTAGTTGATGAAAACATTGAAGGCTTTGATGACATAAGGCTCTACAAAGAAGAACACTATACTACCTGTTTCAAGGGAACAACTATCCCCATATTTTTGTGCATATTTCACAACATTAATTACAAAGGGAAAGGTCTTGGCCTCAAGCAACTACAAACATTAAATATTACTGGCTTTCATTTTTTTTCTGTTTCCAAAATCGAAGTTCCAAAATTTAAAAAATGCTACATTTTCGACACTACTGCTTCTCAACAATTGCCTACAATCACATATTGAAACAAAGACAAACATAAGATGGAGGGAATGCAGCAGGCAAGTTTGGGCAGGTTTGTGGGATTCACTTCAATGTGGGGCCACATAAATTTATGATTCTTGAATTCTGATTCTTTTAGTAAACTCTGTATTTTTCCACATTTCTGATTTTCACTTATTCTGCTTTTTTACCTGAATGATGTTTTTGGGGTTTTTTAGGTGCTACTGTTGCACGCTTCAATACATGCATCAGCCATTGTTAGATCAGATATCAACCTCCTACCGTAGATGATATAAAGGGACCAATTTTGGATGAGTCTATGGCAGGTTTGTGGGCAATCATTAATGAGCACTGGACTGTATGGAAGAGGAAGGACTGGAATATTATGTCCAATAGATGGATGAATAGGGAAAAAGAGGCCACTGCTAAATTTCCTAGTTTCTTCCTTGGATGGGACAAGTTTTCTTAAGCTGATTGATGACTCCAAAAAGATTAAAACAGACATTTTATGTTGTGTTTTAGAAATTGTGGCTCACCTGGTTGAGGCAAATGTGATGCAAATTATCACCAAAAATGCAGCAAATTACATTGCTGCAGATCAATTACTGATGAATAGACATTGCAATATTTTTCAAACTCAGCCCATTGCATTGACCTATTGCTGGAGATGTTGACAAATGTCAAATTGTAGAGTTAAAACTGTAGTTGGCATACTCACCAAAAACCTGGCAAGAAACCTGGCAAGTTGGCGAGTACTCACCGAGCTGAGTGTTGAGTTTTAGCACGACTTACTCACCGGCAGTACTCACTGACTTTCTAGCGAGTACTCGCCGAGTTTGTGGCGAGTACTCACCAGAAAGTCAGCAAGTCCGACTTTAAAACTTGGCAGCAGCAGATAAAAGGCGTGGCCGGCAGGAAATGACACCAAAACAAAAAAACAGACCTCTTTTTCGCTCAGCAAGGAAAGGAAAACCCTCAAACACTATAGCCACCTGAAAACACGCCATTTCCAGCACATTTGCAAGATTGAAAAGGATTTTTTTATGAATTTGGAACACAAATTTGAAGCACAGGTCAGTTTTTTGGTTTTTGTTTTTGTTTTTCTTAACATTTTATTTCATTTTCGTTGCAAATTCCAGCTTGTAGGTTTAAAAAAAACCATCATATGCTAAAACTAGGTTGTAATTTTGCATTTAAGTTATAAAAAATTGGATTCATCACCATCTTTACATGATTTTTTCTGATTCTTTTGCTATTTTCACTGTTTTTGCATACAAAACTTATTTTTTTTATTTTAACCCTTTTTTGGAAAAAAATTGTTTAGAATCTTTACATTATATTAATTTTTTATTGATTTAAATTAATTTATGTTTATTTAAACTAATTTTATGCTTATTATTAGTGATTTATGTAAAATTTAGGGTTTTTTGTATTAAAAAATTAATATTTTGTGCTTTCACTTTGTTTGTGTAGGTTAAATAGATCATATAATGGCAAATAGAGAAGCTTCTGGATCAGGTTCAGCCTCAAGCTCCACCCCATCAATGCCACCGTCCATTACAAGCACTCGTCCTACTAGAGCTAGAGACCCTGCCTAGAAACATGCATATCAAGGACCAGTATCTAGGTCAGTTATTTGCATTAGATGCACAAATTTATATCATGGAGGCATAAATCGCCTCAATAAACCATCTTGTGAGAATTACTCATTGTGATGCCAAGCCTTGTGCACACACCACCGAAGAGATAAAAAAAGCGATGAATGTTGTGGGCTACCTTTTTCCCGAGAACTTTGACTAATTAGTAGATATAATGTTCTTAGGTAATATTAAACACAAGATAAAAATTAATCTAAATATATTTGTCCATATATTTAATAAAACTTTAATACATAGAAATTGACATTGTGCAGCAATAATTAATCTATCAAATATTATTATCATTAATATGGATCAATAACTTGATGATAAAAACATTTATAACATTTATAAGCAGCAATAAATAAATCAATTAAACATTTAAAGCAATGACTGCAAAAGAAAATTATTAACATATATCTGTAAATCACAGAGAGGCTGCTATCCAACACTTAAAAGAATAATTACAGGTTCAGGCTCTCCACGGCAAGGAAACACCCCCGGAGGAAACCGGTTCTTACACAGAACCCAATCTACCTCATGACATAAATAACACAACCCTGGCCAGGACACTCCCGGGTATACATTGTACCCCGAGTTGAACAAACTATGTGCCCCTTCTCCAAATGCCTCAATGCCAACCAATGACCCTAACCTTCACTCCTTTGCGCCCTTTAAATTCTTGTGTTTCTCCCTCTCTCCCTATGTCTGTATCTTCTTCTCTATTTAATTTGTAGGTTTAAATAATACCCCAAGGGTGGTTACAAAAGTCACACCCTTTCATAACTATAATAATGTTTGATAATAACATTTAGTTTTACATTCTTTTATTACAAATTTATTCCACGAGAAAAAGTCCTTTAACAAATGCCCTACTTGCAACTACAGAAGAGACAAATTTGCAAAAGGAGATGACAAAGGCAGCCATAGCAGCATCCATAGCTGGTGGTCATGGTGCTCAAGTCCAACCGGAATCAAATGAGGATACATGTCAAGGTATAGTGGGCTCTCTTCGTAGTCCTCGCATCTGAAGCACATCCACCGCCACCACCTCATCTGCTTCTACTAGAGTGCCAACAATAGTGCTTTCATCTACACGCGCGCCACATTATTTTTTTGTGCCCAAAAACACACCTAAAGCACAACCATCATTAGATGCTACAGGATGGAATAGGAAGGTGCATAGACATGCAAATATGGCACGTGCAAATTTTTGGTACTTCAACAACATTCCTTTGAATGTGGTGTGTAGTCCTTATTGGGAGAATGTGGTAACTGCAATGACAGTTGCAAGAAAAGGCTACAAGGCGCCTTCTTGCAAAGACTTGAGTGGGAGGTTAGCTAATTTTAATTTTTCATGCTAATTTATATTTATAGTAATTTATGTTCAATTTTTGGATAAATTTATGTTTGAATTTATGCCCTTTTGTGTGTTTAAAAATTAAAATTTTGTACTTGTAGGTTGCTCACCAATGCAACTGGAAGAACAAAAGAAGGAATGGAAAAAATATGGCTGCACCATTCTTTCAAATGGGTGGACAGATGAGAAAAACTGCACCATTATCAATTTCTTGATAGCTTCAAATGGTGAGGTTGTTTTTTTGAGATTGGTGGATGCCTCAAACAAAATAAAAAATGTTGAAACATTGTGTCTGATGTTAGAGGAAATTGTCATGGAAGTAGGCATAGAAAATGTGGTGCAAATCAAAACTGATATGCAGCAGCATATGTGGCGGATGAGAGATTGCTCCAAGACAAACATAACACACGTTTTGGACACCTTGTGCAGCACATTGCCTTGATCTTCTTTTGAAGGACATTGGCAAACTTGATTGGCTGACACCAGTTGTAGATGATGCAAGGAGCATCACAAAATTTATCTACAATCACCCTTTGGTTCTTAATTTGATGAGAGATAACACACAAGGGAAAGAGTTGGTAAGATCGGGTGTCACAAGGTTTGCAACAATTTTCCTAACGTTGCAAAGCATTATTTGTTCAATGACCACTTTGAAACAAATGTTTGTGAGTCAAGCATGGCTAGACTCATCTTATTCGAATAAGCCTGAAGGAGAGAAGGTTGCAAGCATAGTCTTTGATAACCTTTTTGCACAAAGAGCTATAAAGATTGTGAAGGTAACCTCTAAACTTTGAATTTAAATTCAAAATTGAATATTACATTTTTTAATTTGTCTTTCATTATAAATTTGTATCTTTAATTTTTTTGTACTTGTAAATTGTAGGTGTCAGAGCCCTTGGTAAGAGTTCTCTGCTTGGTAGATGGGGATCAAAACCCAATGGGGTATATTTAGGAGGCCATGGATAGTTTGCAATAGTCTATCAGAAAGTATTACAAGGGGGGCAGCCTCAAATTTAATCCCATATGAGAGATCATTGATAGGAGGTGGAACAATCAACTCCACCAACCCATCCATACAACAAGTACTACCTCAACTCTCGTTTTTTCTATTTGGACACCTTCTCAAATCCTAATGGAGAGGTTATGGAGAGCCTCGCCACATGCATTTAGAGGATGATGCCCAAAGTTGAGGTGAGAGACCTCATTATCAAAGAATTGGAAAGTTACAAGGCTAGAAGGGGTAGACTTTTTTCTTCAGAGCTATCTATCCGAGGAGGAACCAATCAAACACCAAGTATAAAATCTAGAGTCTTCATTTGACATGCATCTTACAAGTTACAAATTTGAAATTTACAAAACTACAACTATTGATAATTTGATAAAATTTGTTTTGACTTTGCTTTCTACCTCTTGAATATTTTATTTTGTAGAGTCTTGGTGGACAAATTGGGGTGCAAATACTCCAAGTCTCCAAAGACTTACAATTTGCATTCTATGCCAACCTTTGTAGTGCACCCAACTGTGAGCACAATTCCAACTTGTTCGAGGCCATCCACACAAAGAAGAGGAACAAATTAGCCCAAAAACGCCTCAATGACCTTGTCTTTGTGCAATACAACTTTCAGCTGCACACAAGAAGGGTAGAGAACAAATCAGAGGATCCCATTGATTTGTATGGGATAGATCCTTATAACGACTGGACAAGGTAGGATGAGCAACCTCCATTGTTTACCGAGGATGAGATTTTAGATTTTGAGAGACAAGCATTGGAGGATGTGGGACTGGGTGCAGTTGGAGATGTAGGGTTGGATGACATTGATGATACTGAGGAGTCGTCATTGCTATCTATCACCAAGATGAAGTTCGAGCCACTGCCTTCCATGCCAAGCAAGGAGCCACAACAAACTCCGAGGACTAGGACCTCTATCTCTCCCCTAGTTTTTAGTAGATTAGGGAAGAGGAAGATGTAAAATGATGTATTTACTTTTAGTTTTTCAGTTTACTATTTTCATTTTATCGGCTATCTATTGTATCAGGCTATCAACCATCAAGATTTTGCATGAGGATGCGATTTTGTACTCAATTTGCATTCAAATCAATCAAATTTGATAGAAAACAGTTTTGTACCCATTTATGAACTCATTGGATACATCTTGTCAATGAAATTTGCAAAAAAAAAAGTGTTTCTAAAGTACTTTAAGCAATTTTTTAAGTTGTCGAGTTTTTTTTTTTTTTTGAGTTTTTGTCAAGTCAAAATTTCTGGGTCTAACAAGTTTTTGTCGAGTCTAAAATTTCCAACTATGGTTAAAACAGCTGTGAAGCATGGACATAATATTTGCAGACATATCTACAACCATTCTTGGGTCTTCACTTTAGTGAAGAAATTCAAAAAGAACAAAGAGCTTTTCCAAATGCACAACTCATTTAAGGCAAATGTTATTAGCAAGGAATGGAACTAGTTTGTCCACTCAATAACCCTTATCGAGGCTAGCACCATAGCATGCACATTTGATGCCAACTTTTGGGTTTCAGCAAAAGAGATTTTGGAAGTCTTCAAATTTTTTCCTCTGATTTTTATTTTATTTTAAACCTTTCCTTGCTTAATGTAAATTTATCTATTTTTAGTTTTTATCAATCATGAAGCCATTTGTTACTTTCCTCCATGTGGTTAATGAAAAAAAACCCACAACAAGCTATATCTATTAAGGCATGGACAAAGCCAAGGTGCATGTTAACACTTCTCTAGTAACATGGTGCCCAAGTACCAGCCCATTTGGGACATCATAGATTGAGAGTGAAAAAAAACTTCATAGGTTACTATATGATTGTGTTAATTTGGATCCCAACCTTCTAGTTCCTTGAAAATAAGGGCCGATGAGGAGGTTATACTATCAACCTCTACATAGATGTAGAGGCCATGGAGCCAACTATGTAGCTTAGAACAAAGATTATGTAATAAATTGAGATCTACGAACAAGCAATAGGGTTTCTCTTTTCTCCAAATATTTTCAAAACAAACATAACAAAAATTAAACAAGTGAAATTGGTAAAATTTAAAAAAATCTATGTACAAATAGATCGATGATCAAATGGGTTCATCCTCTGACAAACACATGGACAAAGAATTTTCATGGTGTGCCTTGAGGAAATCTTGGTCCTTCAAGAGTTGGTTGCATCATTTGACATTCTAATGGCAAATTGATCGAAGTTGCCTCAAAGAAACTCTCCCTAGGGACTAATAACAAGGCAAAGGTTGAAGCATTACTACTAGGTCTACACGTACTCAAAACATGTCCTCCAAAAGAGGTGATCATCAAAAGGCAATTTGCTTGTAATAATTCTCTACCTCAAGAAAAGACAATATTTAAACTAGAAAATCCAAACATCTTAAAAGAAGCCTTGAAGCTTCTTGATTCACTAAAGGAATATTTGATCTCCCATTGCTATAGAGAGGGTAATAAGCTTAAGAACTACTTATCAAACCATGAGGTAGAGCAGCTGAAAGCCATCATTTCAAATGATAGGTTATTAGATTGGCAGGGATCGAAAGTGTCTGGAATTATGAGAGCAAGGCAAGCCTCACTCCACATTGAAGGTTGGTTGTACAATCAATTGGTGGCAAGGTCGGTGACATTATATCCCAAAATACCCCAAGTATCAGTTCCCAAACAAGTGTTTATCTCTCCATCAACTCTATAGTCGACATGTGTTCTTTACTTTGCTATTTGGTGATCATGGAGTCTTTGGTGTTAGGTGCTAGCATCCAACAAATGGCCTTCATTGAAGAAATCGCTTCGCCTAGGTTAAGGAAGGTCTTTTTCTTCCAAGAGAAATATGTGGTGACAACCATTAAAGAAATGTTGAAGAGTTTCAACCAAGACAACCGAAGTCCTAATGTTGTATCACCTGAATTATTATTTTAACATTGCATCAATCATACAGCAGTTGAAACTTTGAACAACGAAAGCATAAAAAAATTACACAAATAATTACACCTTCAAATCAGCTTTTCATTCCTTCAAAAAACTTGTAAGGAAACCTCTACAAAATTGTTCATCAAACAATTTCACAATAATTTATATTTGTATATGTTGCTTCTATCTTGCACCTATCTTTATACTATTTAGCAAAAATTTAATCTTCAAAAAGCTTATTTTCTCTTGCAAGAGATGAGTTGGAAGATAAAGTCTAAATCATTAATGTATGTCTACACTTTATTAGACTTAATTAGCTAAATAAAAGACTCACATTTTTAATAAAAGTGAAATGTAAAATAGCATAACTTAAATCACTTCCAACACGGTCACACTAAACCTATGCAAAAATTCCTATTCAAGCTAAAACTCAACACTCCCTCTTAGCAAGGAAGGAATTCTATACCAATCCAAGTTTGTCTTTGAATGCTTCAAACTTCCCTTTTGCCAAGGGCTTGGTTAGAATATCAACTGTCTTTTGATGTATGGAAATATACTAGAGCTTAACTACTCAATTCTAAATCCTATCTCAAATAAAGAGATATATGATCTCTATGTGCTTAGACCTATCACGAAACAATGGATTCTCAAATAATTTGACACAACTTTGACTATCACAATAAATGATCATGAAATCCAACTCCTAATCAAACAATCCTGCAAGTAACTTGTGAAGCCAAATGGCCTCACAATTGGCAGTACTAGCTATCATGAATCCAACCTATGCTGAGGTAAGCACCATAGAAGTTTGCTTCCTACTGAACCAAGATATCATCATTGAAACCAAGCTAAAGCAACACTCCAAGGTGATCTTCTATCTATTGCACTACCTACCCAATCAAAATTTGTATACCCTTGCAACTTTACTTCACCATCTCTAAGATATCTCAAACCATTCTCCACCATTCCCCTCAAATATGAGGGAACATGTTTTGTTGCTACCCAATGGTCTTGCCTTAGTTCCACCATGAACTAACTCAAAGTGTTAATTGCAAAACATATATCTGGTCTAGTGATGGCAAATACATTAAAGAGCCTATTAGTTGCATGTACAAAATGGGATCCACCAACTCTGAATCTGAAATTGTAACATTCTTTAGATTAGTGATCATAGGTGTGGCCATAGGCTTGCAATCCTCCATCCAAAATTGCTTCATGATATCAACTACATACTTACCTTGCCCCAGGAAGAACTCTCTTAGTTTTTGCCAAACCTCTAAACCCAAGAAGTAATGCATCATGTTGATGGCCTTCATCTCAAACTCAGCAACTAAATTTGCTTTACACCCTACAATGAGTTGTTCTACTCTTGTAATAAACAAGTCATCTACATATAACACTAGAATAGGCAAATCAATCCCAACAATTATATAATACAAATTAGGATTTGCATCATTTTTTGTGAAGCCCATACTTTGCAAATATTCATCTATCCTAAAATACCAAGCTCTTGGTGCCAATTTGAATTCATACAAGGCTTTCTTTTAGCCTACAAACATGGGATTTGTTCCCATTCACCGCAAAGCCTTGAGGTTGCTCTATACACACTTCTTCCTCAATGATACCATTAAGAAAATTTTGTCTTGACATCCATTTGATGTATCTTCCATCCCATAAATGAAACTAAAGACATAATTGTTCGTATCTAGCAATTGGAGCGAATGTCGCCTCATAGTCCACTCCCTCTTTTTGTGAGAACCCTCTCACCACAAATCTCACTTTTAACTTCTCAATGTTGCCATATGCAACATGCTTGATTTTGTAGAGCCACTTGAAACTCACAACTAGTTTCCCTTTCTACATTGGCACTATGTCCCTAACACAATTTTTAATGATGGATATGTATTCTTCCACCATAGCATCCCGCCAAACCTACTAATCTATTGCTTCCTAGAAGTTGGATGACTCTAAAATTCTAAATCCATGATGCTACTCATCAAAGCCATGTAGTTTGGAAACTTCTTTGGAGGCCTACTCTCCCTAAATGTGCTCTGAGAAACCTCAACATGCTCTTAAGCATCCCTCAATGTCTATATGAAAGGACTCCTAACAAATGTAGAAAGGGCTAAAGTCTCTTCTAAAGATTGTTGTTCTAAACTAGAAACAACAGGTATCTTTGGAGACAACAGACACAACCTTTGGAGTTTCCTCCTCCTCATCCTCTATTACTGGAACAAGCTCATGGGACTTCCTAGATGCAAAGTCTTTCTCAAACTTTATGTTGCAAGGTGTGCGCCCTTGGTCTCCTTGTGTTGTGTAACACAACACTCGAGCTCGTGACATGGCTTAACCGCCTCTTGTGGATTCATTAACTCTGGCGGTTGTATCGGGCATTAACAAGTCAATCTTTTGGTGCAACGGCAACCATCTTTGCAACAATTGGTATCATAGCCTAGGTCACAGGTTCGAACCCCTCGCTTGCAATTGGGGGGGGGATTGTTGCAAGGTGTGCGCCCTTGGTCTCCTTGTGTTGTGCAGCGCAGTGCTCAAGTTCGTGACATACCTTAACCGCCTCTCATGGATTCATTAACTCTGGCAGTTGTATCAAGCTTTAACAAGTCGATCTTTTGGTGCAACGGCAACCGTCTTTGCAACACTTTACATCCCTACAGACGCCTTCTTCTACACTGGAATATAGACCTTGTAGGCCTTTGAAGTCTCATTGTAACCCAAAATAAACCCTTCTTGTTGGACCGTTCCAACTTGGTCCTCTTCTCTACAAATATATGAATATAAACTGGACAACCAAAGATGTGGAAGTGACTCACTTTTGGCTTAATACCAATGAATGCCTCTTCTAGTGTCTTGTCCTCCAAGATCCTATGAGGAGACCTATTTTGGATGTATAGTGGTGTGTTATGTGCTTCTGCCCTAAGAAACATTGGTAAGTCCTGGTCATGAATCATGGCCTTAGCAACCCCTATAATGGATCAATTTTTACATTTTGTAACCCCATTCTACCATGGTTGTGCAAAATAGTCAACTCCCTCTTGATCACTGCCTCCTTGCAAAAACCCTCAAACTCGTTGGAAGTATATTCACCCCCATTGTCTAATCTCAAGACCTAGATTTTCTTCCCTATTTTGATTTTCCACTAGAGATTTCAACTCTTGAAACTTGCAAAAGTCCTCATCCTTAATCTTTAAGAAGTAGATCAACATCTTGTGAGAGAAGTCATCAATAAAAGAAAATTAATACATGCTTCATAATATTGATGTTATTGACATCAGTCCACAAACATCTAAATGCACTACATTTAGGATTTCCTTAGATCTATGCTTCACTACTTAGGAAAGGAACCTTGGCATATTTGCCAAGTGTGCATCCTCTACGTATTCCCTACTAATCACTATTGAAATCTAGAAGACCTATGACTATCTCCCTCAAATTAGGCAACACTTTGTAATGCAATTAGTCCATCCTCTTGTGCCATAACTCACAAAAATTGTCGCTATTATGAATTAGAGCTAAAACTAGTTCAACTTATAACTTGTATAGATTGTCTACTCTAATCCCTACTACTCATGCAATATCTAGGCTAGATTATTTTGGCCTAATAAGGACTCGTTGATTCTTGAATTCAACTACATAGCACTTATTTCCAAAATTGAAACTAAAAGCAATTTTTTCCTAGATTAAGAACAAACAAAACATCATCAAAATATAAGGAATTATCTAATTCTAGTTGAAAGGGAATTGTATTGACTCCTGCTATTGGATACTTGGCATCACTCCAAAGTTAATGTTCTTTTATATTGGTAAAAAACTGTTGAGTTGATGTCATATGTCAAGATGCCCCACTATCCACATACCACGCATACCTTGGGATCATGCTAATAGAAATCCTTCTCAAACTTGGCAACAAACTCATTCATCTAAATTTCTGCAAATGCTACCACTTTCTTCTATTGTTGTTTTCTATTGTCCTTCTTGTCTAGACACTATGATGCATAATGACCGAATTTATGACAAATGTAGAACTTGATTTTACTAAAGTCCTTATTCCCTAGCTATAAGGATGAATCCTCATCCTTTCCCTTACCCTTGTTGGCCCTTTTTCCTTTACTTTTCTTCATTTGTTCAAAGAGAGCTAAATTATCATCACCACTGTAATGTCCCCAATTTCGCGAGCATCAGAGTTTGGTGGATTTAGCCTATTCCTAGCCCTCGTAGGCTAATAGGTCTAGTTAGAGGGTCCCTTTTGGCAGTGATCAGTGGTTTTCTCCTTCAGCGCCTCGTGTGGGTTCAAGCTTAGCCTTCGATTGACTCAGTTTCACATACTTACTATTTATAGTAAGTCATTGTTCAGGGTTTCTATTTTTGGATGGTCATCCGATCACATGGAGAATAGGGAGAGTCGACTCCTAGCTCAGACAGCATAGCAATCGGACAAGTATTTCAAGAGATATTAAAGTTTAAGCGACTTAAGTGATTTAATTAAATATTTTAATGTTATTATAAAGTTATAAAGTAACTTTATAATAATAAAGTCACTTTAATATTATAAAGTTTTATCCCACATGGGCCAGGAAAGAGTTTGAGCTCACACAAGAAAAGAATAAAAAGGGACTTAAGAGCTCATTCTCATCATACAGGATTTGATATTTGTTTGATGATTTTATCTTCGGCGTTTGGGGAAGGGAGCCCTAGGGGTTCTGCTAGCATATCGGCATTGGAGAGCGTAGCTACTTCATTGCAACAGCATGCTGAGGTTATGGAATATCAGCTGAAGGTGCTCATTGTTGGCTTCATTCAGAGGTCAAGTTTGTGCTTCATCGGATTTTCAGGAGAGTTCCAGAATAAGGGTTTCAACATCTTTTCAATATCAGAAGATTGTATTTTGGGTATGCTCTATTGTAAAACTTTTCAAAAGTGAATCAATAAAATTATCTCTTTGCTGCAATAGGGTTTAATATTTTCATCTCCAGCATTTTACTTCATGTCTGGCATTATATTTTAAAAATACACAAAAAAAAGGCAAATATACAACAAGAACACAAACAAAATTCAAAACCCTCATCAGAAAATCAGACTTTTAGGATTGGAAGAACTAGATTTCTTTACAACCACCCTTCTTGTCGACTTTTAACTCCATTCAAGTTTCCTCTTGAATAGAGTAATCCCAAAGTCTTTCAAAAAAGGAAGATTCCCTTGGGCACAAATACCCTATACAAATGCTTGCAATGAAGATGAGAAACCATTCAACCCCAAGTTCGCTAGCTCTGCATTTTCAACTTTCTCCCCAACTACTACAAGTTAGTCATGTAATTGTGTGGCCTTCATCAATTAACTAGTTAACTGAATCTGATTTAGTCAAATCTATGGATCTGAATTTGTTTTGCAATATTATATTCATGTTTATGTTCTCACTCTTGTAAAGACTAACCAAGCATCAAACATATCCTTGATTGTTTTCCTTTCAAATAAACAAAAACTTAAATGATCCTTTACCGCATCCATGATCATTCACTTGGCCTTTACCTCTTTCTTTTATGAGTTGCCAACTATTGTGAATCTATAGGTGGAAGCACCTCATCTTTTACAATATGCCAAAGATCGTTCTCTTCCAACAACGAAGTCACTTTGACTTTCCAATGCAAGAAATTTTATTCACCTTCCAATCTATCGTCAAATATGAGGATAGCTAATGCCATTTTTTGTCTTCTTCCACAAAACTCTCAAATCTAGAAAAAGAAATTGCTTAAAAGATTTTGAAAAATATCTATAAAATTTGCCCTAGTTGTGGATCCTAAAAACCCTAGTTGATTGGTTTTATGTGCCCTAGCCACACGAGCTGCAAAAACCACAACTTTTAGATATAAAACTCCCATGAATTTGCAAAGAATTACTGAATTAGTCACAATTTTTTGATTGAAAATCTATACAATTCCTGACCTTCTTTAGCATCACAATTTGCAAATAAAATGGCACACAAAGTTTTCAACAAAACATATCTCCACAATTATACAAAAAAACTAGTTGCAATTGTTTATCCTTAAAAATGATGTGATTTTCAGTTCAAACCAACCTGTAAATTCTTCAAAAACCAATCGCAATTTTCCTTTAGACAATTCCACGTGACCCTTGGAAAAATTGCTCATGCAATCCTTACAACCTACTTTGATACCATGAAGAGTTTCAACCAAGGCAAATGAAGTCCTAATGTTCCATAACTAAATTATTCTTTTTAACATTACATCAACCATAGCGTTAGAAATTAGGATCTTAGGATACTAATCATTATAAACAAAATGAGAATTATACGAGCATAGATTTTACACATTACACAAGATATACATGGGGAAACCATTTCAGGTAAAAAACCCCATAAAGCATCATTATATTAGAACACTTACAAAAATAGTCTATTATAAAGTAGATTGAACCTGGGGAAACTCCTCTACATACTTCCACATGGCTAGTGATACCTCTTGTGCATAGTGATGCAATTCACTAGTAATCTCCAAATTCTCATCCTCTCAAATGAGAGAACCTCTTTAAATATAGGAGAAAGGGTAGCAAAATACTTGAAGGGGTATTAGTCACACCTATTCAACAACCACCATTCATAAATAATTAATAATCTAATAGTTATTACTTATTAGACTATAATTATTTTAAATGTGATATAATTAATAAAGTATATAATATATAAGGTTTTATAACCTTATATTAGAACAATATATAAATGTTATAAGGGTATGACCCCTAATAACATTATATTCTAACACTCCCCCTTAATGTTAATAGGGGGCTTCACATGTCAATTTCCATAAAAGAAAAAATGAAGTACCCAATGACATAGGTCTTCTTTGATAGTGATAAATAGGGACACAAATATATGCCAAAATGAAGAGCATGTATTCCGGACTACATGAAAGTCAATTTGTCATAATTTATAATCCTAGTGTTTCAAAAAAGATGCTATATATGAGGTCTTATAAAGATCTTTATTGAAGCCCGAGCCTCCTCAAATCAGCCTCAACCCAAGTTCATTACATAGCGTTTGTAGGATTTAATAGAATATGCCCATAGGACTTAATATAATACAATGCTTTTATAAGTGAAAGATTTACAAAGAGAACAACTTTAATAGATGCCCATAGGATTTATACATATAATGCCTAGAGGTCTTATTTTATGCTTGTTAGGTCTTACATCCAATGATTTAGCCGTCTCGAGGTGTTAAAATGCCCTAAGGTCTTATATTTAGAGGTGCCATTGATACTCCCCCTCAATGGCAACTCCTTACGACCAAGCATTGAATTGAATTTGGAGTATATAGTGCCTAAAGGTCTTATGTTATGCCTATTAGGTCTTATATCCAAGATTTAGCCACTAGGAGGTGTCATAGACGTGCACAATTCCCTTGAATGGCATCACCTCAAAAAAGCCAAAACTTGACAGAGGTTTTGATATGTAATGGTTGAGATTCCACTTTATTTCTTCTTGATCATAGTATACCACTTGATAATTAGACAAATAGAACTAGAGAGAATTTTAATATGGAATATTTCCCTTGAGTGAATGATCTTCAATGTGATTTTCTCTCTTTTTTGGTGGAAATGGGAGTCTTTGGTAAGAGTAAAATAACTCCAACTATTAAATAATAAGGTGGTACTTTTATTACTATCCATTTGAAACTCTTCCATAAATCTTCAAAGCCACACTAATTCTTGGAGAGATATTTTTAAATTTATCCTTTTGATTCAAAAACTATAGAAAGCATTTTTTAAGTATTACACCATCCATGGAATAGCGCCTACACCATTTATCTTGACATAATTTTTGGTAGAAAATAGTCACCAACATAGTTAGTAACACAATAATCAATTAAAGTTTATTCTTGGTGCAGAAAAAAAACATAATATTTTCAATATACATTTATTTGCCAATGAGCATATAATATTCCTCATAAATCTGGAATATAGTCAATTTGATTATAGATAATCCGACGATCATTAGCGACGAGATCATATGAGATTTTCATGAACATAAATATGAATAATTTCTCATGTTTATTTTAAGGAAAAAGAGTTTGGCCATATAGCAATGATTAAAAAATAAGCAATAGATGTGCTGTCCTTTCTAGGCTTGCTCCCCAGATAGTGTATTAGGGCAATAATCACCCATTATAATGGTCAATACAAGATGTTTATTTATCATAATAGTAAGGTTAAAAAATGGATCGGCTGCAACATAGAGCAACAGATCTCCTTGCAAGCAGATGCATATTAAAGTTAGGTTGTATTCAATGCCCCTAAGTAAGTTCAATGCATGTTGAGCAACCATTTTAATTGTCGTGATTATCATGAGATTCCTTCTCCTTAAACTTATTCATAAAAATATTATGACTTGAGTGCTAGGATTTGTAAAATAGTTGTATCAATTAAAGTAAAGTAAATAACAATCATTGATGAGAATAGGGAAACATCTTTACTGCTGTATTTCCTCATGTAACTTCCATCATGTTTCATCAACATCACAATGTTTAATAGTATTAACTACATTAAATTTATCTAACCTTAATCTTAATACTTATCAATTGAATGTTGTTAAGACAATTTTATCATTACTTTAATGATTTGGGAGATTTGGATGAGCTACAATTAAATCCAATATTAAATAAATGAGATGGATTGGAGATTTTAAAAAGTTTGATAAATTTGAACAAAATTCATCAACATTTAATATTTTAGTACTCCAACAAGACCAGCTCTCAAAATGATATCATGCAAGAAAAAAAAATTGTATTAATATTTTGAGAATTGGCATAACTTTTATGATAGTTTTGTTCTTCATTGAATTGCATTCCAATTTATACACCACTTAATTCATCTTCTAAATCATGCTTAATTCAATAGCTTGATTATTGAGGTTCTTTCCATTTAGTTAGAAGGAAGACTATCAATGGTTAAAACAGCTATTACATGGAGAAGTTTCCCCCCACTTTCTCAAACTAAAAACACCACAATTTTTTGTTCCTTTGGAAAACTCAAAGGCCACATGTAAACTAAGAAAGGTTTTGATTGGTTCTTAAGTCAAATAAGCATATATCTTCTTAAGCTTGGATATAAACATCAACACAACCTTCATCTCATCTACAACTCTAGATATAGATTTAATACCATCAATGAATTAGTGTAAAATTAAACCAATTTATAAATACTTCCCACATGGTTATATATACAAGTACGAAGGAGCCAAGGAAGCTCTTGAATGACATGTCATTATCGACACCAAAACCAACTTCTATCATAATAAACCCATTATCGATAAAGAATTAAGTAGCTCTTAAAAATCTAACCCATTTCCATATGACAAATGTTTAGCATTAGACATTTTGGTAAATGACAACTATGTAAAGATTTTTGCAAAGCACTATCACCCTAAATTCCTAACCACATGAATGATCAATCATAATATGATTAACATTCAAACTCCCTTCGATTCATGGATTGGTTGCAATCTCACTATCGAGAAACTTTGAATCAAGTTCCTCATCAATATGAATTATGGGATAATTCTTAGTCAAGAAAGCCAAGACATACCAATCATAGTTATGTTGACCTTACTTCCACCAACCCTAGAGATTAGCCTTAAGGGAAGGAAGCCTCACAATCAAGTCACATGTGGTAGGTGGTCTACTAGTGGCATACAAGAATAGGTTGAGTCATAGACATTCAATCAATAGAGCTTCAATGAAAAAAATTGACTAGAATCAAAAGAGATTCACCCATGCTTATAAGCTTGCACTTAATCTAAGAAATAAAGGTGAAACCAAAATTTAATTTAATTTGCATTCAAATACACACATACTTTTGTAGGGAGGATGTTGAATCAAGTTTAAAGGCATACATTTGTCATAAAAAGGAAGTTGACTGGTCTTCAAATAAAGGTCCAATGAATAAGAAATTTGATGACACCCACCCAAAATATTCAGGCATAATTTATCTAAATGGTAGGCTCAACAATTCATGTGTATATAAATATTATGAAAATCTTTATAAAATCGCCTACTTGCTTGGTAAGCATCAAGTCCTACACTCCATCTTAGCATCTCAATAACCAATTGTGCACCTTTTTGTTGACAATATAACTAATATTTTTACATTATTCAAGCCATTGGAGATCGGATGGCCCTTAGAGATTTTCAATGGCTTCACAAACACTAGTGTTTATTGTTATTCCCTTGCAATAATATCTTGTTTATGGTTTCATGTAGAAGAGAAGAATATTATGATTTACATGCACGGTATAGTGAGTAAACCCAACACAATAACCATAATAATGATGGGAATAAATAGAACATCATCAGATATATTAAGGTGCTAGTTATAGACAACCTAACTAAAAAACCAAATTCATCATCCAACACTATGAGAAGGGTGAAAGAATTTTATGCCTTTTCAGATGCAACGGGCAAAACAATTGACTTGGTGTTCTTTGTCGTGTTTGAAAAAAACATATATAATGGGAGCACAATCGAATACCAAGGAACAAATTTCTTCATAATGTCCTCTGGAGGAGAGATATTTGTGGTGGGAGAAACATAAAAATTGAGATATGCTTGTGGGTATTCCATCATCACTCTTCAATCAGCCAATAGCATGAATGGTAATATCAAATTCAAAAGCACCTTTTGGCTAAGTTAATTTTTTTTAAGAGTTGCAATACATAAAAAGTTTCCTGATTTAGAAATTTATTTGAAAGTCAAAATATTTTCAAAATTTAAAAGGTCAAAAACTGGAATTGTTTGACGAAATGTAATGTGCCAAGCAAATGCCATTGGTAGGTGAAGAGTAAAAAGCATTTCCAGACATGTATGCAAAAGTTTTCAAATAAAAAACAAAGAAATATGCAAACAAATGTTGCACCCAACATTTCCCATGCATCATAAATGGGAAAAGTGGGTTTCTCTAAAAAGCTTTGAACAGGGAAATGATACCTAAAATGACAACAAAAGATGAAGTGTTTGATATAATTGTTCAAACAAAATGAATAAATGTAGTCCAAGCATTTCTCCAACATCTCCCATGCATTGGTTAAATCAATAGCATCATTATCTTTTAGCCAACAAGAATACAACGACGTGCGTTGCCATGAGAGAAATGGTGCAACAATTTAATAGTGCATGACAATGTTGAAAGGTCACAATACAATGGTGACTTGTGAACCAAGGTGACATTTTCTTGTATTTGTTTTGATTCCCCTTGGACACCATTATGCAAATATAAAACAGATTGAATGCATGATGAAAAAATAGGAATAAATAGAGGCCTTGGATTGTTTAGAATATGGACAAGATGTACTCTAATGTGACATGCACAACATAGATGTTGGACCCAATCCATCTTCCATTTTGTGTTGCAAATGGGAAATCCTAACCTTAAGCTCTCATTGCTCCTCAATAACAACCGTGTATGTTTCGATATCCCTAAACTACTTAACTCAATGAAAGATATGTTTACTGCTTCCCTTAATATGCTCATTCATGACATCAATGAAACCAAATGTATAGGATTACGTGCCCTATTTTTACCTCAATATGTATTATTTTGAATCTAGCCAAGAATTTGGATATTTCAAATTTGGCATATAGGTGTATAATAGCATTCTAATGTCCCCATTTTATGCTTTATTGTTTTGTGAGCTTTTGGATAGTTTTTGAGTTTTCTCATAAGCTTTTGGGCATGCTTGGGAGAACTCCAAACTTCTTGGAGGATGCAGGTTCAACATTTCAAGATTTCTATTGGTGGCATTGAGCTCAGTGGCGTTAGAGATTGTTGTGATGCTTTCAAAAGCGTTTTCGAGCTCCTGGTGTGTTCTCCAAACTTCTTGAAGAGCACGTCTATTTTTAGTAAGTCATCTGGTTGGCTCCAATCATCATCATACATCTTCAGTATTATCCCAATGTGATTAGAGTTTGATTCCGCTTTAATTTCACTAATGTTGTCTAATGTCGAAAAATAATAAAAGGACAACTTAGTGTAATAGCCCATTGGAAAGGTAATAAAATGTTTTAAAAGTTGGGTGCCTAGTTGAGGGGGCCTTTGAACATGAAATGTTATTATTATTTCAAAAAGCCAAAGATTTGGTGCCTAGTTGAGGGGGCCTTTGAACATGAAATGTTATTATTATTTCAAAAAGCCAAAGATTATTTTTGAGGAAAAATGAATTATTATAATTTTAAAATTGTAAATTCCCTCCAAAAAGTTATAAAAGGAGGTTTGGGCTCTCATTTGCATATGTTGAAGATTATACATAGCGAAATTCTGCCAGATTGAACCTATGTGTTCTTTCTCGAATCTTGTGGAGACGAAAACCCTCATTGGATCACTGATTTCAGATTTGAAAGACAATCCCTAACTGGTTAGGTTTGATTCTACTCAAGAATCATCATGTGTTGGCACCACAATGTAAGTGGTCATCTTGTAAACAATTGAACAGCAGTAATGTGTGTGTATTTATAATTTATATTAGACTTTAATGACAGCAGTGTGCTTCAATTTGCAAGTTAGTTATTGTTCTATTGCCAAAAGACCCAAAATAGAGTGGGGTGGCTATTACAAGCATTTCCAATAAAACCATTTGGGATACACCTTTTTCATATATAGGGTGGTATTATTTCATATTTTTTTCATTTTATTGTGTTGATATTTATATTGAAAAGATTTTGTACCATGTTTTCTTCTTAACAACAATGCTCTCTCTATATATGTTCTACAAGAAATTAAATCGGGTTGATGGGAAAAAAATTAATATAGAAAAAAAAGATCTAAAACGTTAAAAAAAAAATTAAAAAGAATAAAACTTGTTAAGAGAAGGATATCCTTTAGCATTACTTATTTTGGTTAGGAGACAAGATTAGTATTAAAATTCTCTCAAAAAATTATATAGAAAAAATGATCATTTCCTAAATTGCTTTGATGAATGGATTTTAAAGTAATAGAAAAAGCACACCAGATGTATTGCACAAATGGCCTTACACTCGTGTTGATTGAACATAAATAGGTTTCCCATTAAATTCTATATGTCTTCTAGTATAACCTGTCAAAATGTTTAGTATATAGCCTAACCTATTCTGATACCATATTAGAAATTAGGATCTTAGGATACTAATCATTATAAAATAAATAAAATGAGAATTATACAAACATAGATTTTACACATTACACTAATTATACATGGGGAAAACCCTTTCGAGTAAAAAACCCCATAAAGCATCATTTTATTAAAACACTTACTAAAAATAATCTAAAATAGACTGAACCTGGGGAACCTCCTCCACATACTTCCACATGGCCAATAATATCTCTTGTGCATAGTAATACAATTCAATACAAATCTCCAAATTCTCACCCTCTCAAGTGAGAGAGAACCTCCTTAAATATAGGAGAAAGGGTGACAAAATACCTTAATGGGTATTAGTCACATCTATTCAACAAACACAATTCATAAATAATTAATAAAGTAATAGTTATTAGACTATAATTATTTTAAATGGAATATGTTTAATAAAGCATATAATATATAAGGTTTTATAACTTTATATTAAAATAATATATAAATGTTATAAGGCTATGAACCCTAATAACATTATCTTCTAACATATAGCAGTTGAAACTTTGAACAATGAAAACATAAAAAAAATTACATAAATAATTACACATTCAAATTAACTTTTCATTCCCTCAAAAAACTTACAACGAAACCTCTACAAAACTGTTCACTAGACAACTGCATGATAATTTATCACCGTATTTGTTTGTTTTATCTTGTGCCTATCTTTATAGTTTATACTATTTAGCAAAAATCTGAACTTCAAAAGTTCCTTATCTCTCACAAGAGATGAGTTGGAAGATAAGTTTAAATCATTAATGTATATCTACACTTTATTACACATAATTAGCTAAATAAAAGAGTTTCACTTTTTTAATAAAAGTGAAATGCAAAATAGAGTAATTCAAACCACTTCCATCACATTCACATCGAACCTATGTGGAAGTTCCTATTTGAGCTAAAAACTCAACAAATATTCGGGTGGGATTTCTTGGAGGATGTCAAGTGCCATCAAGTAAATTATAAAATCTGGAAGAATTATGCTAATATTCCTCATTTGCTGCCAGCCCCTGTTCAACATCCTCATGTGCCACCAAACAGCATTAGATTAGGGTCTGATCATCTGTGTCTAGGGTATTTCCAGCGCCCTAACACACAGGGATGTCAGATTGCAGTCACCAGCTTGCAAGAAAAGATTACAGGGAACTTTGAAGGTTAATTCAGAGCAGATCACAGTTTTGTGCACTCCTAGAACTGATCACATGGATTGCCAAGCAAGGAATTTAATGAATATTCAAGGCTGATCACAGACCTGCCTGCATTGAAATTGAAGATAAGGAAATATATCAGGTGTCACCTTGACTGCAGTCAGATCTGACTTCTACCATCAGCCACTCATCATTTCAGGGGTTAATCAATTCATCACAGCACCCTCCACAAGTGACCAACATCTAATCTGCCGCTTAATACCCAATGAATTGATATTTAACATGTGTAATTCTGAGATTTTAATGTTTCAGCACCTAGGGTTTGTAAACCAACCCTCTATTTTGACGTAATTCATATCTGAGATTATATTGTGATTGCGACCTAGGGTTTATACCAGACAAACCAGACTCAAATTCATCACATGAAATGGTGTTTCAGTATTTGAGGATTTGATCAAGCATATCCAGCCATTCATTTTCAATTTTTATTTACTATTCCAGTTCATTTTGGTTGTCAAAATTCAGGAAATACCAAAAAAATCATTAAAAAACTTAAGATAACAAAAAGGGATATCACAAGCAAGCACAAAAGATTGGCAATGCATGGGTTGAATGACCTTGCATTCATCTGCTACAAATGTCAGCTCTGCCACAAGCAAATTATAAGAGTTGATACAAACTTATTCTCATAGTTACACCACCGTCGGGGATGGGGGGACAGAGGGGCCTCAATTTGGGGATGGCGGGGGGGTGTATATACTATATACTATACATATGGTACTTAAAATGCTAGTTATGAAAAGATGTATAAGAATATTAAGAAGTAAAATAGCAAAATTGAAATACTAAATAGTAAATACTTGAACATTGAACATTAAAGTTTTCAATATCGAATTACTAATTAGAAATTAGAATACTCAAAACTGCATAAAATTTTAAATTGTCGAATCGACAAATGGAAGATTTCTGTTATATGATATCAAAAACATCTGATCATAAAGATGATTATAATGAGTAGCATGATATCAAAACAAGTACAAAATCAAAATGTCAAATTGTAGTGAAGGAGGCCTCAAGAAATAATAAAAAAATGTGTTATTTTCTTTTGAAACATGTGCTTGAAGTTGCCGCCGCGAGGGACACCTGGGCGTCCCTGGAACACTCGAGGGATGCACAAGCATCCCCCTCAACATCCCGGGAACGTCGGGACGTCCCCAGCGGTGAGTGGTAAAATCGGTGGCGCCGCTAGGGACTTGGGAACGCTGTCCCCACATCCTGAGGACGTCCCCGTTCCGAGAACGCTCGAGATTTTGGGGGGGGGGGGGACGCATCCCCGGGGTACACTGCTTATTCTATATCAAGCTAGAGGAGTTTAATTCACAATCAAAGTGGATCGCTCAAGCTGACAAGCTCATGCGTTTTGAGAAAGGCCATGCATATGTGGATCAGTGTAACCATGAGGTGATCACAATGGTGCTAAGGTAGGAGGAGAAGCCAGCCATAGAGCCAAACATATAACAAATGAAGTTACTAAACCTAGTGCCTGTAAAATGCCTGCAGTCGCATCCATTATGTGCTCAAACAGCCACAGGTACCTTGATATAACGACTTCAGTCAGAAAGAGTGAAACCATATATGTTAAGTTTTTGTTTTTGTTTTGTTTTGATGCAGATTGGAAATCCATATATACAACAAGAACAACTTGATTAATATTAAAAAACAAATATTCTTTCATCTCAACTTTCATTAGACAAAATCACAATATATACTTAATTATCGATACAAACTTGTGTATAATATAAATAATCAAATAGTTTCATGTGTAATTTGCATTGATAGGATATGGGAAAAATACTGAAAAAAAGATTCTAAAATTACGTATATTTTGTGTTTTCTTAAAATTACTAAGTCCAAGTCGAGAATTGCTTGCCAAATTTTCATTGAGTCTACGCCTCATTATGCTTTGACTAAATTTTGTAATTATATAATGTAGATAGCACTATATTTTTAACTTAATATTCCAAGTATATAAAGTATGGTATCATGCTTGACTTGTCAATGATTGATGACCGAGTTAAAATCATTATTTATAATGTTTGTCATTGTTCTATCAATCAAGGGCTCCTGCAAATACTCAAAAAAGCCCAGTAACATTTGGATTCTCTTGGATGAACCTGGGTAAACATCCTAAATACTCATAGAAATGCAAAATTAAGCAAAAAAACAGGGGAACATCACCATAATGGCGCCAAGATGGGCCAAAACATCCTAGCAACAACTAGCCCACCCTACCTAGTAGTTGAGGATGGTAGAGGAATATCTCTTCCCCATTCCCAAAACATCATGGATGTCTAGAACAGGGGCCTTGGGGAAAGCAATTATCTCCCAAGTACATTGTGTGTTAGATTGTCATTACTATGACATTACATTGCCTTAGAACATGAATAATAGGAGACTTCCTATTGACTAGACAAGACATAAAGCACCATTCCCTGCAGCAGAGATCAAATAGAGAGTTTCCAAGAATTTAAAAGGCAAACAAGAACACAAAAGGCACCTGAGTTATTCAGATACCCAGGGAACTTCACTAATGTGTGAAGAAGTCCATTAGTAATTTATTGATGGTTTTGACAAGAGCCTAAGATGTCATACTGTCTTGACCATGGCTGAACTTGCCTTCGATGAAAACAGGCATGGAGGACAATTTCACCCACAGAAAAACAATTGCAGATCAGACAAATCACAGAGTTCACAGACAAAAGAGGAGTTGAAGCATTTGGAATTCTGTCTTTTCAAGTTCTGATGCAATTGGGCTTCTCTCCAACGATCTCTTGATACTCGTTATATTACCCATTGTATGTAATTGAGAAGGGGTTCCTTTTATGCTGTAATTGATTGTGATTGAAATTGGTTGCAACAATCAAGTAATCTTCTATACATTGGAGTGTAATTGAAAAAGGTTATAGAGAGCTATCAATGTCCATAAGCATGTTTGGACATTCATTTGAATGTGTAGTGAGTCGAAAAACCTCTGTAATCAGCTAAGAGCCTAAGAGTTAATAGCTTGCAGAGATGATCTCTCACTCTTCCAAGGTTTCTACCCACATTGGGTTTTTCCAAGTCAAAGGCTGTGTTTTGCTCCATTTTCATGCTTGTTTATGCTCTTGAACTGTTGTTATAATCTTCCTCGTGAATGTTTGCATCTATAACTGGCCTGTTCTATGCATATTTGCATGATAAGCAGCAACTATATCAGTCATATGGTGATTGGAATGTATGAGATTCAGATTGATAAGACAAGTAATGGAATATCTACACTGTTTACAAATCAAACATGCAATAGCCTGATGCCAATGCAGTTTTACCATCATTGATCAGCAGTAATTATCCTCAAATTGGACCATTATTGAAGTCAATCTTTTAATCCCTGTCTTGAATGCATCCAAAAAATCCGAAAAAAAAAATCTAAGTGCATTGTTATTCTCTAATATCTTTCAATCCCAATACTCTTCTCATTCAACACAACGATAGATTTTTTCACTATATTTTCAATCTCACAAAATGTTCTCTCCACCTCAAGGCAGAAATTCAAGCTTCCTTGATGCACATCTCAACATCCAAAAATATTCCATCTTGGTTTCAATAGTTTCTTAATTACTGTATATAATATTTCTTCTGTTTTCGTATTAATACGCTCATTTCTTCAATAGTTGCATTTTCTAGTTTTTTTGGTACTATATTTTTGTTTGTTCATATTTCAGCACACCATCTTTCTTGTATTTCAAATCTGTATATATGCCATACTCAATATGCCTTTTGAATATGTACACGAAGCCCACCATTTGAAAACAAGATGGAAGCTAATGTTTCCTCTCAAATTTCCTCCTTGTTTGAATTCATTCACTCAAGTCAATAAATGAAGGCAATGATGCATGTGAACCACTTGCTTACCTGTATTAGTTATATTCACTGTAGTTGCCAAGTTAAACAATGTTGATGCCCACCTGGATGTTGCCAACAATTCATTTGTTTCTAGGACTACATAAGTCTGCATGAAAAAAGACTACATGTCCACTAAAGTGAACGTAAAACTATTTTCATTCTAGAAAACCATTGCAGCTTCTAATGATTGTAGTACCACCTATTTAGTTGCTAAAACTGTTCATTTCCTCTCTGCAGAATGATATCTCCAAGTATTTGCTTGAGCTTTTTATCAGTGGTTTTGAGTCCATTTCCCAATAAATTAGACATGTAAGGATTCTTCCCAAATGAGGCCATTTTCAGAACTCAAATGCTGACTTGATTATGCCCAACAAATTTGTAACCTTGCACCAACCCTAACCATGTGAAAACCCACAGTCAAAACCTACAATACTGCAAAATTCCAAGGAATTGCAGACCAGACCCCTAGCAAGAGTAAAATCTATTTATCTCAACAGACCTATCACTTATACTCCAACCTAAAAGATCCTCGCATAAAAGACAAATATAAAAACCTTATATCAAGGCTCCATAACATAAACCTTTGAACCTGTTGGTTTGCATAATGTTAATTGGTTGTTTGTGAGAAATGAATGAAGTAAAAATAAGTGGTCACAAATATCCTTTTAAAAATCCAATTTAAATTAGCATGGATGGCCAAGAATAAAACATTACAAAAACTCAGATTTAAAGTGAATTTACAGCATTTCACCAATGACAATGATCAATGTATCTTCCCTAATGAATCAATACAGACCAACGATTTGGATAAATGCATCTTATCTAATGAATCATTAATAATATATTTGATGATTGAAGTCTCAACATGGACGATAAAAGCCATAGTTTGTGTTTCTAATCACCAGGGGAGAACCAAACTTAGGAGTAGATTCTCATACCCCACAATATTCCTTTGGTTTGCTTGTGTGAGTTCAACATATGATCATCTTCTTTAAATGCTTGACCATCTATTGCCTTTTGCATACAACCTAACTTATTTTGCACAAACGACAAAGCAGCTGACAAATTCTTAACTTAATTGTTTATAGTATAATATCACTATTTCCAGAATGTTTACTTTTTGCAATAAATAAATTCACGTTGACATTTTCATTTTTTTTCTTTTTGTTTTTTTCCTTTTGTGTTTTGGTAAGAGAATCAAAAGTGAAGATTGCTTCTGGACAGTGTACATAGCCAAATGGAATACAACTAAATCTAATATTTATATAAACACATCAACTACTTAATGTTCTATACCTGCAGTAGGTTCCAAAGCAAACTCAATGTTCTAATATTTATACAAACACATCAAGAA
The DNA here is from genome assembly GCA_007258455.2 of Sequoia sempervirens. Taxonomy (NCBI): domain Eukaryota; kingdom Viridiplantae; phylum Streptophyta; class Pinopsida; order Cupressales; family Cupressaceae; genus Sequoia; species Sequoia sempervirens. The sequence continues at coordinate 1,253,216,464 of VDFB02271358.1, read as the reverse complement.
GTTAATGTTCTATACCGTGAGTAGGTTCCAAAGTAAACACAATGTCCTAAAATGTATACAATCACATCAACAGTCCTTGGTTCTACTTAGGCAGTAAAAATATAAATATGTATTTGCAAACTCAATGTAAAAAATATGCATATGCAAAAAAGGCAAAGAATTACAGAAAACAAAAGGATACAATATATTCAGCTTAAACCATACTTCAAAGGAAACTGGAATAGCCATAATCAAATGAAAAATGTGCATATTTTGAACAATAAAAATTAGTAATTTTAATTTCCTTAATTACCTGCAGTAGGTTCTAATTACCTGCAGTAGGTTCCAAAGCAAACTCAATGTTCTAATATTTATACAAACACATCAAGAAGTTAATGTTCTATACCGTGAGTAGGTTCCAAAGTAAACACAATGTCCTAAAATGTATACAATCACATCAACAGTCCTTGGTTCTACTTAGGCAGTAAAAATATAAATATGTATTTGCAAACTCAATGTAAAAAATATGCATATGCAAAAAAGGCAAAGAATTACAGAAAACAAAAGGATACAATATATTCAGCTTAAACCATACTTCAAAGGAAACTGGAATAGCCATAATCAAATGAAAAATGTGCATATTTTGAACAATAAAAATTAGTAATTTTAATTT
>VDFB02271358.1:1253127287-1253215712 GCA_007258455.2 Sequoia sempervirens | reverse complement strand
CAATTGTAAATGTATTATACGACCTTGAAACCACATGCAAAGTAAAAAGTTCAACATAGTTAAGTAAAGCCATTCGGCAAAATCTTCGGAACTTAAAAAACATTTGATGGAAATGAAGATGATGTTGACCATAAGAATGTCAAGATCTGTTTTTTAATAGATGTATTCATGGATCTATTGGGGTCCTCTCCCATGATATAAAAACACAAAAACATACATCAAGAAAGTAACAATGAGTGACTAACAGTTACTAGGCTAAACCCCTACAAGCCATACGGTTTCCATCCAGCTCATCAACCCCAAAGACCAAAAAAACAAAAACTTGGAAAGCCCACAAAATCAGCAGTCTGTCCCGCAACAACATTAGAAAGATGTCAGTGGGGGTTTGTTGGCCTCGCATGCAACAGAAGCACTCCCCACCCCCTCTGGCTCCACACTCTTGCCGTCTCCAACCACCTCAGTAACCTTGCCACCATCACCAGAAGCTTCATCCTGAACTGCAGGAATTATTTCAGCCGTCTAGAGCACTTCACCAGCCAGTGATAGAAAGGAGATCTGGGAGGCCAGCTCCAATCTTCCCTCCTTTCTCTCCTATGAAATAAACAGAATATTCACCTACCAGAGCTAGATTCTCACAAAATTCTGCCAATTCTTCCTCCTGTTGGTACATTGACTGAATTTCTTCTCTCAGCTCACAAATTTCTTAATGCACACAGGGGCCATGGGACCTTGAAGAATCCTCTGCTGCTGCTGTGGGCATCTCCTCCATCGTCACTAATTGCAAGGTGAAATCAGCAGCAGCAACTCAATGATCTACTTCTTGGTAGCTCTTTTCACCATCAAGTGTTCCAGCTTGCAACCAAAAACAGCAGCAACAGTCATCCTTGACCTGAACTGCCTGGTGTTTCATAAAGCCTTAGTCCAAATGATCAATTTCATCATCCTCAAAATCTCTGTATTTAGGCAAATGAACACTGTCTTCAACCTGTGATAAGAGACTTGGGCATAATAAAACAGTTCTAATTTGATGTTGCCTCCCCTCTCCTTCATCCATCACCTAGCAGTCCTTCCAAACTCAGCTGCCGATCTGAGTGCCACATGGAACACAGACCTTCACTTAACAAACAACACCCAGCAGAACTGAGAATAATTTAAAGAAAGATGTGGAAATAACTCTATGGTGCGGTGATATAAAGCCTTTTGTGCACTTTTTGTGGATTAACATTCTCCCACATAATGAGGTCACCGGACTCACCACCTTTGCCAATTGGCACCTATTCTAAATAGTAAAAATTAAACAAAAAAACAAGAGTTTCGAATCTTCTAAGTAGAATTACCAACACAATTCAAGGAATCAAAGGGGACTTAAAGCTCCATCCCCTCCCAGACCTCCAAACGGTTATGTTTTTAGCTTTCAAAGGATTCAATTCAATGCCTAAGTTAGCCAATTGATATGCCACCTTGTTAGACTGCCAAAAACAATGCATTAAAAGAATATCATCAAAGTTTTTATAGAGCTCCCAAGCCTCTTCCAGCAACCTTCCAAACTTCCAACTTCAGGTAAACATCTTAGACACCTGGTAATTATCACCATAGAGTTGCTTTTCACAATCAGTTTTCTGCAACTTACAGAAAGTGCCAACATGACAACCTTAACCACTGCTATCTGCCTGGCATTGCTATTTGTCTTGAAGCCTGAGAAGGAAGAACCACCTTTCACAAATTAACCCATCTCATTCCTTAAAATGCACCCCGAGCCCCGCCAAAGCTAGGGTATCTCTAGAAGACCTGTTGAAATTGAGCTCCAAGAAACCCACAGGTCATCTCTTCCAAAATTGGTTACTCCACACAACTGATTTATCAATTACTACATGAATTAGTCAACATTTAATTTCAGTTTGTAGTTAAAGCTTTAATTTTCAGAATTTCAGCTCAGGAAGACCTTGAATATTCTAATTCAAAATTGTAAATCTCTTGTTTTGGAAATGGTTGAGTATCACGCTGCAGGATCATTTGTAGACCATTTGCAGCACTGCTAAAGTGCTGTTCAGGCTGTTACAGGTATTGTATAGGTTGCTATAGGTTTTGTGCAGGCTGCTACAAGCATCATGTAATTTGCTATAGGTGTCGTGCAGGCTGCTACAGGTGTTATAATTTGCACCCTAGAAGTCTTGAGATCATTTGAGTAGTGTTTCCCAATCTCATACAAGTTATAGAGGCATTATTTTTTTGTATGGATTGTCATTGGGATGATTGCCACTGCTTTCAGCAAGATATAGAATGCTACAACGAACTGCAGTCAGTGTATGGGTAGGCAAGACGTGCCTCCAGGTATTTGGTGGTCGTTTGGAACATCGTTGGGATATTTGAGGTGCCAGGCAAATCTTCAATTGTTTCATATTAGTTTTGGTGGTTATTATTGTTGAAAGGCATTTTAGGGCAGAAGACCACAAGAAGGATGATTTTGTTCCTTGTTCGGTGATTGTATTGAAGGGCTGTGTTTGTTGTTCACTTGCATTGGGCTTCAAACATCCTTTTAATGGGTTGTTAGGCTTCCACATCCGTGACTGTTTTCATTCCATGGAGCCATGGTAGCTCATGTCAATTTGGGAGACAGCAAACATCTTGTTTTCTTTGTTAGAGGCTGTTAGAGTGGCAAACAGTTTGTTTGGGTTCCTATGTGGATAGTTGAATGGTTATCCAAGGATGGCAGAATCGATTCTAAGGCAACTGAACCATATCCCATCAATGAATGACAGAGCAATAAATGACAATTGAATACCTTTTGTGCGGGTTCGTTTAGCTAAGAAGAGCACTATCATTGCTGTATTGAAGAAACAAATGGTGTGTTGCAGGACAATTTTGGATTACAATGGCAGACTAGAGACTGGGAAAGCTGTACTATTGTTTGCAGGCCCGTAAGTCAATTTTTGTGGCAGAACCTCCATGTAATGGCACTGAATAGTGAGTGAGATGCCATAAGCATACTCTTAATGGAGTTGTTCTACCTGTTTGGGTTTTCTCTAGAGTAAATCTCTTGTTATGTGACTGTGTCTTGTTTACTTGCCCTGTTTTACTGGTTATTTTATACGATTTTTTGATGTTTCATTCATATTATATCTGCCACAGGTGAGATAGAAGCCTGTAGAGCAGTTTGATGAGAGTGTAGGTAGGGCTAACATCAGAAATCCATTAATAATGTTTCAATGGGATTATCAATCCAGTGATTTATGGATCATCTCCAAATGATGGAAGGCAATTAGGTAGAGTGATAGGCTTCTGGCTTTTCATGTCCTCCATATAGAATTGAGAAATTTGCATTCTTTGTCTGGTGAAGGAATCATGGAAGGAACCACATCATCAGTTTTTCATAATTTGGTAAATTGTGATCCTGGTGGTTGGTAGGGCTACACATATTTTTTTTCTTACTATTGTCAGTAGCAAGGAAAGCAGCGGTCCTAGATGACCTGTCCTTTTCAGGAGGTTTGCTCTACTTATCTGAGAGCTTCCTTTAGGAGATTGGTGTACAAGAGGGTTAAAATTTTCAACAAAAAGGGTTCTAGTCCAGAAGGAAACAAACAAGCTTAATGCTTTGCTGTCTATTGGGCATTGATGACTAGTATTTCAATTGGTTTGGATGGAAATATCAATTTTCCTGTTTTTTATTTTTTTGAAAAGGCCAGGTGTGTTTTAAAATCACTCTGACCTACAGTTTGCAGCTGTATTGGATTAGAAGCAGACTGAGATGTGGAATGATCCTGGACTTGAAGAAAGAGAGTTCATTGTCTTTGGTGATGTTCAACCACTTGATGTTAGAAGCATTGGTATACCTACCTTCATAAAGATCAAATTACTGACATACAATGGTAAATAGTATAACAAAGCTTGCTCTTTCGAGTCATTTTCAACATAGATTCTGGCAGCTCATCTTGCCCCCTACATTAAAGTGGGGGATCACTTCCTTATCTATATCAAATATGGACTCAATTCTACAAAGTGGCACAAGATCAAAACTCATGTTTCAGATAGTGTAATCTTAAACAGGAGTTGTACGGGGCCAGGTTTAGAGGAGATTCAAAAGGGATTCAATTTTGCATAATGTATTAAATATAATCTGGGTTCATAAACTCAATAAGAAAATACTTTTTGATTCAAAGTGCTAGGTATTCATCAAGGCTCCTTTCCAGGTCAATCCACCTCTTTAAGAAGAGCCCACAGGTGCAACATCGAACCATTTAAAGTTTTTTTTCGCTTGATCATTTGGAAAAAAAATTCTAAATGTTTTTGATAAGATAAGCAGCATTTACAGGGTGCTGTACCCTTCACACAGAAAGCCCAAAGGGCCAAAAAGGAGCTAGTTCAAACCAGAACATGAACTAGGAGAAACACAGAAACCGCTGACAGACAGCTGTAGAACAGCAAACAAAGACTAGACAACCCCAGAACCTGAGGGTATCAATCTGACTCCCGTCACCCTAGGTCGCAAAGAAGCAAAAAAATCTAAATGTTTGATAGCCAGAAGTATTTACTTATATCACACATCTTCCTCTGTTATCAGTAAGTGCTATGTGTGTGTTTCTTTTAGTTGTGCTAATGATGTAAATAAATTTCTTTGCTTTGCTCCCCAAGACCAATTAGTTTGATTCTCTTAGTTGTGTTAATGATGTCTATAAATTTCTTTGCTTTGCTTCCCAAGATTAATTAGTTTGGGCTGTCAAAGAACTGCTAATTTGTTTCTAGTGGTATATAGGATACTGATATAGATTTTACATAAATACATGACAAAGGTATGTTATGTTTCAATGAATATAATGTCTTCATTCTTTTATGTTGGTCTTGACATACAGCAATTGGACCTAACATGGAGTGGAAGCGTAAACCAGCTAACCAGAATGCAACATCTTCCAGTGGTGGAGTGATTGACACTAGCACTGGAAGTACAAATGCATCTGAAACTAACAGATCATCTGTGCCATTGTCAAACTCTATTAATTCAGATGATGCGGCTGGAAAGCTGCAGGAAAAGCTCGAACGGTTGAATGTCCGGAGCGAGCAGCACCTTATTATTCCAGATCATCTTCAGGTTCCTGAAGCTGCTTGTATAGGGTTAAGTTTTGGAAGCTTTGGGGCATTCGTTGGAAATTCTTTAAGTATGGAATTTGGCAAGGGGGGTGGTGACAAGAGTTCCTCGCCCCTTTCTGAGGCATCCCAGAAGACAGAGGAATCAAATGAAGAACCTTCCTCAAGGTTGATGTAATTTCTTTGGAATAACTTTACTAAATTATTACTTTTGGCTAATGCATGATATTATATACTGAAGTATAATGGTTATATAATTAGCTTGTTCAATTGTTTCAGGACATCGGACCAGGAGTCAGAGTCTCCAACAGAATGCATTGAACAAACATCTCCCAGGACAGTGGAAAACTTGGCTTCTGGTATTGATGTTAGAGATTCTATTTCACAAATTACAGTTTCCCAAACTGAACCGTCGAAGCAAGATCCAATTGTACAGTTAGACTCTCAATATTCGCTTGTTGAAACTGCTCCAAGCTATGCAAGTGTTGGATTTGTACCGCAAATTGTCAGTAGCCAATATCCTTCATATGAGCCTGCTTTGACCAGCACTCACGATGCTTCTCGGCAACCAAGCCTTGTGGTATTTCTCTCCAGTTCCTTGCTTCTTATGTATGTCAATAGCAATGTTTCAAGAAGGATTGTACTGTTGCTCCTAAAATCTGAAATAAATGTGAAATGAACTTTTAAAAGAACTGCACACACAGAGAGTTCATGGTCAAATTGGACAAAAACTAGGAGCAATATGAGTATTCTTGGGATTTGTTTCATTCTCCTCTCCTTTTTCAATTCCATATAATCTGTTTCTCCTTTGTTCCTTGTTCTGTTTGGTTAAGTAGGGCAAGTCTACAAAGAGTCATGATAGTTATGTTTGTTCTACAATGTTATTAAATAGCTTATCCTCAATTTGAATGTCTTTTTTGATATAAAAATCGAACAATAGTTTGACTTATGGTGAAAATAGTATTTGTTATTTGAGGACACAAATATTATCGGTCAAACTTTCATTGTCAATCAGTATGGATTCTTTGTTTTGCAAAATTCTCTTATATCTTGAAGTGTTTAAACTAAATTAAAAGAGTTTTGTATGATAGATACAAAGCTAGGTAACTTATCAATATTATTAGCTTTGGGATGACAAGTTTGTATTTTGATTTTTTGAGTTTTTTATTATTTGAATCTTATAATTTGATTAATCATTTTGATAATGAATCCAGTTTATTAAGGAATTGATGTTTTGAGCTTCACATGATTTTTATGACAGGTTAAAATTGGTTTTTAATAATTGAGTTCATTCAGCCATTTATGTGCATTACCAATAATGAATAAGATAAAGACATATTGAATTGGGATGACTCTTTTTTGCTTCTCAAAAAATATTCTACTATGCTTTTGGATTTTTTTTTAATTTTTAAAACAGTGATTCTCTAAGTTTTGGGAATGGTGGGTGGATGGCTATTAAAATAATATATAAAAATTTATATTTGAAAAACTAACGACAAAAAATAGTCAAACAAGTTGCAATTTTTCATTTATGTAAGTGATACAAACAAAATAAGCTGGAATTTATACAATTTTTGACAATGTAACAATCAATTGATCCAATGATGAATTACAATCACATAATGTTTGTATTATCAATTTATTCACGAAGTTCAAAATGTGAAGTACGAATTACAACACTATAAGGTCATAATAACACACACAATACAATCTCTAATCAGATAATCTAACACTCTCTGTGATGCAAATGCTGTGACATACTCCTTATTGTTGGAATTGCCAGACTCACCTAGCTCGTGCAACTAGATCCCAACCAACCCTATTTGCTTAGCTGAATCCTCATAAATCTGTGTTGGCTTCTCAAGCTGTACATCTCATTGTGCTGCTGAAGTCTCTTACTTGATTGTTTTGTGGTCCATTAGACACAAGGGACTGTGCACAATGATAAGCTTTTCCGCTCTTCTAAAGGTAATTGAGTCTGCATGTAGGCTAGTTCCTTTCAGTAGTAGAGGACTACAAACCTGTAATAAGAAGCTGAATGGCTGGTGTGCATATCATTGATGGAGGATCTCAACTGCCACCAAAAACTGGTTTTTCTTTTGCCAAAGTTTTGCTATCTAGTTTTGTCCAACTCATTTAGCCCCCAAGTGGTTGTTACCCCTAGGTTCTATTGCACTTGAAGCTAAAAAAGGTACTTGTGCATGTCGAGTACTAGTTGTTGTAGGAGGTGCCAATGTAAAGAAGATGTGGATATGCACCATTATACGATTTTATTATCTGTGCCTCAGTTCAAGTGAGCATTGATTGTATATTGCAACCCCTTTATGAGCAATGTATAGGAGGTGTGCATTCACTCCAGTAATTCTGCCATGGTATTCAAGAGAGGAAAATGTTATTCCCATGGGCAAGTCACTCCTGAATCAACTGTTTTATTGACAATTAGCTTGTTGTAAATTGAAAGGGGCCTTCTAATTGAATGAACGCTTGACATACTTTTCCAACAACTTGGAAGAGCAACTGAAATTCATGACACACTCAACTGAACAACAACTGAATGCTCCCTTAATTTGCTCTTCCCCACCACCTTTCACTGTCATTTTTTTGGGTTCTTCAACATCTTGAACTCCTTATTGGTCACTTAGGCAAAAAGAAGTAAAACTTAACTTTTTGCTACATAAAATTGAGACTTAAGACTCAATTTCTAATTTTGCACAGTTTTTTCTTTTGTTTTTCTTATTTTGGGTAGCATAAGGTGCAAAAATAGAGGGATGCATAGAAGTTCCAATTCTTCCTTGAGTTCTCAAAACTCATAAGACATTATTTGATTATAGCCCATTGCAACTAAAAATAAAAAATAATCACTACTTGTTACAAATAAGGACTTCCCTTTCATTTTTCTTATTTTAGGTTGCACAAGTTGCAAAAGTAGAGGATGCATAAAATTTGCAATCCCTTTTTGATTTATATAAAATTATTAAGATGCTATTTGTTTAGTTTATTGCAACTAAAAATAAAAACAATCACTATTTGCTACAAACACAAGGATTATCCTTTTGCTTTTATTACTTTAGGTCACATGAGTTGCAGAAGCACAGGGTACACAAAAGTTGCAGTCTTTCTTTGAGTTATCTAACACTCTTAGTTACCTAGGACATTATTTGATCAGCCCATTCCAACTAAAAGATCGATCACTTGTTGATACAAACACAGAGATTTTCTTTGTGTTTCTATTACTCTTGGTTCCACAAGGTGCAAAAGTAGAGGATACATAAAAGTTGCAATTCCATTTAACACCATTTAATATTTATCATGGAAAATAAATTTTAACAGTTTCACAAATGATTGAGTTTGAGTTATGTTCCACCATACTTTCCAGATGGGGATGGTAGGGAATGGGGAGGATGTGTTTTCAGGAAGGATTTTCTTGAGGCCATTTTAGGGGATGGCAGAGGACAACATAGGTGATGACTATATAAAAAATAGGTAAAATTTTAAAAATATAGGGAAATTTCAAATATTCATGTGATAACATCTAAGACATTCATCATATACATTATAGATTCTCAATACACAACATTATAGTTGAATTGAGAGTTCACTTGAGAGTTGAACAAATTATCAAATGTCAAAACTGAATTTAATTTCTTTCACAATTCATTATCAATGTGCATATGATATAAAATTAAAAAATACAACAAAATGCCCAAAGGTTGCAAGTGTGAACTACAAAATGATAAAAACATAGAAAATATGATGCTGCCCCTAAATGTTATCTATGAACATTGCATCAAAATTGGAGTTTAACTCTGAGCCATTGCCACTATGAGGGATTGCCTCATCCAATGGAATTTTAACCAATACTTGTCGTGCCTCCTCCTCATCAATCTTGATGGCGTCTTCTAGATCAACATCCCACCTTAAAGCTGGAGTTTATTGATACTTTGAAGTTTGATGAGTTCAAATTTGCAAAGCACTATGGACAACCACCATTTTTTTGCTCATCTAGAGTTGCCTATTCATCTTGATAGAGTGGATGGCATTATATGTGGACCAATTCCTCTCTGCAATAGAGGAACTAGTAACTTGTGAAGGGAGCTAAATGGTGACCATCCTCAACTTTAGTGTAGCCTTGCCATGCCATATCCACCATCCAATAGGATTGGTTTGAGCTAATGTAGCTCTAATTGCCTTTGCTTTTGGTTTGTGGAATCTAAGACCACAATTATTAGTAAAGGCAAGCCATTGCGTGCAAAGTATAGTTGACTCCTCACTTGAATACAGTTTTTGAAGGGCCTTCATTGACCTATCTTTCATCTCTTTGTCATCACAAGGAGGCAATTTTGCAGGCTTTGTGCATACCATTTGGACTTAAAGCATAGGCTGCTATATGAAGCCGGGTGTTCATAGTGTTTCATGAACACATCACAATGGGCTTAATATGCTGCTCATATAATCTCAAATTAGGACCTCTATTAGAAATTGCTTGCTTCATCCACCCAAGCATGTTGACACATGTCTCATAAATCTCTCCAAGACTAGGAGAGTTTGTATCAGCATATGTAATGACATCTATAATAGGTGAGATGAAGGAGCTAACATATTTACAAACAAAATTTTAAAAAAAGTCGAAGTTAAAATATAAGAAACAATAAAATAAAATTTTAAATAATAACAACAATTTCTTATCTCACAATGAACCACTAGTTGTCATCAAGGATTCTTTGTTTGATAGTTTTTCCTTTTGTAGTGTTTGCAATAAGCCATATAGTCCACTTTGAATTAACTATAATCAACTATAGAGCCTCCTACACCTCAAGCATTCTTTCTAACAAAATGAAATAATTGGCATATCTAGCCTCCGTAGGTTAGAGGAATTCTTTCTTTGAAAGTCTTGAAGAGAGCAAGTGAGGTGTGGTAGGTGCAAATGAACATTTGAATATCTCTTGCTTCTACCACCACTTGCTACACCCAGTCTATCTTCCTTATGTCTTTCAATGCATGAATGCAACATGGGGTCCAAAAGATGTGCTTGTAAGCACCCTCCACAATCGTGCTAGCTAATTTGCACACATGCCAAATTAGTGACCACTTGTACAACATTTGAGATCTCAACCTCCTCTATGGCCTCTCTCAAAATATGAAATTCCTATCCTTGTGTTTTCTTCAACAATCGATAGCTCTAAGAAATAAGAGCCAATTGAACATGTGACAATGATGTTGAGTGGCTGATGTCTAATATCAGTCCCCACCCATCCATGATAATAGAACAACCCATCCTAATCCAAGTCTGCCTCATGTCCTCTCACCAAAGTCACCTTAGAATATTTATTGTCAAGGAGGGTGTTGTGTAGTTAATGTTTTTGAGGGAGGCGAATGAGGGACCATCATAAGCTACATCTTTGAATATTTGTTTGAAGTAAGGAGAACATGCTACATGGCATGGGATGGCATGCGCATACAAAAATTTGCCAATTGAAGACTTTGCCACATCCCGTGCTTGCATATTGAACTTACCTGCAATTGTTCTTGTCTTCTCACTAGCACTAGTCTCTCTCTTTTCTCTCGTGGAAACATCACCACTACCACTAGCAACCATGGAGGGCATAGGCATAGTTAATTGTGTAGATTATGTTGGCATTAGCACACCCTTAGACTTTGTTTCTGCCTCCATATGCAATCAACGATCCTCTACCTTCTCATCCTCCTTTTTATCTAGACACACCTTAACCCCATGCCTTGTAATGCTTGAGAGATGAGAATATACCCCGGTGTAGCTCCCTCTAAAATCTGTTTTGCAAATGTGACAAAACCACACTCTACTACCCCACAAATTTTTCTTTTTGTCTTTATCTAAGGTTGTCACAAATTGGAGAAGAGGTTTTTTGGAAATAAAAGGGCCTTTTGCATAAGGTTTAAAAATGGTGGAAGGGCACTTAAATGTGTTTTGTGTCTTATTCTCCTTCACCTACAACACTCCCACACTTTGATGAACCCCACATTGAGGTTGAAGTTCACACATTTCTTTTCTTTCATTTCATGTTTACTACTCACTGTTGCTGCCCATGTTATGTGAAACAATAATGCAAGTGCAAATTTAAAAAAAAAAAAAAATGAAAAGAAAAAGAAAACCAAACATTTCTTCCTTAAAACTACAAAAGAAAAATCAAAAATGAAAAAACAAATGGAAGAATCACTTACCTCTTCCACTTTTTTTTGCTATCTCACTCCTCACTGTACACTAATGCTGATTTCCCCAGCTGCACCTTTAGGCCCTGCTCAAAATGATTTTTTTTCTTCGAACTTGGCTGCAATTTTTTTTGACAAGTAAAAATGAGTTAGAATGTGTGAGGAAGGCTCCTTTTTGTTTATTTAGGGCTCAGTGTGGTGTAATGAGAGAGAGATGCTCCTTTTTGTTTATTTAGAGCTTAGTGTGGTGTAGGGTCCACAAAAAAAAAAAGAGATTAAAATATTTATTTTTTTAATTTTGGACTCAAAAAAACGGCAGATTTGCTGTGGGGATGGTCGGGGGATGTCTGAGACATCCATAGTCCCAAGGACATCTATTGTTCTCCTGTCTCTAGAATGTTTTCGAGATGGCTGGGGGATCTTTCCAAGGTGTCCCTAGAACGGGGATGACCTCAGGGAACATAGGTTTCAAGTGGAAACTTGAAAAATGGGAAGGTGAATGATCAATAAAAATGGGAACACACCTCAAGGAGTTGCCATTCCTGTTCTTCCTCATCTGCTCCTCTTACCTTTTGTGGTTGAAGAAGAGCATGGGCGAGGATTTTATAGGTTTGGGATGTTAATGTGGTCCCTTCATACATTTCGGTTTAAGGTAGGACATTTTGTTTTTTCATTTTAGTATTTTTTAATAAATTTAATAAGACTATTTTTTGGCCAATGGGGATGCCCTGATGTCAATGGGAGGGTTGAGGGATGTCTGATTGCACTACCTAAAAGGGAAATGACTCCTTGTTGGGGCCTAGGTGCTGGGGATGGTGGGGGTATGCTTTGTCTGTCACGACATCTCTAGACGTTGGGCTTAGGCCTGCGGATGTGCCCCATGGACCCCTGTGAAAGACGCATAAAAAGAAAAAACCGCCATCATTTCATATGTTGAATGTCTCCAATTTGATTTGGATGTTTGTCTTCATGATTTAGAGTATGATGAGCAGAAACACTCATAAATATTTGAGTTGCATGGATGTGAATATGATTTAGAGTATGATGCCCTGATGTCACTGGGAGGGTTGAGGGATGTCTGATTGCCCCACCTAAAAGGGAAACGGCTCCTTGTTGGGGCCTAGGTGCTGGGGATGGTGGGGGTATGCTTTGTCTGTCATGGCATCCCTAGATGTTGGGCTTAGGCCTGCGGATGTGCCCCATGGACCCCTGTGAAAGGTGCATAAAAAGAAAAAACCACCATCATTTCATATGTTGAATGTCTTCAACTTGATTCAGATGTTTGTCTTCATGATTTAGAGTATGATGAGCAGAAACACTCATAAATATTTAAGGAGTTGCATGGATGTGAATATAGATATGCATACATGCATGTATGTATAAGTCAGTATAACTTAAGCAATTTCATAGTTGCAAAATATAGATAGAAATATATGAATAGGGTTGTGAATGTGGTGATTAGGTTATATAATATGATTATTTGTCTCTTATAATGTCCTTTGGTTCCTAATGACAGTTAATTAGGCACCTAACAGAATGCAATTGCATTATGGGGGCCAATAATCGTTAATTTTCTGTGAAGTTGAGTCACTGCAATACCTGATTAAGAAAGTGAATGAATAAAATAATTGATTAAAAATTAAACCAAAAACTCACATTTACTTCTACTGAGCAGTTGTATGGTTTGGAGGCAGGGATTGGGAAATATTTGGGTTCAACATATGTATCTATCTATGCTTATGTTATATGAATATTGTTTTCATTGCCTGTCTGTGCTGTGTTCCATAATGCAACTTGTAAAAAATTATTGGGAAGTTAATTTTGGAATTTTCTCTGTGCTGTGTTGCATAATGCAACTTGTAAAAAATTATTGGGAAGTTAATTTTGGAATTTTCTGCTGTTTTTCCATAGTGTGATTGTACGTAGTATTCGTTTTAGCTTCTCTTCGTACGTTAAACACTTCTTATTCTGACAGTTGTCTGTGTAGATGCAGCAACCATATGATCCTTCATCAAGCATTTACAATCAATTTCTTAGACCGGGTGGTGATGGAGATGCCCGCTTTTCTCCATTTGTTGGAGCAACTGTTGTGAGCAAGTACAATGGGAATGCTACATTGTTATCAGGTGCAAGTGTATCGGCATCACAGGAGGTTTGTGAACTGAATCCTTGACCTAACACTCTCTGTTTTGTAAAAAGTGTACATTATTGTATGTGTTTGATGCTGATACATGTGACTTTACAGACGGGTAGTTCTGTGGTAGTAGCCTCTGCAGCTCCTACAGCTCAAGGATCACAAATGGCTGGAATTGCACCTTCTACCGTGTCTTTCCCTCACCAGCAAATGCAGTTGTTTCCTCAACCTGGTGGTGTACATATCTCTCCCTTCCCTCCCACTTACATACCCTATCATACTCAGTATTTTCCACCAATCTACATTTCACCCCCGGCATTAAATAGTTTTGCCAGCAACATAGGATATCCCCAGCCATCTACTGGTAGCAATTATCCAATGCCTTCCGTCACTTCATTCCCTTCAGCTCCCGCTGCAGTCAAATATTCATTATCCCAGTTTAAGCCCATGACTGCAGGTGGAAATTCTTCACAAACAGGTTTTCCTGTTGGGTATGCTGGCTATACAGCACCTCCATCTGGATTTTCTGCGAGTCCTGCAGCAAGTGGAGGGAATAGATCTGGCTTTGAGGAAAACAAGGAACAGAATCTTTACATTCCCAGTCAACAGGTTTTTACCCTATATAGACCTCACCTAAAGATTGTTGTTAAATGTATTTGAAGAAAATAACTTAATTGGGTGCATAATTTTCTATTAACGTGCAGGTTGATGGCTCTGCATTCTGGTTTCGAACCCCTCAAAACCTTCCTAACATGCAATCAAGTTCATACTATAGTCCGTCAGCACAAGGACAGAACGTAGCATTTGCACCTGCACAATCTGGACATGCAGCATATGCTGGATTGTATCATCCTGCGCAGTCAGCGGTGGCCCAAAATTCCCCACAGTTGCTTCAGCAATCAGATACATTGGGGGGAGCTGCTGGAGGGAGTAATTCCCAGGCTGCTGGCTACCAGCAATCTCAACCAGGTCCATTGAACTGGAGTAATTACTGACATTTTGATGTTGTTTGATTTATTATTTGGCCTTTAGCATTATATAGAAGTTGCAAGACTACCTGGGCAGGTGGACTTTCAATCCCTTTATGGGTCTGCCTCAGGGATTCAGATGAGTGTACATAAGCATAACAAGACTTTTTGATTAAGAATCTGAAGAGAGTGTCAGTTCACATGATGAATTGGATGGTATGTGTCAGTCTCTGAACTTTTGGTGGGCGTCTTTTTATGGCTGTCATCAGTCCCAGGCTTAGTATTCTTATTGCAATGGCTGTTTCATACATAACCTTTCTTCAGATGAAGTACACTTGCAGCTTTTTATTAGAGTTACTGAATGTGTCATGCTTTATATCCAAAAGCATGGATGCAAGGGTTTGATTTGGTCAACAATTTTTACAAATGTAGAGTGAATTTTGGCAAGATGCAATCTGAAGCGCGCTAGTAACCTTGTGTAACTTGAAGAGAGTAATCAATTCAAATCATGGAATCAGTACTAAAAAGTGTTTGATTTGCTTTTGAATACCCATGGCAGACCATATCTAAGTATATGATAATTTAGTTGCACACCCTAGACTGTGTTACTGTTTATGAGAAGTTGCTACTTGTTAAGATACTATTTGACAAGGTGAAATCAGATGTCAGAATCATACGAAGGATAATTATGTTTTACATTGTACATAGCCAAGATCCTCACTATCTGTAATGGTAGAAAAACATGAAGCATATGAAAGTGTGAACTCTCACTGCCCTTTCACACCATGCTTTTATGTTTCCTACTTATTACCACTGTTTGTCGCATATAGCTGTGTTAGTGGTTAGAAAGCCTACATGTTTTTGCACATTGAATTTTAAGATTAGGAAAGCCATTTGATTTGTCCAAAAACTTTTCTCATAGAAAGTCAAATATCTAATATTTTCTTCTGGTAATACAGATATTTGCTTTATGATGTTATTGTTGATCATTATATTTGATTGTTAACGCCTTAACCAATTAATTAATTAGGGAACTTAAAAATACCTAGGGTTGAAGTTATTCATGTTTCCAGTTTATATTTGATCTTTTTTTGAGACCCTTCGATTTGACTTTTTTTTTTCTGGTTCTGATATAACTGTTATCTCTGGGATACTAATTTGAAGTTTTTTCTAAAATCATTAAATGCATATTAAATTTGCTTATACAAGTAGGTGCCCTGTTGTGATCCTGCAATCCGTGCTTGTGTGGACCAACAGCAGCCCAACAGCTTAATGGTGGCTTAACATTGACTTAGTAACAGCACTACAATTTGTGAGTTTGTGAATTATTAAGGTTATTCTTAAATCTATAAGGAAATTTAAATTTTTAACTGGTAGGCAAGTAACATTTTCTCCTGTTTTGTTAAGACTACGTGTTACAGGCACACTAAAACACGGAAATGTATACATCAAGTAATATGCGTTAATGCTATGCCATGTATGCACCCAATAATATATGTTAATGCGATGCCATGTACAAACCCAGGAATATATTAATGCTACACCATGTATACACTCAGGAATGTATTAACACTACATTGCTCATTTCTGTATTTAGATTGTAGTCTGCACATATTGGATACACCTTACAGTGTCGTTAACAGTTAAGTATCATAATGAGTGCCTTTTTAAAGGTTATTTTTAAATCTGAAAGGAAATTTAAATGTCTACCTGATAGGCAAGCGACATTATATCCTGTTTTGTTAAGAATATGCATTACGATCATGCAAACAAAAGGATATGTACACCCAGTAATATGTGTAAATGCTATGCAGTGTGTACACCCAGGAATGTATTAATGCTACACCATGTATACACCCAGTAACATGCTTTAATGATATGCCATGTATGCGCCCAAGAATGTATTAATGCTACACCATGTATACACCCAGTAACATGCGTTAATGATATGCCATGTATGCGCCCAAGAATGTATTAATGCTACACCATGTATACACCCAGGAATGGATGCGCCTTGCAAAGCAATATGTTTAATAAAGGTTCAACAGTAGAGTTCCCTTTTGCACCTTTTATCACAATTGTGATTACTTACCTATTGGAAGATGTTTGATTGGGGTTCTATCTTATATGTCAAGCCACAATTTTTAAAAATATGTTCGAGTTGTAAGTTTTATAATGATCAACTAACAAATGGTACTACCCTTGATTTACGGTTGAAAGTACTGAGGATTTTTGCAGCTAGACATTCGTGTTCATCATTTTACAACCTTGCTAGATTTGAAAAGTGATGGTAGGTGGGAATCATTTGAGTAAAGGTGGAAGTGATCTCACGAGTGATTGAGTGTTTGGAAAGTTAAATTACATGGAAAGTTTTTGAAGCACTGCCATATCAGATGCCAAATTTGCACACGAACCTGCTTTATGTAAGCATTTCCAAAAGAAGGTTGCTTTTCTATTTAATTTGTTTTTCTATGTACAAGGGCATTTGGTAGAAGGGGTGAACATGTTTGAAATGAAATGAAATATTTTAATAATGTCCACAAGACCACAGCAGCCTAAGGGACCTAGGGACATCACAAGACCGACAGCAAAAGGAAAAGACCCTAAACAGATTGAGATCTTCGTTTGAGGTCAACCCTACAACAGTGAATTTTGATGATGAAGTTTGCCGATTTGACTAAGTTTTCCTCATCAAACAAGGTATTTAAGTTATCAACTTGTAAGGTGTCCTCATAAGTGGCCCAAATATATTTATACGTTGAGCACTCCATAACAAAGTGCCATTCTGTTTCCACCAATACTATGTTGCAAAAACGACATTTTTTTTTCCCACTCTTCTTTAGGAACCATCCACTTGCTCCTTTCACATCTAAGACGATGTGAGCTAGTCCGAAGCTGAGCTATCAACATCTTTGCTCTCCATTTAATATTTGCTCCTATATAGGCCTTTTCTTCATGGTCCCCCTTGGGATTAAATTCTTTGATATAGTAATTTTTTTTTCGCCTTGGTTGTTTTGTCCATATAACATTTTTGAATTTTTGCTTCATATATTTTTTATTTCTTCATTTGTACTTGGACAATCATGCATATTCACACCCCACTTTTCCATCCATTTTTTGTTTTGTTTCATCCATGTATTCTTTCTTCTATCCAACTTTTCTTCTCCAATTAGCTTTAGGCCAACGATGGTTATCCATATTTTTGACCTTTTGCAGGTAACTTAGTAGCCGAATTATCGCTGAAGCTTCCAAGGGGAAGGTGCCTGTCTCCGCCAATAAAATCTCATTGGGTATTGTAGTTTTGAGTTTAAGGCTGCTAATAATTAGGTGCTTTTGAATTCTTTCCACTTGCCTCCATTTTTGATCTGACATGTTGCTGCCCCAAGTTTCACACCTATATAGAACCACTAGGGTCACAAGTAAGCCAAACAAAGTTCTCTTGGTTTTCCAATCCCATAATTCAGCATTTCTACACTTGTTTTTGTAGCAAGTAAAGTGCTTTTCAACCCCCTTGGATTCTTTTTGCTCTACAAGTTTCCCAACTGAGCTTGTAGTGAAAATCCAGCCCAAGGTATTTGTATTCATCCACAATTTCCAGCGGTTTGCCTTCAAAGATAAAGCTAATTTTTTGCTTTTTCCTTCATAGAGAGAAGATCATAATTTATTTACTAGTATTCACTTGCATCCCAACTTACAGAAGGATTCAAGAGCTTTCAAATGTTTTCTTAGCTCAGCTATTGTTTTAGCAATCAGAATGAGATCATCGACATATAAAGAGCAATTTTATTATATAATTGGCCAACTGAATACCTTTCCCACCAACTTTTTCTATCCATTCTTCTAACTTGTCAAATGTAAAACCCAAATAACGTTGGAGAAAGTGGGCAGCCTTGCTTGACCCCAATGTCGTTGCCAAAGCACTCAGACATACCTTCGTTGGTTATGATTTTAGCTCTGACCTTCTCATACAACCTATGAATAGCTGCCCTAAGCACCTTTGGGACCCCCGGTTCCTCCATTCTATTCCACAACTTGTCTCGTGGCACAGTGTTAAATGTTGAAGTTGTCAGATCCAACTTCAGAGCCGAAGAACACCTGCATGCAAGAGATGCCTGTCACAGGAAAGAGAATGGAGAAAAAAATAAGAGGGTTTTGAAACTCTGAAATATGAAAAAATTTATTAATCAGAGAGTAAGAGTAAAATACAATGATCAATCCTTATAAAAGGAGATTGTGCAACCCTAAAGAAACCCTAATAGGTAGACATTTAATAATTAATATAATTATTAAATGTCACAATATGCAAACTAAAGTGAAATCTTAAGAGAGGAATAAAGTAACTTAATTAACATAATTAAGTTAAAACCTTTACTCTAACACCCCCCCTTAAGATGAGCAAGAGTGCAGCTACAAACATGTGCAAGAAAACAAAGGTAATTACAATGCATGAAAGCAAACAAGGGTCCCAACAACTAGGCCTGATCAGGTACCCGAATACAACCAAATATCTGTAAAGTGGAGAAATAGAGAAAACCTCATGGGAAAAACTCTATTCCAAAAGAGAGAAAAGAAAGGAATGAAATGCACTAATGAAAGAAGGATAGGAGGTGGATTACATGATACCCCCCATAGACAACTTCTATCATATAAGTACATATACAATGGTCTCCATAGGAGAGATATAAAGAGACAAGAAGGCCCCCCCACAATGAAGAAACTCCTGTCACAATGGTAGATGCCTGATGTAGAATCCAAAGGAGATCCTGAAGCGGCAAATAATATTCCTCCCCTTGGGAAGAAAATGATCCAAAGGACGATGTCGAAGAAACCCTGTGAAGAGTGATGAACCAATCTGTCTCAAGATGTGTGCCATGATAGGATGTTGAAGAATCTCTCTGTCTAACTAAAACAAATGATGCCAAATCCAAACTGATATGGAGAATCCATAAATGCAACCTCTGAATGCATGGATAATGGTGGGCGTACAGTGATAACCTGACTGTCAAGGTAGAGAAGATGAATGTCCTCAAAATAATCCTCCAAATCTGCAATATAGGACTCAACAAACAAGAAAGATATGTCTGCAAGATAAGAGTCCAAAGTTGCTATGTCTGGAAGGTGAATGATGCCCTGCTGCACTGAATTAGGAACAATAGGAGATGTTGATGAAGTCTCAGTCTGAAGAGTAGGAACTGTGAGACAAGTCCTCTGATCCATCAGAATATGTAAGGGTGTCTAAATACTCAAGTTCCTCTAAAGTATCATGATCAAAGGGTGTATTCTCTCTCCAAGCAATGGGTAAGAGACAATCTGAAGCAGGATCCTCTGGGAATGGAGAGAGATTTGGGTCTCCATAGATCTCCCAAAGACGTGTCCAAAGTGGGTGAGGACAATCAATGTCCGATATAGCCAACACAATGTCATGATCAACACTAGACAATATAAGTCCTACTATGTGATCTCTAATGATATCCCATGCTAATTTTCCCTCTGAAGTGGCTGGTTCAGGTATGAGATCATACAAATAAGGCAAAATATTAAGCCACCTACAATGTGTAAGTATACCCTTTGCCCATGACTCATAATTACCCCGTTCCAGAATAACAACTGAAGGGTGAGTAGAAAAACCCATGATAACTCTTCAAATGAGAAATCTGACCTTACTGCATTTAAATCAAATTAATATAACCCATCCCATGCAAACAGAACCCATGTAGGTGCCAGAATGTCTAAATAATTGAGCAAAGTGTAAAAAAACACAAAGATGAATAAAATTCACCTGGTAAATTTTCTGATGAAATAGATTGCAGATCTGGAAATATCACTGCAACACCTTTCCAATGCCTATTCGTTTGCGCAAAACGGAGTTTGGATGCAAAAGATACGCCCTCGGGAGTGAAAAACACAAGTTCTGACTTTGACTGGCAAAAAAGACCGCAAAATGGAAAAATCATAAAAATAAACCACCATCAACAGATCGGGCTCAGAACTAGTTTTTCGACGCCTATTCGTTTTCAAAAATCCGAACTCGAATGTCCATTTTACAACCGATTTAGTGAAACAGCTTCAAAATGTCCAATTAGGTCCCCAGAGCCCTCAGGGGCTAAAAAAGACAGGCCCTTGGTCGCATGCAAGACCAGGGGCTGAAGAGTGGCGGCGGGCTGGGCGCTGGTGGCGCGCGGGCGGCGATCAGGCGGCACGTGGGTGGTGCTCTATTGCGGGTTGGTGGAGGGTGGCTCACGGGCGGTGTAGGAGCGGCGAGCCGGTGGCGGTTGGGAGGCCGCTCGGCTTGGGGCTGCGCTGCGGTGGCCGTTGGGCGGCCAGTGGGTGGTGCGGCCCTTTTTAACGGGCTGCGCTTTTTTAAAGCGCAAAAATTGATTTTTCTTTTATTTTTTTTGATTTTTCACCTCATAGATTGTGCCCTAAGGCCGTATGGCCTTGGGGCCAAAAAAAATTTGCTTCCTTAATCAACTATGGCCGAATCAAACGTTTTTTATATGAAAACAGGGGTTTTCGGGCGTTGTAGACTCAATGGCAAGGTCCGTTTTGGCCTAAAATGCCCATAAAATTAGGCAACCCCCAGATCCACCAAAAAATCTAACCAAAAACCTGTGAAAGCCAGATCCAACCCTCGTAGCTCCAAAATTTTCAAAACAAGAATAGGCTGCAGCAGGTCGGCTCTGATACCATGTTGAAGTTGTCAGATCCAACTTCAGAGCCCAAGAACACCTGCATGCAAGATATACTTGTCATAGGAAAGAGAATGAAAAAAGAAGCAAGAGGGTTTTGAAACTCTGAAATATGAAAAAATGTATTAATCAGAGAGTAAGAGTAAAATACAATGATCAATCCTTATAAAAGGAGATTGTGCAACCCTAAAGAAACCCTAATAGGTAAACATTTAATAATTAATATAATTATTAAATGTTACAATATGCAAACTAAAGTGAAATCTTAAGAGAGGAATAAAGGTAACTTAATTAACATAATTAAGTTAAAACCTTTACTCTAACATTAAAGACTTTTTTAAAGTCTACAAAGCAACAAAAAGCCTCCTCTCCTTGAACGTTCAATATTTTTTCAATAAAAAATCTAAGTAATACTGTGATCAATAGTGGAATGTTTCAGTCTAAAACTAGCCTAACCCTCAGCTCTTTTTCCCTTTTTCTCAGCACAACTACTAATTCTAAGCGCTCAATCATACTTCCAAATTTTTTTCCAATAAGCAGATTAATCATAATAGTGTGGTAGTTTGATGGGTTATCGGTGTCCCCACTTTTGAATAAGGGAATAACAACGCTAGTTGTCCACCCTTATGGAAAACCCTCTTGGATAACCTTGTTGAAGATGCCCTTGATGCAAGGTGCAAAGACCTCAATACCCACTTTTAAAAACAAGAGAACTGAAAACAAGAGAACAACTTCCATAGGAGGTAGTGTTGTGCCTTGCACGCATGCTCTATTTTTCTCTTTGGCAAAATGTTGACCTCACCTCCTTGATTTGTTTTGTTTTTTGTTTTCATTTCAGTCTTGTTTCTTGGTTCCTCTTGTTCCATGATGTTAAATGATGGTTAAATCCCATGCACTGCACTTCAATTCTAGGTTGTTTGGACTCTCAGCTTTAGAGATTTTTTCAAGCTTCAAAGTTTCGGAGTTTCCCATCTGGTTATGCCTTTTCCCTTTTCCTCTCTCTACCAACTTCCGACACTTGGTCTCTTCTTCTTTGTTAAAATTGAAGTTTAGACCTATTGCTATCTGGGTACTTGTTAAGAGTTCTTTCCAACTCTCAATTCTTGATCATTTTCGCTATGTATTCTTTTAGAGTTAGTTTTGCTTGTCCGTTTCTGGACATGCCTTGTGGCATGATTTACTTGTTCTCCTTGATCTCCAATTTGTTTTTTTTGCTATTTTTCAAAGTCGGGGTTTTGGGCTTAGCCATATTTGGGACTTCAGGTATGAATTCACCGCCTTCTTGAAACTTGGGTGAAGCATTAGTGTCCTTCAATTTCATTTTCTTTTGACCCTCGATAGTCAATCAAAGATTATTGTTTTCGTTTGATACCCCCATAGTTTGTTGAAGGTCAGTCTTTTCCTCTAACCTTCAAAATTGTTGCTTAGTGTTTTAAAATGCCTAGAATCGCCAAAAATTGTTTGAACTTCAAGCAAAGGCTTGCAAACGGTTTTAAATGCTAAAAAACATTGATTTCTCTATTATAAATTGGACTTGTGGCTTTCATCTGGGTTTTGTAGGATTTATGCAAAAAAGATTGTTTATAGTGTGTAATGGCACCATTAATGCGATAAGTGCGATAGGTGTTTCCTAGCGTCAAAATGCATTTACTACTTGAAATGCATTTAGTACTTGATTCAACCCTTGCAACCCCAGACATGGATTTCGCACAACTCACACAAGAAAATGAGAAATCATTCTGCCATTAATGCTGTGAAGGATTTCAAATGCCAAAAGTGATTTCACTCCACTTCAAGCCCCTAAAGATGCATGGATTTTGTGGGATTACTCCATGCCTTGCACGTCATCTTGTTGAGTCCTCTGCCATGATTGATATTTGTCAGATTTGTGTCATTCATGATGGAAATCCGATTTGAGCCATCTGATGTAGTAAATTGGAGGTGCCTTTAAAAGGCATTCCATTTCTATTTGCAAGGGTCGGACATTGTTTTTTCATACAGTAAGGTTGAAACTTTGTTTTCCAATCTATTTTGGAAATTGTTGACAAAAGGTATGTAAAACTCTATTTTTTAAAGTTTGTTTCATGGTTTCCAAGCATTTAGCTGGACCTTCAGTGAATATTTGAATGTAATAAGTATTTTGATGAATTTGTTGTTCATATCACTTGCAATCTATTGACTGTAAGTTGTCTTGTGTGGTTAATCTGAACATCTTCCTTTCATTACTATAATGAATCTGGTTGAACTGTGCTGACATGGGTGTTTAATGAATGTTTATGAAATTAATCTCCTTTGAAGATATCATTGCTCTTATGGTATTGTGATTTTATTTGGTTAAGAAAGAGTCAGTAAAATATATATTTATTTACTTATTCATTCAAGTATTGTAATGGAGGCCTCAAACTTAAGATCTCGCTAAATCCTTCTCTTCCTCGCCTTTTCGTTTGCAGTTTTTTACAACCTTTGGTAAGTTTAGGATCAACATCATTAGCATTGAATATGTGATGCACAATATTATTTCCAGTCAAAGCATATTCAGATTAAGGCTAGGGCTGTTTAATGTCATGTATCATGAATCCAACTGATAGACTAGTACAAGATCAAGAAACAATAAACTTAGGGTTACGAACATTGTGAATGTATCTATCTTTCATATCTAATCCTTTTTAGGATTCCATCACACGTGTAAGACCCTTGTGTGTTAACTAGTGAAGCAATTGAGCCATTTCGTAGGCCACAATTTGCCCATCAGGGACCTTGGGGTGATCATTTTACTTTTGGGAACTTGATTTCCTTTCAAGAGAGGTGTCTCAATATTTCATCTAATTGGCGAATGTGTCAAAATATGATGCAGGAGCATCCAAAGGTGCTGGACAATTTCACATCTTCATTTTTAATATTTTTTTTTGGTGTGATTTTTAGCTACAAGCAAGTTTTCCAACACTCAGTTAAACTCTCTCAAAGCAATAATTTAAAACTTAATATGGGTGGGCATTATTGTCTTCAAAATATCATCCCAAGGGTGAAATAAGGGGTTTAATATTATGCAAATGATAATTTTAGTTGGCATTTTAGACCATGTAAATGCTGATTTTAAATTGCATATTTAATATGCAAAAAATTATCAAATGTAAAAATATGAAATCCAATGCCCAAGTATGGAATTGGATATTTTATGGTTGATTTGGACTCCATGTTTAAAACTTAAATACCCCTATTTTGGTAATGCATTATTCCAAGTGCCTATTGGTTGCAAGAGAATGAGGAGTTGCAAAATTTAATTAAGGGAGTTACATTTTTAGAAGTATCAAATTTCAAAAAGGGGGTTACTAGATGATTTCAAAGAAGCAAGTAGAGAGGGAAAAAATGAGGAAGAGGATTCAAGAAAAAAAATTCAACTCCAAGAGGGGAAGAGTTACCAGTTTCTCGAAACAACGCTTGGAGTGTTTCCAATGCCCAAACAAGGTTTTCTAGAGTTTTTGGATTAAAATAAAGTATGTTGTTGCTATTAGGAATTTTTGATTATGCATTCCTATAGATGTGTAATGTCCCCTTATTAGAGAGACGTAAAATGCACAAGTTAAAATCAAGAGATTTATTTACCAACACCTAATTTGCACATACAATTTTCCTTGAGGACCTACACACATCATGTATTACTGACAAATACACATAGTTCCTTAATCCAATTCAAATTAGACAATTCCAAATTGAGCATTTGAGGATAAGGCAAATGCAGTATCATCTAGTGCATAAACACATCATAAACTGATATGACTTATTACTCTTGAGAATAGAACTTTTCCTTGTCTCCTCTTTCCTAAACTCATTGGACGGTAGAATTACTGTGCAAAGGGTGCGTGAACGCTCTCAAAGTGGACTCCCTCAAGGTGTTCCACCTGTCTTAGGACCGTCCATCAATGGAGCGAATTACCCGCCTTTCCCTCCACAAACTCCCTATCCCTATTGAGTGTTAGCGAAAGGGATCTTGGGCCCGAAGTCTATCCTTCAAGGTAAAGTCATAGAAGCTTACTGAAACTCAATAATTGCGATACACAACATTATTGGGTTATTGCATTTATTAATCTTCAGATTGCCTTACTGGATTTAGAAGCCTTTAATAATTTTACATACACTTATCTATTGGTCGCAAATTGTATCACTTAGTTACTCTATGCATTCATTCATCATTAGATATATTAACTTGTATTCAAAATGAAATATTTATGAATCCAACTGTAATGTAATAAGATTTAGGTTAGTCATCATACCGTAAATCCTTCAAAATTCCATAATACATATTAACCTTCAATATTATCCACACAGCTGATGGCACTTACCTCTGGTCGTTGCACTATATTAGTCTTCCTTCAGACATATTCATTGTAATCCGAAATGGCTCCCTTCTCCACGCGATGATGAAATGACCCTTTTCCAGTGGAGGTATGCAAGCCTGAATCTTGCTTTCAAGATATTCCTCAAGGAGACATTAGAAATGTAAGAGATCAATGGATTTTAGTCATAGAGGAAAAATAGAGTTATCATTACTTAAAGGCTTAATAATTGATTACCCACCTGACATCTTTTCCCCTGCGTTGCCCCCCTTGGGTTTGCTCCTACGCAGCCCAACATATCCAGGAAATAGCCCTGCTCTTCCACATCGCTGCCTTTCTTTTTAACCTTTTTAATTGCTTCTCCCTTTATTGTCGTCTTCATCCCCTCTCTTCTTCTACGCTCACGAAGGGTCGCGACCTTCTATCTGGGCCACGTCTTGTGCAAAGAGGCATCGTCCTGTTGCTCATGCCGTTTAGCTTTAATGCGGGCAATCAAGAAAGATCATCACATTTGATCGATTAGCGCTTACAAAAATATATCTAAAGTATCTATTTCGATATCTTTTGATTTTAATATTGTTTGTAGTATGTTTTATCTTTTCATAATAACATTTATGGTTTATAATATTATTATTTATAATGTTATGTTTATTTATTTGTATTTAATATTTCACCCTCTAATATGATAGCAACCAATTGCCTATATTTTTATTATCTTATATATAGTTTAATATTTTACATTGTTTATGTATTCTATTTAGTATTTTGGTGTCTTTATTATTATTTGCACTATTATATTTGTAATTTATTTCATTTATAGTGTTACAATTTCGGGGGACATGACAAGACGAATATGGAAGCTTTTATTGTACGAGTTTTCAAAAGAAAAGACTTTTGTAGGTTCAAAATATTTTTCAAAAAGTGGTTTGTGAACAAGTTATACAAAATTTGAGGAATAATGAAACAAGCCTTTTTCCATTAGAATTTTATTTGGTTTTCCTATAAGTGTTTATTTGAGTGAAGGAGTTGGGATTTGTTTTATAATTGCGAAGGTCAACACGCCAATTTCGGAGCTCTTGATCTTTGATTGCATCAAATGGTATCAAAGCAGGAAGATTGGTTTGGAATTGTTATAGTAGTGAATAAAATTATTATTTTTATTTTCTTAGATATATGTTGAGAGAAAATTATAGAATTTTATTTGTTGGAATGTGTGAGGATTTATTTTTGTTTTTTGGGAAAGTTGTTCGAATGTGTTATAGGTGTTTGCTTGGAATTTGTTGTTTGAATGTCAAAGTATGAAGAGAAAGGTCGTTGAGAAGGTTGTGTTGTGAGAATTTTTTATCTGTCATTCAATAAAAATAAGGTTGGGTAAGTGTACGAAGTTCCTCCATTGAGAGACACTACAAAAAAATAGGAAAATAACGCCTAAAATAATGCTGGATTTCAGTGTATTTCAGTTCATGAATTGGGCGATTTGGCTAGTGCTAAACTCGGCGCAAACAAGCATGGTCATCTTAGCGCTGACTTTGGCATCAACTTTTGTGCCAGAGTTAGCACCGAAAAATCAGAGCGCCCCCGTTAGTGCCAGGAAATGGCGTCAAAAATAGCGCCTAAAATAGTGTCAAAAATAGTGCCTAAATTAGCACCCAATTTGGCTTCTGGTTTTGCTTCCGGTTTTGCTTCAAATTTTGCTTATAGTTTTGCTTCCAATTTTGCTTCCAGTTTTGCTTCCAATTTTGCTTCCAATTTTGCCTCCAGGTTTGCTTCCAGTTTTGCCTCCAATTTTGCTTCCAAGTTTGCTTCCAGGTTTGCTTCCACTTTTGCTTTCGATTTTACTTCCAATTTTGCTTCCAATTTTGCTTCCATGTTTGCTTTCGGTTTTGCTTCCAAGTTTGCTTCCAGTTTTGCTTCCGGTTTTGCTTCCAGTTTTGCTTCCAAGTTTGCTTCCACGTTTGCTTCCAGTTTTTCTTCCAATTTTCCTTCTATGTTTGCTTCCGGTTTTACTTCAAATTTTGCTTCCAAGATTGCTTCTGATTTGCTTCTAGTTTGGATTCCATTGTTGCTTCCTTTTTTGCTTCTAAAAATGTTTCTTGTTTTGCTTCCATTTATTAATTTAATATGTTTTATTTCAATTTAATTAGTTAAATATATCATGCCTCTTAAATAACTCATATGATTATAGACTAAGTAATTTAATTATTTAACTCATATGATTAAATAACAAGATAATTATTTTTTTGGGTCAGTAACACGAAATTTTTGTATTGCTTGTAAAGATAAAAAAGTACATCTATTGTTCAGTGTCATTACCCACCAAAATTCCACAACAAATGACAAAAACCAGAGGCACCTTAACATGTAGAGTAAAACATTAAATAAACCCCGTAACCCCTAAACTGTTTACTAGTAAAATCCTTACAAATAAAAAACCACCATTAATAGTGTTAAGAGTTACATGCTTTAATACAACAAAAGTGTAGGGAGAATTCAAAATCAGACATAGAAAAACACGACCAGTCTGAACGAGCTCCATCCGGACCCAACGGATACTTGGCTATCTCCTTTAGAGGCATCTTCTTCCGCTGCTTCCCCGATTTCTTCTTCTGGCGCTTCCTTTTCGCTTCCAATCCCTACATCTCTGCCTTTGCTTGTGCCATAACTTCTTCAACCTCAATGAGTTCGATGAAGATTTTGAGTGCTTTCCATCCCAAACGCGCTTCCTCACGACAACGAGCTTTGTATTTTCCTTCGGGCCAACGAATAAAGGGTTTGAGCCTCGGTCTCTAATAGAGCTCCTCAATTTCATCATCTACCAGTCCTTCAGAATAATATAAACCAACACTCAGAACCACCCATTCGAGAATGGACTCCATGCCTACCAGAAAATATTTATTCACAATTTTCTGCATCACCATCCTCACCATTTCCACTTGTTCACCTAAATCCAAGCCCCACACCACAATTAAGGAGTAAACGTCCATGTTGGTTTGGTATTTGTGTTTTAGAGAGCCGAAATCCTTGCCACAAATCATTTTTGCACACTGCACTAGCCACTCGTCATCAACAAGGAAAAGGCCTTGTAGTCGTTTTCTTGATGCCTCTCCATAAAACGGGCCCAAAGATCTTCGTGACTGGAAGGTGAAATTGGCTTCCATTTCTCCTAACAACTAGCGTTGCCACCACCAAAGTTTGTTGCAGAGTTTTTCTCGACCCTTTCCAAATGCAATTAACACATCTTAATCAAGGGCTTGCATTTAACACCATCTTGGATTGCCCACATTGCTATTAATGAAGTACCACTTCACCACCGCCCGCCACCCCTGCCTTCACTTGTCATGTCAAACCTACTCCACTCGCTTTGCCACCTTGTTCATTTAAGGTGTTGTCCTCTCCTATTTTTTCACCTAAGTCTGCTAACTTAACACCTCTAAAATCCTCCAACCTGAATTTCCCCGTTTCACCAAAATTTAAAGCCCATTTAGATAAGACATCCGCTTCCACATTACCACCTTTTTTAATGTGGCTCACCGCAAAACTTTCAAAAGAGCTTAACACTTTTATGATTTGTTCAATTACGTTCTAGAGGTGCTAAGCATTAATTTTACCTTTCATCACTGCTTGAACTATTGTAACATGATCATCATCTATAATTAAAACAAGTGAGTCAAGTATCTATAATTAATTGAATTTGACAACATCCATCCTGAGCAGTAAACTAAAATCATCATACGTAATAAATATCCATCCAAAAATCATCGACCACTTTTAATATATATAAATTGACAAGTCAATACTGATAAGATCATCATCATATATAACTAAAACAAGTGAAAGTCAAATATGCTTGTACATCAAAAACATGTCAAAATGATACATGTCCAACAGTCGACATAAGTGAAAATGATACATGTACAAATGATATAAATAAAATTGACAAATTATGTAACTCAAACTAATACAAGTCAAGATGATACATGTCCAAATGATATAGTGAAAATGATACATGTCAATAGGATACAACTCAATAATATAGTACTGTAGGCCGTGAAAATGATACATATGATAGTAACCATGAAAAGATTTATCATAACGATATATCAACAATGATCCATGATGCAGTCTATATGATCGTGAATGTCACTGGTTACTACCACCAACTATCTCATCATCATCATCACCATTGTGATCATCATCATCGTTGTCGTCGTCATTATCATTGTCATCGACCTTGGTGTCTTCTGTATTTGTGTCATCATCATCCTCTGCCATGTGATCTGTACTAGAAAAACCAATATTTTGTGGATCTATATCATGTTGAGGATCATCTTGATCTTCTGGAAGACCCGTGTTCTACAAAAAAAACATTTAGAATGAAAATTTATTATTTATTTCATGCAATAATTTATTTTTCTGTTATATATCTAATATTACAACATATGAGACGAAACCATAATCATATTACATCATATCAAAGTGCACATACCATAATAAAATTTTAAAAAAGTTATAGCTAATACTGGCGATTCAGGAGAAACTTCAGCTTTCAAAAACAAAGCCAATTAGGTTGGTAGAATTGTTGATCAAGCCAACATTTGGTGGAAGAGGAAGAAAGATGACTGGAACTCTAGAGGCCCACCATAATGGATTTCAGTATTCAACCATGAGAGCAAAAGAGAGAGCTGATATCATGTATCAAAACATTAAGCATGCATTCTTCTAGCCAGCGGAGGAGATAATTACTTTGCTTCATTTTCATTTGCATAACCATATCACGATGTGGGAACCAAGAAGACCAAGGATGTCCAGTTTTATGTGGAGGTAATGGATGTGGTCCAAACTTTAGGAGGGGCAAGAAGGTCAATGTATGATCTTGATGAAATTGAGGAAGAACAAAAAGAGAGGGACATGAAAAATAAAATCAATACAGAGTTTCAAGGATTTGTCAAGTGAGTAAGAGAGCTATGGGAGCAACCTCATCTAAAATATTTTGAACTAGAGTTTGATATACCATTTAGAGAGCTTGGTTTTCATGGAGTTCCTTTCAAAGCCTCTGCTTTTATTGTTCCTATGGTAAACTGTTTGGTAGAGTTGGTGGAATTACCTTTCTTAGTAATCACTATTAGTGAGATTGAGATTGTTAACCTTGAGAGAGTATGACTTGGGAAAAAGGCATTTTATATGGCTATTATTTTTAAATACTTCAAGCGGGATGTACTCCGCATTGACGCAATTCCTCAATCTTCACTTGATGGCATCAAGGAATGGCTGAACTCAATGGATAAAAAGTATTATGAAAGAAGAATGAACTTGAACTGGCGACCAATTTTGAAGAGTATTACTGATGATCCAAATAAATTTATTGAAGATGGTGGTTGGGAATTTTTGAATATGGAAGCTAGTGATTCTGATTCTAATAATTCACAAGAGTCAGATCAAGGATATGAACCCTTTGATGTAGAAGAGGAATCAAAATCAGATTTCATGTAGCCACCATCAAGAGTGTTACAAGCCAACAAGACGGGTGGAATTCTTATATAAAGATAATTTTCAATGTTGCAGGTACCGAATTTAATGCCAACTACAATGGCAACATTGAAATTCCCTAGTAGTATTTATGTTAAGAAAATTTCCTTTAGATGCAAGGATACAAAGCACATCAACCATGTGGTACAAATGATTAAATCCCAGAGATGATCTGTAGCAATGAAAGAGTCTGAAAAGGCAGAGAGAGCTACATTGGTGACTCAGGAGAAACTTCAACTTTCAAAAACAAAGTCAATTAGGCTGGAAGACGTGTGGATCAGGTGAAAATTTGGTGGAAGAGGACAAAAGATGATTGGAACTCTGGAGGCCAACCATACCAGATTTTGGTATTCAACCATGAGAGGAGAAGAGAGAGCTGATATCATGTATCAAAACATTAAGCATGCATTCTTCCAACCAACAGAGGAGATGATTACTTTGCTTCATTTTCATTTGCATAACCATATCACAGCGTGGGAACCAAGAAGACCAAGGATGTCCAGTTTTATGTGGAGGTAATGGATGTGGTCCAAACTTTAGGAGGGGCAAGAAGGTCAATGTATGATCTTGATGAAATTTAGGAAGAACAACAAGAGAGGGATAGGAAAAATAAAATCAATACAAAGTTTCAAGGATTTGTCAAGTGAGCAAGAGAGCTATGGGAGTAGCCTCATCTAAAATATTTTGAACTAGAGTTTGATATACCATTTAGAGAGCTTGGTTTTCATGGAGTTCCTTTCAAAGCCTCTGCTTTTATTGTTCCTACGGTAAACTGTTTGGTAGAGTTGGTGGAATTACCTTTCTTAGTAATCACTATTAGTGAGATTGAGATTGTTAACCTTGAGAGAGTATAACTTGGGAAAAGGCATTTGATATGGCTATTATTTTCAAAGACTTCAAGCGGGATGTACTCCGCATTGATGCCATTCCTCAATCTTCCCTTGATGGCATCAAGGAATGGCTGAACTCCATGGATATAAAGTATTATGAAAGAAAAATGAACTTGAACTAGCGACCAATTTTGAAGAATATTATTGATGATCCAGATAAATTTACTTAAGATGGTGGTTGAATTTTTTTGAATATGGAAGCTAGTGATATTGATTCTAATAATTCACAAGAGTCAGATCAAGGATATGAACCCTTTGATGTAGAAGAGGAATCAAAATTAGATTTCATGTAGCTACCATCAAGAGTGTTACAAGCCAACAAGATTAAGGGAATTCTTATATAAGGATAATTTTCAATATTGCAGGTACTGACTTTAATGCCAACTACAATGGCAACATTGAAATTACCTAGCAGTATTTATGTTAAGAAAATTTCCTTTAGATGTAAGGATTCAAAGCACATCAACCATGTGGTACAAATGATTAAATCCTAGAGACGATCTGTAGCAATGAAAGAGTCTGAAAAGGTAGAGAGAGCTACACTGGTGACTCAGGAGAAACTTCAACTTTAAAAAACAAAGCCAATTAGGTTGGAAAACGTGTGGATCATGCCAACATTTGATGGAGGAGGAAGAAAGATGACTGGAAATTTGGAGGCCCACCATACTAGATTTCGGTATTCAACCATGAGAGAAGAAGAGAGAGCTGATATCATGTATCAAAATATTAAGCATGCATTCTTCCAACCAGCAGAGAAGGAGATGATTACTTTGCTTCATTTTCATTTGCATAACCATATCATGACATGGGAACCAAGAAGACCAAGGATGTCTTGTTTTATGTGGAGGTAATGGATGTGATCCAAACTTTAGGAGGGGCAAGAAGGTCAATGTATGATCCTGATGAAATTGAGGAAGAAGAACAAGAGAGGGACAATAAAAATAAAATCAATATAGAGTTTCAAGGATTTGTCAAGCGAATAAGAGAGCTATGGGAGCAGCCTAATCTAAAAGATTTTGAACTAGAGTTTGATATACCATTTAGAGAGCTTGGTTTTCATGGAGTTCCTTTCAAATCCTCTACTTTTATTGTTCCTACGGTAAACTGTTTGGTAGAGTTGGTGGAATTACCTTTCTTAGTAATCGCTATTAGTGAGATTGAGATTGTTAACCTTGAGAGAGTAGGACTTGGGAAAAATGAATTTGATATGGCTATTGTTTTCAAAGAATTCAAGTGAGATGTACTCTGCATGTATTCTATTCCTCAATCTTCACTTGATGGCATCAAGGAATGGCTGAACTCCATGGATATAAAGTATTATGAAAGCATAGTGAACTTGAACTAGTGGCCAATTTTGAAGACTATTACTGATGATCCAGATAAATTTATTGAAGATGTTGGTTGGGAATTTTTGAATATGGAAGCTAGTGATTCTGATTCTGATTCTAATAATTCAGAAGAGTCAGATCAAGGATACGAACCCTCTGATGTAGAAGAGCAATCCGAATCAGATTTCATGTAGCCACCATCAAGAGTGTTACAAGCCAATTAACAAGATGGAGGGAATTCTTATATAAGGATAATTTTCAATGTTGCAGGTACTGGCTTTAATTCCAACTACAATGGCAACATTGAAATTCCCTAGCAGTATTTATGTTAAGGAATTTTCCTTTAGATGCAAGGATTCAAAGCACATCAACCATGTGGTACAAATGATTAAATCCTAGAGATGATCTATAGCAATGAAAGAGTCTGAAAAGGCAGAGAGAGCTACATTGGTGACTTAGGAGAAACTTTAGCTTTCAAAAACAGAGCCAATTAGGCTGGCAAACATGTGGATCAGGCCAACATTTGGTGGAAGAGGAAGAAAGATGATTGGAACTCTGGAGGCCCACTATACTGGATTTTAGTATTCAACCATGAGAGGAGAAGAGAGAGCTAATATCATGTATCAAAACATTAAGCATGCATTCTTCCAGCTAGCAGAGAAGGAGATGATTACTTTGCTTCATTTTCATTTGCATAACCATATCATGGCGTGGGAACCAAGAAGACCAAGGATGTCCAGTTTTATGTGAAGGTAATGGATGTGGTCCAAACTTTAGGAGGGGAAAGAAGGTCAATGTATGATCTTGATGAAATTGAGGAAGAACAACAAGAGAGGGACAAGAAAAATAAAATCAATATAGAGTTTCAAGGATTTGTCAAGTGAGTAAGAGAGCTATGGGAGCAACCCTCATTTAAAATATTTTGAACTAGAGTTTGATATACCATTTAGAGAGCTTGGTTTTCATGGAGTTCCTTTCAAAGCCTCTGCTTTTATTGTTCCTATGGTAAACTATTTGGTAGAGTTGGTGGAATTACCTTTCTTAGTAATCGCTATTAGTGAGATTGTGAATTGTTAACCTTGAGAGAGTATGACTTGGGAAAAATGCATTTGATATGGCTATTGTTTTCAAAGACTTCAAGCGGGATGTACTCCGCATGTACGCAATTCCTCAATCTTCGCTTGATGGCATCAAGGAATGGATTAACTCCATGGATATAAAGTATTATGAAAGCAGAATGAACTTGAACTGGTGGCCAATTTTGAAGACTATTACTGATGATCCAAATAAATTCATTGAAGATGGTGGTTGGGAAT
The DNA here is from genome assembly GCA_007258455.2 of Sequoia sempervirens. Classification (NCBI taxonomy): domain Eukaryota; kingdom Viridiplantae; phylum Streptophyta; class Pinopsida; order Cupressales; family Cupressaceae; genus Sequoia; species Sequoia sempervirens. The sequence goes on along the minus strand of VDFB02271358.1, from coordinate 1,253,181,262 downwards.
TTTTGAATATGGAAGCTAGTGATTTTGATTCTGATAATTCAGAAGAGTCAGATCAAGGATATGAACCCTCTGATGTAGAAGAGGAATCAAAATTAGATGAGGAATGTTTAGAAGATGAATCTCTTGTGGAGTTAGAGGAGGACAAAGAAGAAGAAGATTATGAAGAGGAGGAAGGTAAAACATGGGATGAATTAGAAGCCGAAGCCAAAAATGTAGATAAGGAAAAAGGAGATGAGTCTGACAGTGAAGAGGAAAGACAACAACGAAAGGTAAAAGCTACAGGAAAGTCTCAGGCACTTGATATTAGAGATTCAAGAGGAATGCCTACCAAGAGGCATAAATTCAGATGAATTGAGTTCATCTATATCCTTCTACTATTTATTCATGCACATAAATGGTCATCTTGTAATCATAAGATTTGAGCTCTATTTACTTATCCTACACATCAATAAACAACTCAACACAAGAGATGCAAATTGAGATATTAACACAACAATATCCAACTAAGTTATTGAGACTCAACTATTGATACCTCATTCTCCATCAAAATTACAAAATTGTTCCACTTTTTTTTTTGTAACATATTCTTTTCAAATTGCTTTGGATGGTGGCCATATTTCTCCTCTTGTCAAAACATGGCACATGGACTAGTTAAACTAATTAATATGCAATCATTTACTTTTTCAAAGGAAATAAAAAAAACATATCATTTAACATATTAAATATACTTACAAATGTATAGATCAAGGCCTGTAAACCTTTCTGGCCACTGTGATGATTGGCACAAAGTTTCTCAAGCCTAGCCTTGGAGGCCTTGTCCTGAAATATATACTAATTCAATTTAACTATGCACAAATAAATTTAAATATCGTTTAATAAATTTGATATAATATTATGAGAAAATTCAAATATCTGCATACTCTCCTCACTGGACTTCCTCCGTGCATCTAACTTCTCATATGATTTTACAAGCTCTTTCCATACTTTCACACTTACATCAATTGGCCTTCTTTTCTGCCTTAGCTCATGAGGGATTTTTTTATCTTCTTTGTATCATTGCACTGAAATCTCTTGCAGTTTTGAGACATTCATAGCTTTATCTTCTTTACAGACCAACCTGTGCCAAAATAAGTCTCCATGTCATGGATAACTACTTTTTTCAGTTGCATGGATATCTGTGAGAATGGAAAATGTAGATGGTATTTGAACCGTTGAAGGAATGATTCCTTCAACCTATTCACAAACATTTTCCCATCATCTGTCATTCAGACTTCCCTTGAAACCACCTCGTATTCTATCTTCGTATTGTAGCTACCAGTGCAAGATTGATAACATGGCGTGGTGGAAGAAGTCTGTGTCCCAGAAGTGGAAGTATCTGCTCCTTGTTCCATATTCTTAGAGTTTACTATCATTGATTTCCTCCTAGATCTTTTGCTCGATCCAGGATTGGTTGGGGAATCAATTAATTCTCTTTGACACAATTGATTTGTTTGCAATGTTTGAGGGACATTACCAGATTGTTTTTCTATTTATATGGCAAGTGTTGTCCAGTCCACATTAACTAATTTGTTCACTGTCTCTACCCCTAATATGGAAGCCAATTCCTCTTTATCTTTGTTAGTTTCATATCCCTATATATATAGATTTAAATTATATTTTTTCTTTTAAATTTAGAAATAAAAAACTAAAAACTAAAATTCAAAGAAACAATGGAAACATTTACAAATCTATAAATTGACAATGAATTACCACATTGTGGCCAAAGTTTGCTGACAATGCTTGCTTCCCTCCATTGCTTGAAATTTTTAGGCGACTTAGGGAAAATTATTTTCATCTAGTCTGTGAGGCAAAAAAACTACACACTATCAAGTATGAAAGTTTTCATCCAGTTTGTGGTATGAAAGTTTTGTTTTGTGGGAAAATATGTTCATTGGGTTTGCTTAGTGTTGATAACCTAGGGAAAATATGTTTGCTCAATTTGCTTAGTGTTGATAACCTTATCATGAAAACTCTTTCATAATGCAATCTTGCATGAATTTTTCATGGCATCGATGGCTATGGTGTAGCTGGGAAAAACCAAGTGGTTTCTGCGTTTATGCGTTTATTTTCAGTAGTTGCTCAACAGTGACCAACCCAATTCCCAAATTTTCCAAGAAGTTCACTATTTACTTGATACCTAGGTTAGGGAAAGAATACAGAGGCATCCTCACTTCGTGCTATAATATTTTGAGCCAAAGCTCAAATGGGTAGGGTAAATTTTTTTGTTGGTTTCTCAAAGGTTTTACAATTTATAATGATGAGACAATTTAGAGGTTGCTTGGATTGGTTAGGCCACGAACCAATAAACAATCATGAATTCAAATGCAATACAAAGAGCAGTAAACAATCACAAGTTCAACTAAGAATTATTTTTTGTAACCTTACCTATGGTGTCACAAACTAAATCAAATTTCTCATTAGTTGTTGGTAGCGCCTGCTCTCTTCCTTCGCACAATGTTTTCCCCTTCTTTGTCATCTGATTTATTCCTTCATGCGGGAAAGTTTTAAATTTTTTATTTTAATTCATTAATCGATGCTTTAGTTGGTGTTAGTTAACGCCAAATTTAGTGCTAAATTTTGGCCGTTAATATAATCTGTTTGGGACGTATAAGGCGGTATCAAGTGCGCTTAATTTAGTGCTTATCATTGTTGTATAGTGACTATTTTCATTGTTGTGTATCACAAGATCCACCATGGAGAGAGGACGTGGACGACATAAAAAAACTAAATCATTGAGAGGAAAGTGGGTGGAAATAGATGAGACAACAAAATCTGCAGATACAATAGAGGTAAGAAGAGAAAGCAATCTCAACCAAAGGAGGAAGGTGTTTATGAATTCACAAATGCTAAAGCATAGAGGAGATAAAGTCATTTTTTTTTCCATGAGGCCTCTGAGGTCAAACTTATTGGTTGAAAATGCACAAGAATGGAGATTAAATGTGATTCTGTGATCAAGGGAAAAGTTTGAAAATTAGGATAGCCAAAACATGATATCAATATGTCAAATATGACTAAAGTGAGGTTTTGTGTTTGATAGCATATTCGTTGAAATGATATAATTGGTGTACTAAACATTATTTACTATGTTGTGTATTATAGGGGTGAGACAAGGCCATGGCAACATATCGTGTCATATCAAATGAGGACACAACAGATGAAGCGGGACATCGGGTACTCAAATTTTGACTTAACTTAGGAAAAAATAATCTGATGGCATTTTGTGATATGTCCATCTTTTTTCATAGTATTATTGAAATTTATAATGTATCATCCAATCTTGACATAAATTAATGCATGTTGATTATTTTAGATGGAGATTGGAGCAAATGCAGAGCCTAATCATTCAACTAGCAAAAGAACAAGATATGTACATGGACGTGGACCTAAAACTGTTAAATCATGTAGACGACAGTGGGTGGAAGATGATATGACAATGGATATTGCAGACACAACAAATGATTGCACTGAAGAAGAGGTAGGTCAGGACTATAGTACATGGGATGAATACTTTGAGAAAATTGTTGTTTGTGGATGTTCTGTATGTCGTGGAAAGAAATAATTGAAACGAGCGATTGTACAAAGACATTACATATATGATGAGCTTCCAGTCGATAGTATGCCTCCTACAATCGATTCAAATCCAATAGGAATTGTGGTGAAGAATTTTCCAATTTGATATAAATAACATGTATACTTCATTTAAACAATTTAAATAACTAAAATTTTCTTAATGGATACTTGTAGGATAAAGTTCTTGGTTTAAAGTTTCTTGCATCACCGAATTCCATCCTAGAGGGCAATGATCATTTATTAGATGATACATCTAACAAAAACATGTGCCAATATACTAGCTCGGAAGATGAGGAATTGATGAAAACAAGTAACATAACAAGAACCGGTGTGAAGATACATAATTTGCTTAAAGACAAGGGGAAGGTGGACTACACACCCTATGAGAATGAATGTGATGGAGATGATGACTTGCCCCTGAGTTTGAGATCAATTTACAAAGAGACATTTGATCATCGACTATATTGCGCTTGGCCTAGTGATCAACAACTACCTAGAGTGTACGGGGTGTTTCAATTTTGGGGATACACCTACATGATACGACCCTCCAATATTCATGGAGTGAATCTAGGCCTCATTATTGTCCAAAATGTACATGTGGGATCCAAACATAGAAAAAATTCATAACAAACCACTAGGAGATTAATGCCATAGTATGGTCCATCATATTACAGTGGTGAATGGAGAAGGATAGTAGAATATAAGCCTAGCATGTCAACATATGGTCTAAATTTGAATATGTATACACATCGTCTCCAATTGGAAAGTGGAAAAAAAATGAATAGAGGTCATCTTATGTATATAGATGGATGTGCATACAGACACAAAAATATTGCAGGATTTATAAATAGTGGTAAGGGAAGGGACCCTACTATAAGACCAAATTGTCAATTTGTTGAGGTTATAAATGATAAAGATGGAGATATGGAAAGAGAGGTTGATAGATTGATAATGGTTGAGGCTATTATGGACCTTACCATTGGGGATGAGTTATTGATTGATTACCCCTTCTTAAAACACACTCTGCGTGGAAGAAGAGGGAAGAACAAGGTCTCCCTAAGGATGTTCTTAAGGGAAGAAAACCAAAGAATAATAAATGAGTGTGGATTGCTGTTTTATAAACTATGTTGTCAAAATTGTGTTTTATAGCAATTATTGTATAAAAAAGGTAGTCTATAAAATAATGTTCCATTATTCAATTGATGTATATATGTTCATACAATTTATATAATGTCTAATATATGTATGTTGTTCATGTGTAGGTATTTTGCTGTGAAGATATTTTGGACCCGAAATGGATATTTGTCATACATTATGATCCAAGATTAAGGAATGTATTTGACAATGCATTAGTGGATATTTAGCAAAACAATGATGGCCAACAAAATGAGAGAGAGAGATTAGAGAACATCGAAGAAATTGACATCCATGATGATGTTGAAGATGGTTATGTTCAAGCACAAGAAGACAACAATCCAGAGTTAGATGATGTTATGGAAGACAACAATATGGATGGTATAGAAAATGATGATCCAAATACATCTAGTAACAATATAGATGGTCTACAGTCAAATTTTAATGATGATGAAGATGATGCAAGTCAAGATGAGGATGGTGATAATATTAAATAATTGAAAGAACATATGAACATTGACAATGATACACTGGATGACATTGTAGCAAACAATAATGTTAATGACCAAGACTTCTAAATTTTTAGAATTATTTGCAATCCATGTTTAAAAAAGGATGATTCTTATGGCCTAAACTTTGAAATGCTTCAGTAATATTATGTTGTATTTGGACAATTGAAAACTTGTTTTATTCTCCTAGCAAGCTTTTTTATTTTCCATTATAATTCTAGACCAAACAACATTTGCGGGGATGGCCTTTTAAACGAATCTTAATTTGTATGAAGTTCACGAACCTTTTGTCAAGCAGTAAATTACTTTCGTAGAAAGGAAATGTAAAGGCTTTATTTAAGAAAAGATAAGTAGTCTCTTTCTGAGGGTAATCCACATGGCAAAAGTAAAAAGCACATAAAAAACAATTGTATAGTAGAAAATCAGATTCAATCAGTTATGTCTTATTTCACTTGCACACTTATATGAAAGACATAGGGTATTCACCATACATTTCCCTTGAAAAAGAAAATATGTGCTTTCATTTATTCTTACTATATATCTTAGAAGTGAAATTGTTGTTACATAATGATGCAATGAGAAAATAATATATACAAAAAAATTCAAAGAAAATGTTTGAAATTTAACATGCAACCTATTGTGTTGTGATGAAAGGAATCAAGATTAACTGGGACAAGAAATAAAAATTAAATTTTGATAATTGTACTTAAAAGTGAATAGGGTATGAAAAGTGTCGACAATGATGGTGCTGAAATTGAAAACCTTGATTCTGATGATATTACTGTTTTATGTCATTCGAGATAAAGAGCACATACAATTTTATATACATAGAAAATGAAGATTTGAAACTAGTAAACTGGAAATGTAAACACTATAATATTTTTCCTTAAACAATAATTCACATACTCACTTACAAAAAAGGGTGAAGCATTTTTTATTCAAACTCTGTTTTATTTAATAGACATAACAGTAAAAGAATATTTACAAGTACAAGAATATATACATTGTTGCATAGAAAATAAGGAATGTTTCATAGAATATACAAGTACAAGAATATATCATCATCATCATCATATCCTAAATTACCTATTGCAATATCCTTAAATTGTTCAATCTTTGGTATGAATTGTTGGTAGAAAAAATTAGGATTACTTGGGTGCTTCTTCCATTCATTTTGTATCAACATATGTTCATGAAGACACACAATTTAATGAAATATTAATGCACGTAACTCAAAATTATTTAAATAAGCAACTTTGTTAAATAGTTTTCATTTTTATGTTGAACATGTAACAAGGCAAAATAAGCTCAAATTTTCAAAATTTTTAGCAGCTCTACCAACTTCCACAATAAATGCTTTACTGTATCAGCATATTCATTCACATAAGCATAGTATTGAGGCTCAATAACTAATATTCATTCAAATATTAGAAGAAATAAGTATAGAAAACATAAGAAAAATACAGAATGATAACACATTCATTGAGAATCTCTGATAATAAGATGTTATCCATTATATTGCTTCAATTGATATATATTAATAACAAAAGTCTTCAAAATGGAAATGATATATGATGATAATTTAAAACTAGGCCTTGGTTTCCTATTTATATAGGAAGCAACAAGCTACAGGCCTTCTATAAAAAGAAATGACCTTTCATAACTATTTCTTTTACTAACAACTATTTAATTAGCATAATTAAGGAAATAACAAGACTTAAGAAATTTTGACATATAGTTCCATTATTCAACGTAGAAGACCCGTGATCATTGATCTAGAAAAGTCTTCCTCTCCATGATGAAAGTCCAAATGCTCTTGCCTTAGTATCCTATTCTTCTGAAACCAAATACTTTTCCTCCCACTGATACACTGTAAAATATGATGGCCGCTTATATTCCTAGATCTTTTGTATGTTTGAAAGATGAGTTTACCACAGACTATCTAGTAATTCCTTTGTATCATTGAAAAACTTTAGGTATCTCGCATCAAGAACAATCAGCCCATCCATGATCTGATTTAGCTTGGGAAGACTGGTATCATCATCCTCCTGTATATGAGTTATGCACTTATGAACAACTTGACTGAATTCTTTCTTCCACTTATCCAAGTCCTTCAATTGATCACCATCTCTCACAATTTCAGGTATATACCACTGTTTCCAAGTATGGAATAAATCCATTTGTGTTACAATATTTTTATCAAACCCTTGTACATACTGAATTTCATCAATAATCATCTTCACAGTTTGTTCAGTTGGCTTTAATGCTGTGGGTGCATTAGGACTTCTTTGTAAAACTTTGCATAACTTAGCCAAAGTGTGGTGAATAGGCTGCCACCTTTTGAACAAAGGATCTAACACAAGCATATGCGTCTTTATTTGATCCATTGCCTGCTGAAGTGTTTTATAACTATCATGCACATTCTCCAGTTTATCCATAACTAATTTTATCCCGTGCTCAAGAATATTTTCCATAACTTCACAAATTCATCTTTTCACTTCATCCTGGGTTTGATTGCTTGCCTTCTTTACATCATCCACTTCCTTCTCTGGAGTTTTTACCTGTTCTATAGAAATGTTCTTCAAAATATCCATTGTTCTTTCAATTTGACATTCTCCATGAACAGTTTATTAACTTCATCATTTAGGAACCTTTGTTCTTTTTCATACTCCTTCAATCTATCTTCTAATCCCTTAACAGTTGCTTGAGTGAACATGGCCGAATGCACGGTCATTGTGGCTGCCTCCAAAGGGGTGGTATCTTGTATTGTCCTTACCATCGCTGCCCCTTTCATCCCTTGAATTACATCCAATAAGTTTTTCTTCTGTGTATTTTTCTGTTTGATCCATATGGCTAGGGTTTCAATCTTTGGGTTATACCCAGTTCCACTCACACCTTCTGTTGGTGTAATTAAATAATTAATTACACTTACATAAGTTTACTTAGGACATAAGATTCTTTCTAGAAGTCTTAGTTGGATTTTCTAGAACTTATCTTATCTAGCTAATGCATCATTTCCTAGGTGATTAGTTTGTTAGTTGTCTCATGTCATAGGATTATGACATTTGTCAACATCATGTTCATTACTACATTTCAACCTTGCCTATATAAGGAAGGTCTTTGTACGCATTTGTAACATACTACATACCTCATCATTTGATAGGTCTTAATATCAAGAAAGCTCATTCTTGCATACTCTCTTGTAGAAGGTTTTCATTGTTTTTGCAAGTGGTCTTGGGTGTTGAGCTAATATCTTCAGCTCTTACACCTTCATCAGAGTCAAATTCTACAACTCGCATTGGATCTTCCTGAGCCTGCACTTGATCAAGCAGAAACATTTTCTTTAATTCCAAGCCAGAGAAATAAGCATATTTCTCTTCAAGACCATTTCTCTAGCCTTCTGGGGGCTAATGTCAATGTTTTCAACTCTTAATTCCTAGAAAGTCTGTGCTACCATTTCATTTTTCTCTGATTCTTCAATTCTTGCTTTAGCTGATTCCATCCTCTCTTGAAATTATTTTATCTTCATCTTCATCTAGAAATCCTTAAACTCAAAAGTCTGAATGAATTCATCATCTTCTATGAATCTGCCAGTTGCAATTTCCCTTTCATCTTCATGTACCTCTGTACTTGTCTTTTCTACATCACCCATCCTTTCCTCATGTTTATGGGCACTGGTCTCAAGGATGAGCTGATCAACTTCAATATCACCTTTCAATGACTGCAGTACTGTAGCCACTTCCTTAGTATCACCCACCTCTTTAGTATCCTCATAAGGTACTAATTGTTCAATGCTTCCTGTCTTCTATCTTTTGGGAGGTAACTACTCCATGGGAGGCTCAGAGGTTTCACTTGGGGTATGCTTCCTGTCTTCTATGCTTTGCAGTTGCACCACTATCATGTTCTTCGAGATATGCTTCCTTCTTTCTGTACAAGTCTTTAAATCTACCAATTATCAATTCTATCCTCTTGATGGGGTCCTTTTCCTCAACAAAGTATCCTGGGAAATCCTTGGACCTCTGCTTCGTCCTTTCTTCAAGCTTCTTCATATATTCCCATTTTTTCCTTCTACTAAATACATCATTATAAGTAATGCAGTTCCTTATGACATCTTCACAATTCACTTGGTGTGGCACTGTCATTTTGGTAAGAAGATTGTGCCTTATGTTGTTCATATGATTTTCAGGGTCAAAGGCTCTTTCTTTTCCAAATTTCAATGCATATCTTGTCTTCAAATAATACTGTAACTCCTCTAGTGTGTCTGAGCCTACAGTCCAATCTTCACACTTGGTTTGGTTTGGCAGGAAAGTTCCTTTCTTCTGCTTGTGCATTACATATTTCTCCATCCACATCATTTGCCACATAAATTCAAGAAATGCTAATATGAGGGGCACAAATTTTGGCACTATGTATGGAGCAACAGGAATCCATAAACTCTTATTATTGTAACTTCTGAGAGGAAGAACCAATCTCCAAAATTGTGTGTATGACCCTTCTCTGGTCTTAAAGCCAAAGGTATCACTAGTTGCAACATTTTGGTTGACAATCTTGGTATTGCATACCCAAGAACTCAAAGGATTATGCGTACAAAGTCTTCTTAGAATAAAACAAAGCTTGAATTCTTGCATTGATTGTCCCAAATATAGCACCATTTTTGGACAGGTGTGGGATTCCCTTGCTCATCTATTGTAGCCAAGTCCATTCTTTTAGTCCAATGTTCCCTATTCTGGTACAATATCAAATGACACAATAGGGAATAGTGTCTAAATGTAATCGGTGCTCTATCCTCTATAACTTGGGAGAATTCATCATCTAACGCCTTCTCAAGGTATGAAGCAAAGTCACATTCAATATTAGTTTCATGGTTTTGAATTCTCATGGCCATCATCATTAGGCCTATTGGAATTTTATCTTGAGCATCTATCCCCAACACTTGGCAAAGAGCTAAATATGTATTCACAAAGTAATATTGAAAATCTATCACATTAAATGGTTCAGTAGTGGTAGTAGAGATGGGGAATGTTCTATTACCAATGCCTCTTTTCATATATAGGGGTACCTCATCACTTCTATAAGTATTTTTTAACCTAGCATAATCCTTCTCACTTTTCTGTAGGTTTATCTTGGTCAAAGCCTACTTGTTTAAGCCAAAACACTCAATGATGGCTTTTTTGGTTACTGTTGCCTCTATTTCACCTACAGTTAAATCAGGCGAGGTGATCAAATGTTAGATCTTCAGAGGTCAAATGGGACATTCACACAAGGGCAAAGACTCTACATCTGCTGCTAGGTCACGGGGAACTCAGTGGGAGAAGCTACCCTAGAAATTTTTGGCATGAAAATCATCCAAGGAGAAAGTCGGCAAGACCCTCCTTCTATCTGGCCGACTTACTGTTTGATTTATTCTATCTTGAGGTCGCTGAGACCTAGTTTTAGTCATACCGAGCGAGCCTGTAGAGCCTATCGCCATAACAAAGAGGGTTTGGTATGACCTCTTACCACGTGGATTTTCCTTGGCCGATAGGCCATTCAATCGTCATTCGATGAGACTCTTGGCGACCACGGGCTTTGGGGAGACCTATAGCGCTCGGTAAGAAGTCCCAGTGAAGGTTAGATGCCTCGCCAACAATGGTGATACTCGGTGTAGCTACGGGACTTCACCGGGATGTTCCGCCGACATCAGATGTCTCGTCGACAGTAATGAAGATCTCGGCAAAGGATGAGTGGTTCGCTGTGAGGTCCTGCCAACTCGCTTAGGTCTCAGGGAAAGAAATAAAGGGGCTTGGACTGAATAAGGAGTTCGGTGTGTCTCCCGCCGATGGTGGATGGTGGCCAGTCATCGGGGAGACTCTCATCGGAGGAAGCACCATCGGTAAGAAGTCCCAGCGATGTGAGAAAGTCACATCGATTGGACATTTCGAAGTAAGTAGGGAAGCTCGCTAAGAGGTCTTAGCGAGAATGATGAGTCTCACCGAACATAGAGGTTTTCAGCATAACATAAGGAGCTCGGGACAACATATTCCCGACCAGAATTAATCAGGCCGAAAGAAAAGAAGTCGGCCGAAGGTTCATACTTCGGCGTGAGTCTCACCAAGCAGTGAAGCCTTCAGAATGAAGAGGAGTTCGCCGAAGCAAAAGAGATTCTATAAGATGTCTTCCCGAATGAAGGTGGTCTCAGCGATGGATATGGATAACTTTTTGGCCTAATTAATGAAGCAGCTATGACTCTTGCCAACGATGTGCGTCATGCCGATAAGTTGCAGAATGATATAATCACATCGGCGAGACACTTTCAGTGTCTCGCCGAGATGCGATTCTTCTCAAGAAGCTTTTGATCGCCCATAGGGTCCGCAGGGAATACTCTCGACCAATCAAGGGGAGCTAGAGGCAAGTTGTGGCAGCTTGACCAGCAAATAGAAAATCAACAGAATGCCAACACAAGATGAATGTGGCCTGAATCATGGTGAACTCAGTAGCATTCAAGGCGTTCGACCAAGTGGCTCAATAGGACACGATGCCAGGAATTGAATGCGGTAGCTAAAGAATATCAGGGGAAGGCTTCTCCAAGAGCGGTTCTTCACACCGACACCAACAATAGGGACACGCAGGCTTCTGCATTAACTCAGCAAAAGATCTAGGGGGGAAATCCTATCCCGAATCAGGATATTTTTGTAAGCCCTAAGGGGCCAATATCAGTCTGTATATAAGGAATTTTTTGCCTTTTGGTAGATAGTTCTGATTGCATACTCTAAAGAGTTAGTGATTTTTCAATCAATCCTTTCTTAGTCAATGTATGTTTTCTGTAACTCAACTGGAATATTGAATACAACACAGAGTTTACCTTGGAAGTTTCTATTCATGCTTGTACTAATTCCCATTTCTGTATCTTTCTTTGCACATGCAAGTCTATAACTGTGTTTTCATATTTCTGCATTTGTATCTTAAGGTTGTGAAATTGATCTTTCCTTCCTAAGGTGTATGTGTAGGCCAAACCTATTAGGTCTAAAGCATTAAATTTGAAAGAGGTTGTTCTGGGTATGCAAATCAATTGAATTAGGCTTTCAAGTGTGTGTTCTTACTGTGTTCATTTCATGATTTCTAATTAATTCGGTGTATCACCATAGGTTTAGTTTCATTTTTATGTATCTCTTCCCTCTTTCCTCTCAAAGAAGTAGTAGTTTAGGTGATACCCAAAGGAAGCCAGCCTTCTCTAGAGGTTCATTTCAGCCATAGGTGACCCACAGCCTTGAAATGATCCCATGTTGCTCTAGAATGCTCAGTTTCTTGTAAACTTTGCACAGGGTGCAATTCTAAGCGACAACAGTTACTTCTACCAATACTATGCCGTTTGGAAACCTTATTGTTTTGGTAGCTGAGTGATAGTGTTTGGCTAGCAGTCTGATAAATTATACATCAAAAAACACATTTGGGACAATCAACCTTGCTATATCCAACATCCAAGCGTTTGACACTGGAATCCTCTCATTTCTCTTATTGTAAAAATACCAAAATAGGTCCCATCTAGATTTGGAAATGAGGGCATCCCTACAACCTTGTATGGTGTCCACGAGAAACTTCTTATTACCCTCTTTAGTAGACCGTGGAAGTGTATCTAATATGGATTGATGGAGTGGTCTCTTCTTTACTTTAGGTTCATCTTTAATTTTAGGATGAATTTCTTTTACTTCTGATTGTTTTATTTTAGGATGGAATGCTTTCCTCTTTACTTTAGGTTCTTCATCTTTAATTTTAGGCCAACTTTTTTTTACTTTTGATCATTTTCTTTTAGGAGGCATGTTTCAATTTTCCCTACTATGGCTTCAGATGAAAAAACCTTGAAAGATTTTTTATATTAACAGAGCTCTTTAAGAGAGTTTTCATGCACTTACTCGAGTATTTCATGCTTTTAGGACTTCTTCTTCTTGCATCCTTAGCTCCTTCCATGCTAGTGCATTGCAATTGAGTGCGATATTGGGAAAACTCACTTATCTTTGGATGGCGCAGTATTCAGTCATATTAGTTTTGGAAACTCTTAATAATTTAATAGCATTTATTGCTATAAATTGTAATGATGCCATGATTACCGTACTACCGCTGTCTTTTATTATACCCACTATGGTATGGCGGTGTTTTTACCTTCCCTTTTTCTATTTACCACACTATCGCCTTGCTCAAGGCTTCTTGCTGTGGGGTTGCGGTGTATACCGCTCTACTGCATATGTTGCTCACCTTTCCGACGGTATAGCAGTGTATGCTTTTGATCATTACTTGAAGAGTGTCGATGAGATAATCTTATTTGTCTTACCGATATCTCAATGTCTCATCGATATTAGATCTTATGTTCCTTTGATGTTGGTTTCCGGTGTCGATGAGACAAGTTAATATCTCTTGCCGATATGCCACTGTATCATCGTTATTTTCCTTTGGTGGTATTTCTTTATATATTAGTTTAACTCTGCCATGTCGAGGAGACTTGCGATTATCACTGTGGAATAGCAGTGTTTTTCCCTTCCGTTCTGTTGTTTACCGCACTACCGCCTTGCTCAAGGCTTCTTGCTGCAAGGTTGCAGTGTATACCACTCTACCGCATATGTTGCTCACCTTCCCGATGGTATAGCAGTGTATTCTTTTGATCATTACTTGAAGAGTGTCAATGAGACAATCTTATTTGTCTTATCGATATCTCAATGTCTCATTGACATTACTTTGTTATATCCAAGAGTTGTGTTTCACCGAGCACTTGTAGATATACCTTGTCGATGTGACATAAGGTGATTCTCTCCTCAATATTCTTATATCTTGTTGATATTTCACTGTTTTACATCATCGATGAGACATATAAATAAGTCTCTTTGACATAGGGGTGTCTAAACTGGAACTAAACCCGAAGCTAAACTCGAAGCTAAAGTCAGAGCTAAAAGTTGTGATAAACTCAAAACTAAACTCGGAGCTAAAGGAAGCACTCAAGGCGGAACTACACTCGAAGCTAATATCAGTGCTAAAGGCGACATTATTTTAGGTGCTAATTAGTGCCTAAATTAGTGCTGACTTGTATTGATTGGCGCAATAAACACCAAAAATTGTGCCATCCCGATAAATAGCACCAACGTTTTCAAAAAATTGCCAAAAAATACATTAAAATAGTGGGTGGAAGCAAAAAATAGAGAAAAAAATGGAGCAAATCACAAGGATTTGTTGTAGTGAGAGAGTGGGTAGAGGAAGAGTAGAGTTGCATCTTCTAGAATTTCTGTTGGTAGAGGATAGTAGTTTGTGTGAAAAGTGTTTGACAAAATGTCTTTGAAGAAGAGGACGAGATGGGTCATGAGAAGACCTATGAGAACTTTGTTTCGAGAAGAATGAGGAGACAAGAGGTATAAGAATTTTTTTTATAAAGAATTGATAAAAATCCATGCTAGATTAGATGTTGAAATTAATCTATACAAAAATGTTGAAGAGGATAAGAAAAAGTATGTGAAAAATTTGTGCAGAAAGTATGGTGGTAGATACAAGGTATGAAGTTCGAAAGCATGAAGAGAGGATATAATGTTTTCATGAAGGAGAGGAGTTGGATATCTCTCATGAAATAGAGATATTTGACAAGAAGAAAATACTCTTGGAAGATGACAACAAAAAGAAGAATGAGGAAAAATAGAGATTTGACAAAGAGGACATCGAAAAGAAGAATGAGAAAGTGCTTGCAGCCCTATGATGGAAAGGCATGGAAAGAAAAACATGTGGGAGAAATCCACACAGGTATAGATGATAGGAAACAAGAAAGACAAAAAAAGAATGGAGAAAGAAAGAGAAAAATGAGGTAGATAAAAATGAATTTCATATTATTTTTGACATTAATTTATTTGTAGGTGACATCAAAGGAAGAAAGAGGGAAATCCTCATGTTGGAGGATAATGAAACAATATCAAAAGATGACATGGATGTATCAGCTAAATAAAGGACCTTGAGAGTCCTATGTTTGATAGAGAAAAATATGAAGATGAGAAGATATCCTATTGAAAGGGGATATAAGAAGGATATAAAAGTTACTTGAGAGAGAAGTGATGTAGGAAATGAAGATGGGAAAAGATGAAACCCATGTTTTATTTACTACTGCTTTGAATGTAGTGAAAAATAAGATGTAGTAGAGTGTCATGTATATGCCATCGAAAAAAAAGAGATCCTCATGCAAGAGGATAAATAAGATGATGAGGAAAAGAAGTAGTAGTTGGTATATGTCTTGTTGAAGGCATAAAAGTGAAGAAAAAGAAATCTGAATGAATAGAAAAGGAAGTTGTAGTAGCAAAAACAAAGGTATTATCTCATTCTTATGAGTTTTGCAAAGATAATATTGATGTTTATTTCCATGTAGGAAAGATAAAGGAAAATGTTAAAGTGATTTTGAAGTTGAGGCAACGATTAGTCCTTAGAAGGACACAAACTTGTTAATGAAAATGACACAATTGAGTGCAAGGGAGGGGGTAGAAGAAAATAACAAGATTGCAACAAACAATCAAGAAGAAAAGGTTGGGCACAGTAGTAGAGAAACAAGAGATTTACATAGGTACTAAATCCTTTTTTTGAGATTTGTGAAAGTGAATTTGATGTTAAATTACTTGAAAAATATACAAGTACATTTGTGGATGTGGAAAAATATGAAATGGATAGTATTGTTGTAGAAGATAATAGTGAAGTTGTAGCAAGGTTTGGTCCATTGAAGAATATAAAATTAGTGACAATTTTGGGAAAATAATATAAGAAAGAACACATGGATAAGATGACAAGTAAGAAGAATGAAGGGATAAAAGAAAAACATGAAGAAGACATGTTACTACAATTTGCAATAGTTGAAAAGGAGTGGATAACATTGACAATAGGTGAAACGAGAGTTGCAACAAACAACAAAGTAAAGTTTATTTTTTTAGAATTCTTTGATAAAGATGAAGTAGATTCACATGAAAATGACATGGTCAACATGAATGGATATGAGAATACTAAAAAGGATGTTACACTGGTAGAGAAAGAGAAGAAAACAAAGATAATAGATGATTTTTCAAAATTTATTGATGATGTTAAAGCTGATTTGTATTTTGATGAAAGGGTGAAAGAAAGTGAAAAGGGAGAGATGTTTAGGTACAAAAATAACAGGTTTAATACTGAAATATAGAGAGGTATGATTTTTTTTGTTGATACACAGGAAGAAAAGGATGAAGGAGAAACTAGTGAGAAATATGTGCAAATGAAATTCATTAATTCTCATGAATTTGTTAGTGCTGATTTGTATGCAAGTATTGAGGATGATAAAGTAGAATGGAAAGATGAACCATGGTGAAACAAGATGAATTTCATAAAAGGAAGAAAGAGAGGAAATATGAAGTAAGGAAGATACATGAAGTTATAGATTAGGATAAAGAAAAAGAAATCAAGTAGACAAGGAAGAAAGGTGGATGAAGAACAAACACATGATCTTCAAATTTTCATGAACTTCGACTCATGCAACATTTTTCTTTCCTTGCATTTTTGATCTAGGAGCATCCAGGTGTTCCAAACAATCCCGCATCTCAATTTTTTTATTTATTTTATTTTTCTTTTATTGTGTGATTTCTAGCTATAGGCAAGTTTATCGACACTCGGTACAACTCTATCAAAGCAATGATTTAAATCTTAATATGAGTGGGTATTATTGTATTCAAAATATCATCCTAAGGGTGAAATAAGGGGTTTAATATTATGTAGATGTTAATTTTAGTTGGCACTTTAGACCATGTAAATGCTGATTTTAAAGTGCATATTTAATATGCAAAAAAATATCAAATGTAAAAGTATGAAATCCAACACCCAAGTATGAAATTTGAAATTTTATGGATGATTTGGACTCCATGCTTATAATTTCAATACCCCTATTTTGGTAATGCATAATTCCAGGCGCCTATTGGTTGCAAGAGAATGAGGAGTTGCAAAATTTAATTCTTGAAAGGGAGTTACATTTTTAAGAGTATCAAATTTCAAAAAGGGGGTTACTAGATGATTTAAAAGAAGTAGGTAGAGAGGGAAAAAATGAGGGAGAGGACTCAAGTAAAACAAATATCCAACTCCAAGAGGGGAAGAGTTACAAGTTTTTGGAAACAGTGTTTAGAGTATTTCCAATAGACAAGGTTTTTTGGAGTTTTTGGATTAAAATAAAGCATGTTGTTACTATTATGATTTTTTGTTTTGTTTTTTGATTATGCATTCTTGTAGATGAATATGAGATATTTCATTGTACAAGTTCTCAGAAGAAAAGACTTTTATTTGTGGGTTCAAAATATTTTTCGAAAAGCGGTCTGTGAACAAGTTTTACTATACAATTTTTTAAGGAATAATGAAATAAGTTTCTTTCCATTGGATTTATATTTTATTTTCTTGTAAGTGTTTACTTGAGTGAAGGATTTGATATTTGTTTTATGGTTGTGAAGATCGACACTTCAATTTTGGAGCTCTTGATCTTCAACTGCATCAAAACGCCTGTGAACAGTTTGACACTATAAGGAGGGCTCTACATCTAAAGTCCATAAGAATTCTCACTTGGTTTAGATCCATTGATTTAGGCTTCATATTGTTACATCTTGATCAACACTAGAGAATAAGAAAATATAAGGGAAAATTAAGAAACACTTGCACTGGTTTAGTAGGTGCAATCCCTAGAAACAATAACCCTGTCATAATCGCTTGGTTTGGAAGACAAGATTCCCCAATGAACTTTTCCATTTATCATGCCTTGCCAAAAAATCTTGACAAACTATGCCTAGTAATGCTAATAGAATAGCTAAAGAGCACATAAAAGTTTTCAAGGATGCATTGGCAAGAGCCAAAGTTGCACATGAAGACATACTATGCAGATTGCTTCCATAAACCTTATGAGATGGTGCCTATAATTGGTATATTTGCATACTCCTAATTCCATCACCACTTGGATCTTGTTGGAGAAAGCTTTCCACTCTAGATTCAAAGTCCCAATAGTTGTTGCTACCTTGTATCACTATTTTACAGGTGTTAGGATAGGAGACCATGAGAGAATTAGTGGATTTAATGATAGGTTCCAAAAGCTTATTCTCAACTCCAACATCCATATGATATATCCTAGGATGTTGCCTTGAAAATCTACTTTGTAGTCTTGGGACCATTGAAATCTATGTTAAAAGAACAAACCCAACACCAACTAATCTAGTTAAGGAATATACTAAAGTAGTTAGAGTAAAAATTGAGATGAGACTATTTGGCTATGGGTATCTAGCGAACTTAGGTGCCCCTATTATGCCTAATCAAATGTATAGGATCAATGATGCTTGAGTCCAACATACTCCTATCAGTATCTAATGCCTACTCCAAATCATCTAGTGTCCGCTAATCCTATCCAAAATGTTGTAGTCCTACATTATAGACTTGCTATATCCAAAACACCAAATGTAAGCCAACCTTTCTTGTTACCTTCTCACAACACCAAAATTGATAAAGCATAATAAAAGAAAGATGAAATTAGAGAACTAACTACAAAAGTAAAAATTGTTATCCACTGGTGCAGGAGCACCAAGTTTAAGTCATTGAATCAGAGGTCCTAGTTTGAGTTTTTGTGAGTTTGGAGTCTTTTTGATGTAAAAAGGCTGTTAGAATCCAAGATCACCTGCATGCAAGATGGATACCTGTCACATGCAAAAGATATGAAGAACCAAAATATGCTCTGTAAAACCTCTCAGTAAAAATGCATTAAGAGAATCAATTATTACAAAGTGATCAATCCTTATGAAGGAGATCACGAAACCCTAAAAAGGGAAACCCTAAATGAAACCCTAGTGTGCACACTTAATAATTAATAATTAATAATTATTAATGTGCCTAAGTTTAACAAGTAATAAAGAGGAATAAGTGACTTAATTAATTAATCAATGTGATGTAATTAATTAAGCATAATAACATTACTCTAACACCCCAAGATGAACTTAGGAAGAAGCTAAAACACTAGAATAAGATGCATGAAAGCAAAGATGGGTCCCCAATGGGGCCTAATTGGGTACCCATTTACAAATGAAGAATGAGTAAAGAGAAGGAAAAACCCATGGGACAAAACCCCCTTACAATGAGATAACATCTGCAAAGCTTGGAAGAACTCTGTAGAGTAACACTGGAACTTGATATAGGCAAGCAAGGAAATATTCTTACGTATACTCTGAAACGGGATGAGAGTCAGCGATTGACTCAAGGAATCATGATTAAAGCAACAGAAGACCCGATGCCACGGAACACTCGAAAACTCCAAACTAGAACAACTCTGGAATCTATGAAGCAGCAAGCAATTATTGAATGATGTATTACTGAAAATGAAGTGCAAAGATGCAAGATGCACTCTCCCAACTGCCAAAACATCCAAGTAATCACCAAACAACCCATCGGGCCAAATCTGGACTAATTGATAAACCTAGGATAGATATAGAAAAAGTGCATGGACAGCAACCTAGAGCTCCTCAATACCTTTCCAACGCTTCAAACGAGGCGAAAAACAGAGATCGTGGCAAAAAGTTATGAGCTCGGAAGCATAAAATGTACATCTGACTTCAAACAGCAATAAATGCAGAAAAACAGTAAAATACTGAAAAACAAACAGCACTACTGGAAATTTCTCGGAACCAGCTTTCCGATGATATCTCGTTTTCCCGATTTCGATACCGTATGCCCAAGTTATGGTCAAAAGAAAAAACTGCTCTTTTAGGAAAAACTAGGGCTAGGAGGGGGCAAAAGGCCGTACGGCTGATGACGTCACCCGTTCACGACCTTAAATTTGACGGCCGTCGGGCCGTCGCCGCAAAGGCCCCCCTGCAAAATGAAATTTTTTTTTGGGCCCTTGGTGTCATGTGACCATGGTAGTCTTTGGATCGTTGGCAGTAGACTGAACCTGACCCAGCTTGGTACGAATAGATGGCGAGAGACGGTCGGGCTTCCGTTCCTCCCATATGACCCGAGGCGGACCAGGGAAGGCTGCAGTTAGCGGGCGGACCCGGTGGGGAGTGGCGGCGTTGGTGCCGCCCGGAGGTGAGCAGGCGAACCTGAGCCCAGGCGGCAGAGGAAACAGAGGTGACTGACCCTTTTTCCACAGGTGCGAGATTTTTTGCACCGATCTGCGTCTTTGCTTGGTGAGACGTCTGACCCCTCGATTTTTTTACTCACAGGAGTCCTTCTGAAATCGGCGAAAGCGACGGCGTTTCTAGGGTTTGGAGACCGTACTGACCGCGATAAGCGGCGTCCGTTTGAGCCCATTGTGTCTTGAAAAATGGCTACCCAGATCTTACAAAAGATGCGTGGAAACCCTTGCACGAAACTCATAAGACCATATCTTGAGATCACGAACAGCATTGCAGATGGGGAGCTCTGATACCATGTTAGAATCAAGATCACACTGCACTAAGATGAATACCTGTCACATGCAAAAGATATGAAGAACCAAAATATGCTCTGTAAAACCTCTCAGTAAAAATGCATTAAGAGAATCAATTATTACAAAGTGATCAATCCTTATGAAGGAGATCACGAAACCCTAAAAACCCTAAATGAAACCCTAGTGTGCATTAATAATTAATTAATTATTAATGTGCCTAAGTTTAGCTTAAGTAATAAAGAGGAATAAGTGACTTAATTAATTAATCAATGTGATGTAATTAATTAAGCATAATAACTTATTACTCTAACAAAGGCCATGTAAAGGAAATTCCTAGTGTTTTAAGTGTTATTTAAGTAATTTTGAGTTTATTTTGTCAAATAATGCAAAAAAATGCAAAATCTTGCAAAGTATTCAAGCAAGATTGCAAAATTGTAGTTTTGGAAGGTGAAGAATCACCTTGTTGTGGTTCATTGGAAAATAGTTGGTAGTTGTAAGTTCATGAATTTAATTCATTTAAAAGGCCTTTTGAACTATTGAGGAGAGATTAGACATTGAAGATTTGAAATTCTTGAATACAAAAATCTCTGTTTTTCAGAAATTTCTGAGTGTTGCCTTTATTTTTGCAGTTTTAGGCCTTTGTACAAATCCGTATAGGAACATATTTATCTACAGGTGCTAGGATCAGGTGTGGGGCTGTTGTATCTTTTATTTGAATCCATTTTGGAGGATTTTCATTGAGTTTAACGCATCTGAGAGCTAGTTTTCTGAAATCGGCTAGTGAGCAAGTTCTTAAGGGTTTTGTGGTCTTAAATGGAGTTTGACCCATTCCACCTTTTTTAAACCAATATAAATAAGTGAAATGGGTATAATAAAGTAGGAATATGTGTTTTAAGGAGGTTTTTGTGTAGGGAATACCATTTTGCAAGTTTGGCATGATGCCCTAGATGGCATTTTTGAGTGAAAAAGAGTGGTTTGAGGAGGTAAATGTGTGTAAAAATTGGGGGCAGCAGTATTTGTTTTTAGATAAAGTGTGTGAAGGTATATTAGAACTTTTTTGAAGCATTTTCCAAGATATTTGAGGCTTGGAACATAGTTTTCCCAAAAACCCTCCTTGGAAAGGCATAAAATGAGGTTTTCGAGATCTAGTGATTTAGTGAGTGTTTCTCAAGAAGGCAAAGGTGGATTCCAAGGTTTTGAGACTTGGTAAGTGGCTTAACAGAATAAAATTAGAGTGGGATCAATTTTTAAGGGTGGTTCCTTTGTAAAACAGGCCTAATTGGCCTTGTAGGACAACAAAGAAGTCAAGTTTTGAAGGAGTTGGTCCTAAGTGACCATATCTAGTTTTGAATTATGTTTAATAAGGACAAAATGGGTCCTAGAATCTGGTTTCAGTTTTAGGAGATCCAATTTGGTGTTGAAGTTATACCTGATTTCACCTATATGGACTACTACAAGAGTTTTAGTCTCTGAATGCAAGAATTGAGAAATCTGATGAAACAGGATCTACTAAAAGTTTTATTGGTTTGAACTAGTTAAGAATAGGTTGAGTATAGTGATTTTGGGTCTAGTAATAGTTTTGAAGCAAAGTTTAGTGTTTTGGGTCTTGTGAGATCAAACTACAGTGAAGAGAATTGGGAAAAATTTATGTTGATCATGTGAGTTAGAGTTTGGTTGATTGGAATACCTCCCTTGCATTGCATTATTTGGTATCAAAGAACAGGTAGAAAATCATTGAAAGAGTTGAAGGTTGAAGTTTGATAGTTGGAAGGTGAAAAGACAAGATGCATCCAGAAGATACCATAGAAAAAGAAATCAGAGAGTTCAGAGAAAGGTATGCTAAGCTGAAGGAGATGACACAAAGGAGGAGTCTATTCAAGAGAAAATGCAAATGCAAAAACAAGATATGTAAAGTGGTAATAGATTCAGGTTCTATTGATAACATGGTTTCAAGTGAAATGGTTGATAAGTTGAATTTGGCAAGGATACCTCATGAAACACCCTATATAGCATCTTGGTTGAATAATGATTAGTCAATAGTGGTTAATGAGCAAGATTATGTTGAGTTTTATATTGGTCCATACAAGGATAGGGTATTATGTGATGTGTTACCTATGAGTTACTATAATTTGTTACTTGGAAGACCATGGCAGTTCAACAAACATGCCATATATGATGGTAGGGAGAATATTTATGATATTGAGAATGATGGAGTCAAGTTCACACTAACACCATTGTAGGAGGAGGATAAGGCACAAGATAAGAAAACAAGGATAGTGATGGTAGGAAAGAAGGAGTTTATAAGATATGAGGAAGACAAAAATGAAGGTGCAACCACTACAGGCTGAGACAACAAGTGTAAAGGAAGATTTAAGGTCGAAGAGTAAAGAGGATGGTGATATGCTGGTGTTAGTGACTAAAACAGAGAAGGTCAAGGATGAATTGAACATGGAAATTCAAGAAAATCTTGAAAAGCATGATGAATTCAAGAGAGGGACCAAAATTATTCAATTGAAAGCAAAAGAGGTTGTAGGACAGTCAAATACTGTCAAAATAGTGATGTGCAAGTTTGATAAAGTAGTGAAAGTAGGGGTAGAGACTCCAATGGAAGAGATAATAGGTAAAGAGGAAGTGAATAAGAGTGCAGTGATTGTGGAAAGCCAAAATGGGCTTGTGAAGTGTGGAGAGATCATGGTGGGGGCAGTGTTGTGCCCTTGAAGGCAAAGAAAATAATGGGCAGTCAAGCACTGTCAAGACAAAGGTAAGGTGTAGTTTGAATTTGCTAGGAAAAGGTGATGGTTTGGTGTCAAAAACTGATGAAGAAAGAGTCAAGGGTGAACTGATTGAGAAGACTCAAGGTTGGCATGATAATTGCATGAAAAGGAAAATATTTAGTCCTTTGGTTAGAAGAAAAGTTAGTGAGCAGTTAAGGTCTAAAAATATAGTGGTCTATATGAATGAAAAAGTAGAGATGATGAGGGCAGAGAGTTGGGTACAAGACATGATGATGGAAAGTGCAGTGAACCAAGGAAAAATTCAAAGGCAAGAGGAAAGGTTTGTAGAGGTTGAAGAGATGAGGAAGGTTGCAGTCACCCCAAGTGGTGAAGAGGTAAAGGCAGTGAGTTTGAGGAAGGTCTCAATGTTGGAAGAGACCAATGATGTGATGTTGGCAAGGAAAGGCCAAGATAAGGCCAAAGATGAGTTGGTTGTGAAGACTCCAAATGAATTGGAGAAAAGTGATGATACTGAGGTAAGTGCAGTGATTTGTCCTTTAGTGAAAAGAGTGGTTGGTAGGCAGTCATAGGCTGCCATGACAAATGTTTTTAAGATTGATTGCATAAGGGTTCCAAGAGTGGAGAACTTAAAGGTGGTTGTGAAGACAAAGAATGAGGTGAAAGTGGATGTTTGGCAAGACCAATGAGGCTTCAAGTATGTAGCAAATATGATGAGGAAAAAATCTCATGAAATAGTTGAAGAAGGTTTGTTTGAAAGTGTAAGGACAAGTGCATCATCAAGTTTTTATGAGAGAATGGTTGAAGGACATGTAGTAGGTCTGTATGCAGTAAAGAAGCAATATAAAGTTGCAAGGAAAGGAATAGTTGATGAGTTTGAGTTTGTTCCAAGGGTGAAGATGAAGACACCTCAACTTCAGATCAGAAGGGGTTTGATAATAGGTACAAGGGTAGAAAATAAAATGCTCTCAGGTGAAGGAGCAAGCAAAGGTCATTCATCAAGTGTGGAGCAACAATTCAAAGGAAATAACTGGTCTAAGGCTAGAAGCAATGTATGTTTTCTGTATCTAACTCAGTGGAAGGGATTCCCAGGTGAAAGAGAATTTGGAGATGAAGAAGACAAGTTGATCAAGCCAAGGAAATGGTGCAATACAGTCCTCATGGGACATGAGTTTTTTTTAGGCTAGTTGTATGGTGCAGGAGCACCAAGTTTAAGTTATTGAATTATAGGTCCTAGTTTGAGTTTTTGTGAGTTTGGAGTCTTTTTGATGTAATAATTCCATTTAAAGGCCATTCCTAGTGTTTTAAGTGTTATTTAAGTCATTTTGAGTTTATTTTGTCAAATAATGCAAAAAAATGCAAAATCTTGCAAAGTTGTCAAGCAAGGTTGCAAAATTGTAGTTTTGGAAGGTGAAGAGCCACCTTGTTGTGGTTCATTGGAAAATAGTTGGTAGTTGTAAGGTCATGAATGAAATTCCTTTAAAAGGCCTTGTGAACGCTTGAGGAGAGATTAGACATTGAAGATTTGAAATTCTTGAATACAAAAATCTTTTTTTTTAGAAATTTCTAAGTTTTGCCTTTATTTTTGTAGTTTTAGGCCTTTGTATGAATCCGTACAGGAACATATTGATCTACAAGTACTAGGATCAGGTGTGTGGATATTGTATCTTTGATTTGTATCCATTTTGGAGGATTTTCATTGAGTTTAACGCATCTGAGAGCTAGTTTTCTAAAATCGGCTAGTGAGCAAGTTCTTAAGGGTTTTGTCGTCTTAAATGGAGTTTGACTCATTATACCTTCTGCAAACCCCTGTAAATAAGTGGAATGTGTCTAATACAGTATTAATAGGTGTTTTAAGGAGGTTTGTGTGTAGGGAAGGTTGTTTTGCAAGTTTAGAATGATGCCCTAGATAACATTTTTGAGTGAAAAAGAGTGGTTTGAGGAGGTAAATGTGTGTAAAACTTGGGGGAAGCAGTTTTTGTTGTTAGATAAAGTGTGTTAAGGTATATTAGAACTTTTTTGAAGCATTTTCCAAGAGATTTGAGGCCTGGAACATAGTTTTCCCAAAAACCCTCCTTGGAAAGGCATAAAATGAGGTTTTCGAGATCTGGTGATTTAGTGAGTGTTTCTCTTGAAGGGAAAGGTGGATTCTGAGGTTTTGAGACCTATTAAGTGGCTGAAAAACATAAAATTGGAGTGGGATAAAGTTTTAAGGGTGGTTCCTTTGTAAAACAAGCCTAATTAGCCTTGTAGGATAGCGAAGAAGTCAAGTTTTGAAGGAGTTGGTCCTAAGTGACCATAGCTAGTTTTGAATTATGTTTAATAAGGACCAAATGGGTCCTAGAATATGGTTTCATTTTTAGGATATCCAATTTGGTGTTGAAGTTATACGTGATTTCACCTATATGGACTACTACAAGAGTTTTAGTCTTTAAATGCAAGAATTGAGAAATCTGATGAAATAGGGTCTACTGAGAGTTTTATTGGTCTGAATCAGTCAAGAATAGGTTGATTATAGTTATTTTGGGTCTAGTAATAGTTTTGAAGCAAAGTTTGGTGTTTTGGGGTCTTTTAGGTCTTGTGAGATCCACCTACAGTGAAGAGAATTGGGAAAAAATTTTGTTGATCAAGTGAGTTAGAGTTTGGTTGATTGGAAGACCTCCCCTACATTGCATCATCCACTAAGTTTATCTACCTCAAAAATTAGAATTTTTAGAGACACAATTCACAAAACAAAAAATAGAACTCCCACAACTCGAATATAACTTGGAATTCTAGACCAAACAGTGGTGGAGTACCCTCTCCACTAGAAGGTTAGAACCAAAATGATTACATGCCACTTGGAAGAGTGAATTTCGTTGATGTTGCTTTGCATAATAGTTGTAGATTGTACAAATAAAGTGCACATGCTAAGGTTTATTTCCCACATTTCATAGTAGCACGTGACATATTTCAGAGATAAGTTCATAATGTAAGAAAATCCAAGAGCCCAATGCATCTATAGAATATTAGATAGTTCCATTCAACTATGAGTATGCAATGATGGTAGAAAGATATGGGTTTTCTCATAAGGGGACAACTAATCAAGCAACAATATGGATGAGGTGAAGGCCTACCAATAGTATCGAAAGGGTCAAAATGATGCCCTCAGAAGCAACAAGACAAGAGGTCCTCTTATGAACTCTATTCTTCCAAACAACTACCAAATGCCTCTTGATTCAAAGGTCAATAATAATACACTACCTCCAAAAGTGACTATGCCTTCTTCTTTGGGGCCTAATTCCTCAATCCCTTAAAGTTGTAACCTCCTTAGGAAAATGGATGCTAATAGGTTAGGATCCTACATTACAAATAAAATCAATAAAATTAAAGTATGTATTCTCTTAGTAGAGCTAATGGAGATTCTACATGTGAAACAAACTTTTCTCCAACCTTTGTAGGATCATCTAGTTAGGGAGATTTTAGCAAAAGAGGTCACATTTTAAAGAAAATAAAGAAAAAAATAAATTTATAGTACCAACAACAAATACTCATGTAGCCACATATAAGGATAAGATAAAGTCTCCTTAAATTTTAATGAACTTGCCCATATTAGGTAAGAATCTCCACAATTTTTTAGTAGATTTTGGTGCATCCACAAATGTCATGCTTTTTATTAGTGTGCCTAAAGTTAGGACTGGCACCAATCAACTCTTCTAAGAGGGTAAATCAACTGAACAAACTAAAGTAAATATGATTGGGGAACTTGATCAAATCTGTATGTGGTTGGCTTCACATCCTCATGTCCATGATTACATTGATTTCAAAGTAGTGGACATCCTAGATGCCTATGCATTCTTTTATGTAGGGATTGGTCCAAAACACTAAATGGATGCATGAAAACTAATTTATCAAATATGTGGTTTCCATGGAGAGGTATCAAAATCCAAATGAAGATATAAAAAGAGCCTAGAATGAAGCACCTTGTTATGCCCTGCATAACCACCCCATTTTCTTGTTGATCAAAATGGGTCCCTCTTTGTGGTTTTGGTTTTTTTTTCTTTCTTGTTTTTCCTTGTTTTGGGTTTGCCTCCTTTTGTTTTTGTCTTGGGGGTTGTTTGTCTTCTTGGGCATTGTTTTCTTTTTTTGTCCTTGGTGGGTTTCAAGACCCAATACAGACCTTGGATACTTCCTGCAAGGGTCCAAGTCTGTCTTGGTCTTTCGACCCCATGTGTGTTTTGTCTTGTCGGGTTTTGATTCCCGAATTGGACCTTGGATATTTTGAACAAAGGTCCAAGTCTGATTTGTTCCCCTGATCCCGCTCCTTCGTTGTCTTGGCAAGGATCTAGTTCTAATCCAGATGTCAAACCTTTGTTCAGAAGGTCCGAGTTCGCTTCTTGGTCTTGTCCCCACTTTTTGTTCCTATGTTGGGATCGAGGATTAAACCAAAACTTGGAATCTATTTCCCAAACTCCATGTCCTATTTTTATCCCCGACCTTGTGTTCTTTCTTTTCTCATCCTACCTTTGATCCACTCAGAGATAAGAGTTCTGATTGGACTTTCTGATTGAGGTCTAGATTCTTGCATCCACTTCGACCCCAAACTCCCAACCACCTTTTGCATTAATGGAATATTGGTTCGCACGAGTGGGTTTGGTATTTAATTAGATTCCCTACATGATTTGGGTCATAATTGCATCTTCTCTTTGTGAGTTCAAGCCGTAAAGAGTGTCTGGGGTGTTTGGAGCTTTGGAGGGTCACACTCTTGTTGGTTCATGCTCGTTT
Source organism: Sequoia sempervirens (assembly GCA_007258455.2). NCBI lineage: Eukaryota > Viridiplantae > Streptophyta > Pinopsida > Cupressales > Cupressaceae > Sequoia > Sequoia sempervirens. The sequence goes on along the minus strand of VDFB02271358.1, from coordinate 1,253,153,114 downwards.
TCATGTTTCAAGGCAGGTTTAATTTTTTTCTTCAATTTTTTTTCTTTGTTCATCCCTTTATTTCTTGTTGGGTTTCTTTTCACTTCGTTGTGTCTTTTTCTTCTATTTCTTCACTTGTTTGTTTTGTTTTTTAAATTTTTTCTGCCTATTCAGGCCGTTTTTGTTTCATGCACTTGTTGAGGGTGTGTTTTGAGTTCGTTGTCCCATCAAGATTTACATTCTCGGTGTGTCTCTTTGGTGGGGTTCTCATTTCCCACCATTCCTTAGGTCGTTAGGCTTCTCCTTGACCACCTTTTGAAATTTTAAATTTCGAGCCTCGTGGGGCCTTCATCCCCACACCAACCTTTGTGTAATGATTCAGGTTCTTGGTTCCTCCCTGAACCTGATCCCTGAGCTTTAACTAGTTAAGTGTATAATTATCTTGTAGTCTCATTGGGATCCCGAGTCCCGATTGGATTCTTCACAAAAGGTTTGGATTCAATATCCATTTCTGAATCTAAAACTTGAGATCTTACTTAGTCGGTTTCCATCAGTTCTAAAGTTGCTCTCTGGTCCGATTAGGACTTCTGGTTCTAATCATACCTTGCATTAGATTGTCCAAAGTCAGGATCCTTTCGCGATTTTGAAATCCGCACGTTGTCTTGCCCTTGTCCTCTCGGGGTCTAGGATTCTGAGGAGTCCCTTTTGTTGAGGGTCTTGATTTAGTGTCCAAACTTGATCCCAATTTCTGACTCAACTTATCACAATAAGTCATTTAGGTTTGCATGAACCTGAGGGCACTTTTGATATTTGGTCCGCTCGAGCCTCCTAGTCTTGATCAGACCTAGGGTTAAAAGTCCAAGTTTTGAGTTCGTTCTCGACCTCAATTTCTTCTAGTTTAGGGCATGGTCCCATCAGATCTCTGAATTTTGATTGGAATTCCTATGCTATTGTCTTATTCCCGAGTCAGTTCCCAAACCTGATTCCCAAAAAAGGCAAGAAGTTTCTTACATTTTGAGGATTCCTTTTTGGGGTTCGAAGACCCAATGGGATATAATTAAAAAATTATCTCAGGAACTAGATTTATGAAAATGCTTTGTAGGATTATGATGGATATTTGATTGTTTTTCTAGGTTTATTATCTGTCAGATTTAGAAGAACAACTCGGTGCCAAGTAGGTGAAACAAAGAGAATAAAAGGGCAAGAAAACAAAACTTGATCTATTCCCATTGACCATGAAATATAAGTTTTAGGGAGTCCTTGTGGTTTCAAAGTTCACCTCCAAATTCATGAAAATCATAGACACATTGACCTAGAAAGCTTAAAAAAAAATACCTTCTTAGAGGACACCTCTCCAAAGGAAAAAAGGATAGTAGCATTGGGTGTCGCTCATGTTGCTTCTTTCCTAGTAGCAGTTCAATTTCTAGAGTTTATTCTTGCAGTGACAAAGATTTATAATCCAGTACAAAGAAAATGCATTGATCCATGGGGTAATTAGATAATTGACTTATCTCTTGCTATGATTAGATTGGTCTTTGACTTGCCTCCGTATACCAATTCGAGGACCATAACAGAAGCCCAAGCCGTCCAATAATATGAAATAAATGTAAGTACCCATCAAAGGTACTTGAACAAGAAATGGCTCAAGGCAGAGAGGAAGTCTATTGACAAAATTCCCACTAAGTTTAGAAGATCAGATTTCCATTCTAAGGTTGGAGATATTATCACATTGGTGTGTAGAGAATTTGGAAAGGAAGACTCTCACATGTATGATACTTGGATGTTCCATTTTATTGATGTCATTCTAAAAGGTGAATTCTTTTTGGATTGGGGGAAAATTATTTCCAATGCTATCCATGATCAAATCACCAAGTTGGACTCAAAGGAATTCTTCATGTCTTCATATGTTATTTATTGTGTATCAAGGATGGGAAATTTTCTAGGAATAAATACTGTGGGAGTTAGAGGAGGACCTGGTCAAAGAAAAGTTAGGGAGTATTATGACTAGTTAGAGCTCAAGAAAGCAAAAAATCACTTTAAGATGGTAAATGACTCTTTCTTATATGCGATGATTAGTCAATGGATAAGGGATGTGGGGTTTAGATTGAGAAAAGAGGCAATGGCCTTGGTTGGAGAATGGGGGAACTGGTTCATTCAATATCCCAAGTCAACTTACATTTCTTTGTTTGGTTATGGTAAGGCTCCATTTCTGCTGCCAAGGTGTTGTAGTGATAGGTTAATTTTGATTGAATTTTCCCAACAAATGATGGAAATTAATCTAAAGTTTTATAGAAAGCATAAGGTTGGGGGAATGAAGTGCCCCATTAATCTTGGTTACTATCAGTGCTTGTTAGTCATAGCTTCCAAGACAACCACAAAGGAGTTGCAAGCATTAAACTTGAAATAGTACCAAGCAAGGGCATATTTTGATCCAAAGAGAAATATGAATAATATATATGCATCCCTCTTCCCACATCATGAGACCAATATTGAGGAATTTTGGGCTGATCTACAGGATGAATTCAAAGTATGGAAGAGGAGATATGAAAGAATGAAAATTCCATAAATGTGAGATTTTAAGATTAAAGAAGATATATTAGAGGGGATGTCAGATAATGGCTTGACTTTGGATCCCTAATATGACCAAGATCAAGTAGGGAATAAAGTACTGGATCCCATCAATTGGATGGAGAGAAGAATGCGATATTGATGAAGTCTCTAAAGCTGTGATTGATAGGATTCTAAAGTAGATCAATATCCACATCGAAAACTATCAAGGAAGAGTTGGTAGGGAGAGAAAAGATGAAAAAGGAGAAACCTCTTCCTCCACTCCACCCAAAGAATATAAAATGCTTAAGAAGAAATCACAGGTATCTTAAGAAGACCATCCAATAATGAAAGATTTTTCAGAAGCAATGTAGAAGGCTTCCGTAACATACATGGCTGTGTTTGCTGGAGTAGTATCGAGATTGGCTGTAATGCCCGTATCAACAGTACATCCCGAGGAGGGAACAACTACAAAATAAGCCCCTACTTCACCTCCACCAACAACTAAGGCAGTTGAAGAAGAAGAAAAGAAAGGCCCAGTAATTGAAGTCACATAATCTCCCCTCCCTTCAGATACTGAGAAAATCCCTCCAGAAGGAGAGAAGGAACATGGTGATGAGGAGTATGATGTTGAGGATGTAGATTTTGGAGAGGGTAATGGTGAAGGAGAAGATTCAAGGCATGTTTTAAATGAGGCTGAGTAGTGGGAGATCATTGAGAGCACTAAAAGATAGGAAACCCAAGAAAAGGTTGAAAAAGAGAAAGAAGAACAAGAGGAAGTTTAGAGGAAGAAACTTGAGTAGGAGAAAGCTGAGAGGGAGAAGGTTGAACAGGAAAAGGCTTCTTTGTTGAAAATGATTGACCTTGCCAGTTGTTCGAAGAGACCCCAAAAGAAACCCCTTAAGCTGAACAAAAAGTGGCAACATCCATGGGAGCCCCAACATGGTTCAAGTTAAATTTGGAGACGAGGCAATAGGTTGTGGCACAACCATTAAGTTGGAAAGAAATGATGAAAGAAGTTGAGAAGATGAAACTAAAGAAGTCAAGGACCATACACTCAACTTGGATGAACAATAATGGAGAGTTGGTTGCAGAAATTTCCATGCCTATGGTGGATAAAGATAACTATGAACTTTAGGCATTAGACTATCAATTGACGATGGTCAATTTGGGTAAACATACCTGTGGCCAACAAATGTCATTGCTAGACCATGCAACCAGTTCAACAAAGTGAAGAATGGTGAAGGATAAACAAGCAAAGGATGAGCTTAAGGCTCAGGTAGAGAAAATAATTTTTTTTTGAGGGACCTTGCTTCTCCCATTACAGAGCAACCATATTTATCAGAGGTGCCCGTGCTAATAAGTAGGAAAGATGTTGAAAACCTCATAGGTTTGAAGAAGAAGGCTCACCTCTTCAAAAAATGGATTGAAAAACTCAAGAGTGAAATGGATGAATTCCTCACCACAAGATATAAGCATTATGAGGAGGATTGCTCACTAGGGGAACAACTTGAGAAATATACAATTAATGTGTGGGAAGAGGAGGAAAAATATAGGGATATCTAAGGAAACTGAAGGAAATAAATAAAGTGAGCATGTGGGAGTTGAACAAGTTAGGGATCCTAGGAGATGAGGATTCTGATTATGTCAATAATGTGCAAAGGTAATACTATTTCACATGGAGCTATTGATTGAACATAGAATAATACTACTTAGACTGCAACAAGATTTGTGCAAAGATACAAGGGTATTTGAGGGATCATCACTGTTATCATTGTCTAAGATCTAGTGCTGCCAAACCACAAATTAGATATACTGTAGGTAATTAAGGATTCTTGGAATAATAGGTTAGAAAGATTGATAGGTGTGGAAGGTGGCGATTAAGAAGTTGTGCTGGATCAATTAATGAATACAAGATTTGATACAAAATGGGCTAGGAACAATGTCAGTCAACTTTGAAATACTATTGTAGTGGCTAATGCAAAGTTCTAGAAGTCAAAGTTCAAAATTGATTGGGTAGAAAAACCTGATGAGGAGGTACTAACACAGTTGTTGGCCAATTTTGAGGAGGATAAACAATAGGGAACATGCTGAGTTTGAATTTTGAATAGAGAATATGCTATTTGACTAGAATAAAGTCAAAGATACCACTTTTTTTAACCTTCTCTATAAAATAGTAGGGTGTTGTAGTTGAATTGATGATCATGTACAACATATTTGGAAAAGGGCGCCACTTTCCTTTGCAACTAGTTTTTCTAAGTGTTCACTCTAGTTCTCCCGAGACATGCCTATATTCTTGGACTTGCATGCTAGGTGCCTTGGTTTTTAGGTTGTATGTCATGATTTTTGGAGGGAAATGTAATTTGTAATATCTCTATATATCGTATAATTTTACTCATTGTAAAGGTCAACGAATTGAAGTATGATTTGCAATCCTTAGGCTATAATAGATTTTTTTTTTTTTTTTTGTAGTTAGTTAGATTTCTAAGTTACTTAGTTTTAGGAAGTAATATCAAAGAAAATGGTTTTCCGTGCACTAGTGAAGTTTGTTGGATGTAAATGTTGCTTATTTGAATAAAATCAATAGAAGGAGCCAAATTAAAAACTACCTTTGGTCTTACTGTGAATGGTATTTTCCTATTTCCCATTGATTTGCAATTCTATGATGAGTTAATGAAATATATCATGTTATGAGATTTATTTTTGATGAAAAGAATTTGAATATGCTTATTAAAATTGCACTATGGATGAATACAATGGCATAATTATTATGATTTGTTTCATTTATTAGTTTAACTTTAGAAGGGCTTATTGAAGAATTGCATGTCTGGGTAAAGGATTAATATTTCTTCACATTTTTTGTTCTAAAACCCCTTGGGATATCTTTTTCTATTTATTTAAAATTCGCTATTAGTTTAGATCTTTGAAATCAAAATACCTAATTTGTTACCATCGACCAACAGGCCCTTTGAAAATTATAGTCACATTGACCACTTGATAAAACAACATAGTTGTGAACCAACTCTCGAGACCGTGGAAGATAATCGATTTTACAATTAGTAGTCTTTTTCAAGAGAGGTGAAGTTGTTTATAGGCTTGCCTATGTTGCATGTGTCAATTTTTCCATCAACAGAACTGGCACTAGAAGGAGGGCCCATTAGGAAACAAGATGAAGCGTATTGGTTCTTTCTTGCCCAATAGGTTTGAATGAGTCTTGAGATATACTCCCTGCAAGGAGCCATTCTTGAACTCATATTTCCTACTCAGCCTAGAACGATTCGTGGGAATAGAGTTGCACCACCAGTAACCCCACCTGGATTTTTTCTTATATCGCAAGTACATCAACCCAATTCACCTCCACTAATGGAATTTTTTGTAGGAAACCCATCACCCCTAGGAACCATCCTAGGGGGTATCCATGATATGACAAAGAACCCAAAATGAATTTGTCCCAGATACGCTCATGGAGAATCGAGAAGTACAAAAGAGCATATTCAGGCATACAAAGATGCATGTGTAAGGGCTCAAATAGAACATTAGAACATCAAATGTAGGCTATTCCCATATTCACTAGGGTACATGGCCTACAATTGGTATTTAAACTTATGTACTGGATCCATTACCAGCTGGGAAAATCTAGAAGCTTCCTTTATCAATCAGTTTTGGGTCTACGTAGACCCTGCTATCCTTTACCACCAATTTGCCACCATTAGAAAGGAACCCAATGAACCATTACCCTTGTTTAACACCCAATTCTAGAGGATGTACAAGAGATTGTGGCCACCCTACGTGGTTGTCGAGAACATTGCAATTCAGGCATACCTCAAAACCATAAACCCATTAACTGCTCTCATCCTGCAAAGGATTTATGCGGATGCAAAAATTGACTCTTTGGCCAAAGTGTACCACTTTGCTATTAAACACTATGGGAGGAACACTACCCTCATTAGGATACCTAGAAATACCTAATCTAATGATAGCAATCAACAATGCAATTACCAATGACACTCCATTGATGAATACAGTCCCGAGAATTTTTGATTTGACATATGTGCATTTGTAGAGATACACCCCTCACCCCAGTTACCATGGCTTGATAACATAAACAATCACACTCAATCCAACATAACAAAAAATATAGGATGAATTATTTCCTCCAACAACATCATCCCCATAACAATTTTGGGGGACATAATCCTTAAGTAAATCTGTCATAAACACAACAAATTAACCAGTTTGGGACAACTATAGATAACAAAAAAATTGCTCGCTTATCATTGAAGATGAAAACATTGAAGAAAACTCTATCCAAAGTGACTAATGAGATGGCTCAAATTAGGAAAACCCTCCGCAAAACCAAAACCAGTACCCAAACTAGGGGGTTATCAAAATCAGAACAATAATCAAAATAAGAGGAATTTTCAATACCAAAATAGAGGATATAATCAGAGGCCTTAAATAGGAAATGGGATAGGATGCCAAATAATGGTGGGGTAAAAAATAACAACCAGACCAATAATGGTCGAACCCACACCGCTAATGTAACAAATTTAAACTTCTTGACCAACTGGTGTAGACTACATGATACTGTCACTCATACTAAGGTGAACTTCTTAGGCATGGAGAAGATGATTAAAATAGCTTAGGACGATTCCAAATCTACCCAAACCAATGCTAATAGAAATAATGGGCATGCAGATACTGCCATGGCTTTTGAGATGATTGATGATTTCAGATTCTCATTCCAGGAAGACAATGAGCCTGAAATTGATACCTATGATGCTCAAGCTTTCCAAACCAAAGGGGGTCACTTTTTGAGGAACCAAATCAAGGGACCATTTACTACTTCTACCCCCTATTGGAAATTGAGTACCCCCGAATCTTAGAGCTAATAATAACCCTTAGCCACCTAAGGGACCAATTGAAGGTTTGAGTAGAGGGAATCCCCTCTTCACTCCCAAATAGTAGTACCACAATGATATGGACTGTGTGAGGTAAAATGTGTATAATAAACAAGATCGCACATGCAATGAAACATTTAACATTAAATATTTGGATCAAAAACTAATCTAATGAATACAAAAGCAGAATCTCTAAAATCGTTACATTGTTCTCTATTCTCAAGGATCCTTTAAATCATTAGTGCTCTAAGATTTGGTATATGAACTATGATTGGTTTGGATGACAACCTAATAAATGAGATGCTGTAAATGCAAGGATCTAAGTTCCTACATGAAGGATAAACTATGTGATTGAAGCCATGATGCTATGAAATTAATATTGCTGTGATAAAATGAAGATTATACTATGATAATGATACTAAATGCTATGGTAGGAATGTTGTATGAAAGCTAAGATGATAACTAAAATGCAACTATAAACTAAGACATGATTCTAAATTAATATGATACTACAATGCAACTTGCTAAATACTAAATCAAGATCTATGATCATTAAATGCTCTCAATATTTCTGCATAATAAGTTTTCTCAAAGATGGGATTGCTAAATGCTGTAGAATGGGCTTGTATTTATAGGATTTCCAAAGGATCTTGTGATGTGGCAGCAATCAACGATCAAGATTTCAGCATGAGAGATGAACGGTGGAGATGGAAGAAGTTAGGAAGAATCATGGAGTTCCCTTGACCAAGGGCAACATGCCAAATGTATGAGAGAATAAAATGTGTGAGATTGCCAAATGTCCAAAGTTTATTTTGGAATTGGTTGAGAATAATGCAATTTAAATATTAGACATATTTAAATACATTTGACACTTGATGAGGTGGCAAGAGGAAAATTTGTAGACATGCGCTTAAATTCCAAATTTGGGATTTAAATTTAGTGAAAAATTATTAATTAAATAAAACAAACTATGTGAATTTGTTTATTTAATTAAAATAGAAGAATGTGATTTTAGATTGAAGAATTAGAAGAGTATGAACTATATAAATAAATTTGGAATTTATTTATAAGTAGATGAATTAAAGGGGTTTATTAATTAAATAGGTTGTATTTAATTAATTGATTGTCTTGACTGATTTTAGGTGTATACATTTTGCCCCTCTTTGAAGTAATGTGTTTACATGTTGCTTCAAAGAAAAATTTGCTGCTGATGCCGACAATTTTTTTTTTCGATGCCCCAAACATCGATTTTCAGGTGATGACGGATATATGCCCCCTCAAGAGATAAATTGATGAATTTTTGAATTGTTTGGATATTTTGAAAATTTGATGATTTCAAAATTTTACGATTCAGAAATGATTTATCTCCCGCAAAATGATGTTTAAGTCACCAGGTGATGAAATGATTAATTAAGTCCCTTTGAAAAGTAAAATAAATCAATCCCATAAAATCCCACTTAATTAACCTTAAAAAGGGTAAAAAGGTGATTTAAAACTTCATTTGTGCATTTGCAATTTGGAAATTGAAAGTGATTGAGTGATTGAGCCACTTTGGAGAAATATGGTGATTCCTTGCCACACACATCGATTCGAGTGTGTGCAACACCACAACCGCCTGACAGCGTATGAACCTCTGGTATGTACCCCAAAAACTTCCCTCGTAAATTGTGCAATTTGTTTTTTGTGCCTTTTTTCACATTTGAATTCATATTTAAATGTTCTAGCGCATCTAGGCTCTGACGTAGCACATTCATAGACTGTAATAGCACATCTGTAGTTTTAGCACATAGGGTTAATAAATTAGCTCATTAGGAGTTTTAGCGCAACCATGTCCAGATTTAGCGCATAGGTAGATTTTGCGCATTCACCTAGTGAAACAATGCATTGATAATGTTTGATAGCACATAGAAACTCTATTATGGCACATTGAAGGCCTGTTTTAGCACATCCATGAATTTTTGTAGCGCATCCATGTTTTTAGCACTTTAAGAAACTATTTTAGCACATTGAGGCCAGAATGATAAATTTTTGGTTAGAATCCATGATTGTGATGATTTTTTATCGCGTCAGCCTTTGATTTGATGTTGTTTGATGATGTTGATAGATTATATGTTCATTGATCTCATGATAGGTGAGATGCAATGATTGATACTGATAATTGACCTCATGATAGGTAAGGATCAATGATAGTTTGATTGATAAACCTCATGATAGGCAAGGTTGAATGATAGATTGATTGATAAACCTCATGATAGGTGAGGTTGAATGATAGATTGATAAATAAACCTCATGGCAGGTGAGGTTGAATGATAGATTGATTGATAAACTTCATGATAGGCGAGGTTGAATGATAGATTGATACTCACGATTTTTGATCAAAGTCTCACCAGAGCTGATTAGATTGATAGACTGATTGATTTTGATTGATTGAAAAGATTACTGATTTGCGATATTTTGTGATGATAGGAGCCTTTGAATAATCTATAGATTCAAGAGCGTTTCCATAGGACGTGGGATTTGATACCCCACCTGGTGTAGGCTGAGGTAGCCGTTATTGCATGATGCAAATTGTCATCTCTGATATATATGCCCTAGATTAGGATTAACAGGGGTCTATTGACAACTTTAGTAGAGAGGTGGCATAGTGAGCATAATACCTTTCATTTTCCCACTGGCGAGATGACAGTGACCCCAGAGGATGTCTATCAGATTCTACGGATACCTGTTGTAGGAGAGCTGGTATTAAATGATTCTACTAAGTAGGGCGGGACCGATGCACTTCATAGAGTCTTTGAGGACAATTAGATATGCAACTATAAGATTCCCTGGAGAGAGATGTTTGATGCTTTTGCTACACTGCCATGCATACTTTCCAGATTTATTGGAGGGTTCCTTTGTCTTGATTGCAGGTCAAAGGGAATTTCAGTTGGATGGGGTAGGATTCTTCAGAGCATGATTGCTCAAGGTACCTGATATGCCTGGGGATGCTATATGCTCACTCATTTGTACCATGATTCACACCAGGTTGTATACCTTCAAGGGGCCAGTTTTTCAGCAAGAGTCATGTTGCTTCAGATATGGGTGTGGGAGCATATAGCTGTCACGCGACTAGTTGCAAAGAGACAACATCCTGCCATGAGACCCTATGTTCATGCTTATACAAGTCTAGTTGCTCAGCCTAGGTTGGGAAAACTGGAGTATTGGAGGAGAGTACTTGATGATCTGGAGACGGTGACATGGCAACCCTACCTTGATTGTGAGCAGTGGCTGGAGGATGACACTAAGATGTCATTTTTGTGTCAGTCTATGTACCTGATTGAGCAGACCCGATTCATCATTGAGAGATTTTTTCTCCAGAGGGTGTCAAGATAGTATGGCCAGGTACAGGGCATGCCCTAGGGAGTGACACATTATGTGTGGCGACAGATGGATGTGACAGAGTGGGGACCGTGTTTGTCCTATGATGCTGCAGTTGTGGAGTTTTGAGGTCTACATGCCATCATTTGGGATATTCATCTAGAGATCATTGAGGATTCGATATCCAAGGAGTATGTGTAGTACCTCTTCTTACATCCATTCCCATGGATCACCAGCCTAGATGAGCTAGTGCCATTTTTAGATGATGAGGAGAGGGCAGTAGTACATTGACGTAGGCAAAGGGGAGATGTGGGAGAGGAAGAGGAGGAGGAGGCAAAGAGAAGTGATGACAGGGATGGAGATGGAGATGATGGAAGTGGTGGAGATGGTGATGGGGGCGATGGAGATGAAGGTGATGGTGGTGGATGAGATGAGGGTAGTGGAGGGATAGTGATTAATGTTTGAGATTTTAGAGTGCCTCGTAAGAGGTGATAATTGGTAGCGGCAGCCCAACAACACGTACAAATTAGGTTGCCTTCTAAGCAACAACATACTCAGATTGCTGAATTACAGGTATAGGTGCAAACATTGCAGGGTTAGTTAGAGCAGGTACAAGATTTACTTCAGGCACAAACCTAAGCCTAGCCTCAGACACAGGGATATGTTGCCATGCTTACTACAAAGAGGGATACTCTGAGACAGTGGGTTGAGCAGGTAGAGGGTGTAGCATAGAGACTACAGAGGGATGCAGAGGCTACAGGATCAACAAATTACTTTCAAAAGGTATGACACTCTACCAGGGAGGCAAAGTTATATAGACTAAAGTATCATGAGGTCATTCCGCCAGAGCACCAAGAGAGCTTCACCTAGTCTGGAAATCACACTCATACCAAGACTACTAGTAGGGGTGTGACACAACTGCTTCTAAGAGATCAGAGAGATCCTGGTGCAGGTCTTTCTAGTGGGGGAGGCACTGATCCAGTGATGCTGATACCGTCTAGGGGGAGCATGACATAACTCAGATATATGATGAAAAATTTGCTGCATTTTGAGACAGTTGATGATGTACTTCTTGATTTGAGACATTATGATACACTTCCATTTTTGACATTGATGTATCTCTTTATATATTTGGATATCCATGTACATTTGACATTATATGATTTTGAGGTTATATGATATGCGGCGATGATTATCGATCTATGTGTCTATATGTGATCTATGATGGATGTATATGATGGATGCATTTAATTTTTTCTTTATGATGCTTATATGATGCCTATATGATGCTTATGTGATGCTTATATGATGATTATGTAATGTATGCAATGATGATATGATAATCCATGATTGATGGTTATATATGATTTATGGATGATGTTTTATGCTATGTGAGATGGATATGATTATGCAAATGATGTATGATGTTTATGTATGCTCGTGTAATGATTATGGATGTAATGATGATATGATGATATATGGCTGATGATTGTATATGCTCTTATGCATGATGCTTTATGCTATGTGAGGTGGTTTTGATTATGCAAATGATGTGTGATGTTTATGTGATGATTATGCTGATCTCGTTAGTCTTTTGTCAGTCTTGGATTTGAGTAATAAAAAAATTATCTTCACTACTGGTTTTAGATGTTCATAACAATGACATTATATCCTTGCTGACCAATCAGATTTCTCTGCAACTTTTTCTTCTCAGAAATATTACTCTGCTGGATATGTCTTTCAATCTTCTTATACCATGTCATGTTCTTCAACAAATTTTTCTTCTTGGAAATCTTACTCTACTGGATATGTCTTTCATTCTTCTTATCAAACCATTTTCTTAATCCATTAATAATAAATGAAATGAATTTTGATTATGCAAGTGAGATGCAATGCACTTCTTTTTTTGTTTTCTGATGTGGATATTATGATGCGATGTATAGATGGATGAATGATGTGATAATGTATATATGATATGAGAATGCTTTCTAAATGTATGCAAATGATGATGCAACTGATGTGTTTTTGGTTAATGCCAAATATACTCAATCCATTAATGATAGAGATAACATCCTTTTAAAAATTGTTCCAGCCTTAGAAACCCCATAAATACAGATTAAAACTAACATGGATGCAATCTAACTTAACCATGCAGATATAATATGCAAAGGTTGTCATCATAACAACTGATTTTTTGTGCTTTTTATCATCATTGAGCTTTTAAAATGTTGAAAGTGAGTACAAACAATGATGGTATAATTAGACCATGATGACTTGAGTACTACTTCCATGATTTTTGATATTGCAAGTTAACACAAGCATCTAGGTATGATTGAACCGAGATGACCTGAGCATTTCTTGCGTAAACAGACAAGAGTTAATCATTTTCCTATGCAAATTCAGAATGTCATCAGTGATACTTTGTAGATCACATCTCATGACAATTTATACAGTAATAATGATCAACTCACAAATAACAGTCAAAGAAAAATCATACTCCTTTCGAGCTCCTCTAGTTCAATACATCATCGAGTTGCTCCAAATATATGACAACAAAAATCAAAGTACAAAAATTGAACATTCATGCTAACATGATAAAGCCATGATTTAGAAGGAACATCATCCATTTAAGGTTTGCTTTGACTTGATTGATTTGGTTGTTTGATTGAATGGTTAATGTGTTACTGATGGTGATTAATGTTCAATGTTGGGTTTTGCACTATGATTTTTGTGTTCGTTGTGTTTTCCTATTGCTATTTATCTGTTGGTTTAAGCTCAAAGTTTATTGCCCCCAGTGAGTTGAGGATTTTACCCCCCGTCTAGGGTTAGACATGACTGTGATACCGGGATATGTTCATGAAGCTTTCTGATGATAGGTAGATTGATGGCGAAAGCGAATGGTCAACATGCTCAAATAGATGGAAAAGATAACCTATCACAAATAGTGCCTATTGCCAGGCGTTCACTAGTTTTTATTGCACTTTTTTAGATTTTATGATTTTTTTTTACTTTTAACCTTTTTTGTATTTTTCAAATTTTTTATTTTTTTGTATTTTTCTCTTTTTTTATGATTTTTGATCTTTTATGATTTTTTTGGATTTTTGATTTTTTTTGATTTTTTTTGATTTTTTGAATTTTTGAAGGACATTTAAGATGGAATGAGATGACCAATTTTTTCCCTAATCTCGTCAAGAACAAAGGAAGAAGATGAGACATGGATTTTGATAAGCCAAGAGATATGGAATGGAAGAAGGCTAGGATAATGATAATGACTGAGATGATCAAGATCAACTAGATGAGATACAGACACAAGGTCCAAGTACTTTGCCCCTATTCCTCATCAAGACCAAGGAAGGGAAGAAATGATGTATTTAGAAAGAATGATGGAATATGGATAAGGTGAAGGATATAATACGAAAGATATGGACAAAGCGAATATGATAAGATATATGATGTTCAGGAAGATCCTTAAATTTTTCAAGATCAAAGGTGGAAATGTGGAAGATAATATATGTATGATAGGAAGATTGAAGAAGGACTTAAGCATCACATTTCACAACCAAATAACTCTTGAATACATGCTCTAATAAACTATGGAAATGGGAAAATAGACTCCTAAATGTTGGCAGATTTAGTGTATGATGAGATAATGGATAGGAGGTTGAAAGGTTTGTTGATGGATAGATGGAAAGGATGGAAAGATCAAAATTGGAACACACCTTGAAGGGTGGTGGAGTAATGGAGGAAAAATGGATTTGGAAGGTGTGAGGTTTTTAAATGGAAGATTGGAGGAAGTTTTTGGATCAAAAAATTTGGATGCCAATTTAGATTTTATTGCTTCTATGAGACTTTTAGGAATCCACATGATTTTTGACTTTGATATTTGCTTTGTGGGCCTTTGTGGCCTTTGAGATTTTTCTCTTTGATTTATAGACCTTTGTGGTCTTGGAAATTTTTCTTTTTGCTTTGATGGGCTTTTGTGGCCTTTTGAAATTTCCTTTTGATTTATGGACCTTTGTGGTCTTGGAAATTTTTCTTTTTGCTTTGATGGGCATTTGTGGCCTTTTTTATTTTTCTTTTGATTGTGAATCAAATTTTCTTTTATTTTTTCATGTCTCTTCGAGGAGACATGTTGATCCTTTGATACATGTGAATTTTGATATGGAAGCTTTTGACATTTGGCACCCAAATTGCTTCCAAGAGCAATAGGAGAGATGGATGGAGATGAATGGTATGGAGGTATCATGGATGAGTTGCTGAAGGTAGAATTTTGAAAGGGCATCAAGGATGTGTGCCTTTGTTGTTCTTGAGGAATAGGATATGGACCTAGGATAGATGGAAGGTTTGATGAACTAGGATGAGGACCTAGGATAAATGGAAGGTTTGGTGGATTAGGATGAGGCCCTAAGATAGATGGTAGGTTTGATAGACTACGACACTTAGGTGTATAACCAAGGCCATGGTAATATGAGTTTTCTTGAGAAAAAAGGGGTTCTAGGATACCTTGTTCATGAAGGCCTAATCCTTTGCCTTTGTAGTTCATACTTTGAAACATTCATTTACCAATGGGATATGTATTGTTTGTGAAACACGATGAAAGTCAATTTTGAGGAGGATATGATATGGATGAAAGGATTGGTGTTGGAAGTAAACCAAAGCGGATGAAGGTGTAGGATTCCAATTTGTATGTGTGGGGTTCATGAATAGCTTGACTAGGTGTGATAGGATCTTGACCTGGGGATGATGGGGTGCTTTGATCTTGACATGGAAAAGAATCAAGAGGTGTAGGAGATGGAGTAGCTTGCTCTTCATTAGGTATGAAATCATCATGAAGTGGTATGAAAGGAATATCTTGATCTTGGGGAGGATGAACATCCTCATGGAATGAAAGGATATCTTTGGATGGAGGTATATCTTGATCTTGATGACGAAGGGAATCATGAGATTTTGTAGAAAGCATATCTTGATCATCAGATGGTAGGACATCATTAGATAGAATGGAAGAACTATCATGCTACTAGGATGCAATGGAATCCTAAGATGGTATGGATTCATTAGATGGAGTGGAAGGAGGACTTGGAAGGATACTTTTCTCTTGAGATGGAAGGGAATCATCATGGATGAAAAGTGAAAGGAGGAGATCATAATAAAATTATTGAGAGATGGGATCTTGGTCAAAGATTGGACGAAGAGATTGACATGAATCATTAGATGTAGAAGGTATGATAGAAGAGGATGGTTGGATGTAATCGTTGACTTGGGTGAAAGAATCATGAGGTATATTTTGGCTTATGGGAGATAAAGATAGATGCATGACTTGGTAAGATTGTTCAATATCATTTGTATTTGAGGACTTTGATTTGGGTTTCTCATTTAACTTTTTCAAGAATTCAAAGACATTGAACTTGGATGATGTAGTTGTTGGTGGAGAAGGTATCATGTCCATATTTTTTTCAGAGGAATAAGAACAAATGTCTCACAACAAATATCTCTTTATGGTTTCCCTTTGCATATCAAGGATATATTGTTGAAGGTTTTGTATTTGTTGAGTTAAATCATTCAATTGATCCTCATCTATTTCAAGTTGATGAAACCAGCGAAAATAATTTCCTTTAGTTTCTGCCATGATAGTTTTGTTTTGAAAAAGATCCCAAATTTTGATTTTTAATTGTCTAACAGAAGGTGAATTTTTCTCTCTGGTTTAGGATTTACTGGATGCGCTAAAACAAGGACCAAATGCACTAAAGGATGGCACAAATTCTCTAAAATGTGACTTGGATGTGGTAGATTGTTCTTGGGATGCGATAATAAATGACTCAGATGTGCTAAATAATGAACTAGATGTGCTGGAGGATGTATTGAATGCGCTAGAATGTGGATTAAATGTGCTAAGATATGCTAGGGATATGCTAGACTACCCCTCCTAGATGTGATTTTGACTGGGTATCCTGTAAGTGAATGCACCAAAAGGATCTGCAATTGCACTAGAATATGAAACCTATGTGCTGGAAGATGACTTATATGCGCTAGCAAATGGACGAGATACGTTGGAAAAATCTAGTGATGCGCTAGACAAAGAAATGGATGTGCCAGAATAGTCAATGAATGCGCTAAATTGGATCCTAGATGCACTAGAACATTTAAATCCAAATTTAAATGTGAAAAAAGGCACAAAAATGAATTGCACAATTTATGAGGGAGGTTTTTGGGGTACATACGGAAGGTCTGTATGCTGCCGGGCGGTTGTGGCGTCGTATGCGCTTGAATCGATTAAGTGTTTTTGACAATCTATCTGGTTGTTTTTTTTTGAATATAAGTGTTTCCAAGGTGTAATCGATTAACAATAAATTTTGCTTGGTTTCCAATTTGCAAATTATGTGAATTAAGTGCTTTAAATGGATGATTTTTTGAATTATGACTCCAAACACAACAAGTTGTCAAACAATTGTTTCCACCTAGGAACTAAACATTGATTGTGTATTCAAGAATCTAGTCCGATTCCTTTGATTTCCACTGGTATAACACAAGAGAAGATAATTCAAGAACTTTTCTATTCTCAAGGGTCACTTAAAATACCACAACCCACATCTTAAAACTATGTCAGCTCACACAACCGTGTCACCCCCTAGAGGGCGCCTGTGTTTTTTCCTTTCCTGAGTCTTAACCAAAGTCGAATCCTCCAATTTTGGCCAAGGATCTCTGATAGTTATATGGTGAGTGTCTTGGGGGAAAATTCTTCCCTCCCCTTGCACCGTGATATAGAAAGTGTTCAGAAACTGACTCAGCTGGCTTCTACACTAAGGTTTGTAATAAGGGTTTCCATTTAGTGCGAAAATAGATAAAATCCCTTAGGAGACCTCCCAAACTTTAGAACAAAGGCTTTGGGGATGGTTATCTTGCACACTACAGTTGAATTGCAGACTTTCCCCAAATTCACTTTTGATTATAGTGGGTTGGAAAACCTGGCTTTGGTTGTTCCCACTTAGGTCGTTTGCGTAGGGTGAGTAATTTTTCCCACTACGACATGCCTTCTGAAGGTGTTAATAAATCATAAAATAGTGATTCTGGCATTCTAGTCACCCAGTTAAGGGGAGAGTATAGGCCTATCACTTCAAGCACAAAAGACGAGGGGTTCTTTGACCTTTTAATTAAACTATGTTCCTAATTTAATCAAAGAAAGCATTAGAATAACTCTAGCCCCTGCATACATCATCAGTAGTTGCATAATATTGTCTTTGACCAATGTATTATGCACTTGCAACACATAAAACATTAATTAGTTCTCAGAATTTTGAAATTTTGCAAAATTAAGCAAATGTGCTAAAACAATCATCCTATGTGCTAGAAGATTATTTGTATGCGCTAAAAGAACTATCCAATGTGCTAGTAGAACTATTGAATGTGCTAGTAGAACTATTGAATGTGCTAAAAGAATGATTGAATGTGCCAGAAAACCCCCTTTATGCGTTGAAACCAATGATGTATGCACTGAAAGATCCTCTGGATGTGCCGTAAAAAATACTGGATGCACTAAAATACTTTTCTGATTCACCAAAAGAACTCACGGTCGTGCTAAAAGAAGTTCATGTCCAACCTGTTCACAAAAACTTTTCCAGAAATGGTTAAAAATGGGGCTAGGCCCCACGGTGGGTGCCAATTTATGTGTGAGGTAAAATGTGTATAATAAACAAGATCACACATGCAATGAAACGTTTTACATTAAAGATTTAGATCACAAACTAATCTAATTGAAAACAAAAGCAAAATATCTAAAATCGTTCCACTGTTCTCTATTCTCAAGGATCATTTAAATCATTATTGCTCTCAGATTTGGTATATGCACTATGACTGGTTTGGATGACAACCTAAGAAATGAGATGTTGTAAATGCAAGGATCTAAGTTCCCACATGAAGGATAAACTATGTGATTGAAGCCATGATGCTATGACATTAATACTGTTGTGATAAAATGAAGATTATGCTATGATAATGATACTAAATGTTATGGTAGGAATGCTATATGAAAGCTAAGATGATAACTAAAATGCAACTATAAACTAAGACATGATTCTAAATTAATATGATACTACAATGCAACTTGCTAAATACTAAATTGATCTATGATCATTAAATGCTCTCAATATTTTTGCATAATAATTTTTCTCAAAGATGGGATCGCTAAATGCTGTAGAACGGGCTTGTATTTATAGGATTTCCAAAGAATCTTGTGATGTGGCAGAAATCAACAGTCAAGATTTCAGCATGAGAGATGAACGGTGGAGATGGAAGAAGTTAGGAAGAATCATGGAGGATGTTCCCTTGACCAAGGGCAACATGCCAAATGTATGAGAGAATAAAATGTGTGAGATTGCCAAGTGTCCAAAGCTTGTTTTGGAATTGGTTGAGAATAATGCAATTTAAATATTAGACATATTTAAATACATGTGACACTTGATGAGGTGGAAAGAGGAAAAGTTGTAGACATGTGCTTAAATTCCAAATTTGGGATTTAAATTTAGTGAAAAGATTATTAATTAAATAAAACAAACTATGTGAATTTTTTTATTTAATTAAAATAGAAGAATGTGATTTTAGATTGAAGAATTAGAAGAGTATGAACTATATAAATAAATTTGGAATTTATTTATAAGTAGATGAATTAAAGGGGTTTATTAATTAAATAGGTTGTATTTAATTAATTGACTTTCTTGATCGATTTTAGGTGTATACATGGACTATAAATTGGTTGGAGAAATGTAGAAGGTTAGGACTAGCTTGTCTTTCTTTGATGTCTTGAAGTATTCCCCGCTCAATGAGATCTCTTTATGAAATCTTTAGCCGAAGAGGATCATCCCCCCAAAAAAATTTCTTATGTCTTCTCTTCTCATCTTCCTGCTCCTTATACTTATTGTTCATGTCCTTCAAGTGTTTTTGAACTTGACTATGCAATGTTTCCATGAATTATGAAATTTTTTCTACTTCTGCACTTCTCTTATCCTCCATATTGATGTCTGTGAGCTCTGCAAATCCTCTAAGATGTGTCCCTATCACAATCTAAAATGGTGTCTTCCTTGTACTACAGTTTACTGAATTATTGTATGCACTTTGTTTGTGGTAAGACTATATCCCAGTTTCCTACTTTAACTCCAATCAATCTTAATAAGTTACCTAGACTCTTGTTTACTACCTCTGTTAGAGCATCTATTTATGGGTGATATGACGAACTAAACTTCAGGTTTATCTTCATCTTCTTCTACAATATACTCCAAAAGTATCTAATGAACTTGGTGTCCTTGTCTGAAACTATAATTTTTAGTAGTCCATGCAATCTTATAATATCCTTGAAAAATAGGTCAGAAACATGCACAACATCATTAGTCTTCTTGAAAGGAATGAAATGTGCCATCTTAGAAAATATATCCACTACCACCATTATAGAATCATATCCTCTTTGTGTTCTTGGTAATCCTAATATGAAATCCATGCTTATATCTTCCCAAGGTCTCTTCGGTATTGATAAAGGTTTATACAATCCAGTATTCTAACTAATCCCTTTTGTTACTTGAAAATTTTTACAATTTTGAGCATGCTTCCTGACATCCTTATAGATATGAGACCAAAAATAAATTTCAATCACAAAAGCTACTATCGTATCTACCCCAAAATGTCTTGATAGTCCTCCACTATGCTTCTTCTTAATCAAATTCTCCCTCATTGAACTCCTTAGAGTACACAACTGATTTTCCTTGAACGACATATCATCTCAAATAAAATAATCCAACCATTGACTCCTATCTATCACTACTAGTTCCTTACATGCTTTCCATGCTTCAGCAAAATCTGGATCACCCTAATACATGTGTTTTAGTTCTTCAAAACCTAATACTTCTATCTTCATTCTTGTCAACAAATTCCTTCTTCTACTCAATGCATTTGAAAATTTATTTGACTTACCACTCCTATGCTTCAAAACCAACGCATAACTTTGCAAGAACTCAACCCATATCATATGTCTCTAGTTAAAATTATCTCGACTATTCAAATATTGCAAGGATTGATCATTAGTATACAACAAAAACTCCTTAGGAAATAAATAATGTCTCCACTTCTTCAAGGCTTGAATTATGGCATAGAACTCTTGATCATAAACTAAATATTTCCTTTTGGAATCATTCAATTTCTCACTAAAATAAGCTATTGGTCTCCCTTCTTGACTTAACACTACTCCAATTGCATTTCTACTGGCATCACAATCAACTTGAAATACTTTATCAAAATAAGGTAATGCTAACACTGGTTGCTCTGTCACTTTTTGCTTTAGTATTTCAAAACTTCTTTGTGCTCCGGATGTCCACTTAAAATATTTTCTATCTCCTCTCATTTTTCTATCATGGGTATGCAAATGCTACTAAATATCCTGATGAATTTTTCGTAGAAACTTTCTAATCCATGAAATGATCTTACCTCCCCAATGTTTATCAGTGTAGGCCACTCAATAATTGCTCTAACCTTTTGAGGGTCCATCTTTAATCCTTCAAAAGAAATGAAAAAATCCAAGTACACAAAATCTATCTTCATAAAGCTACACTTCTTGATGTTTATCAACAATTTATCCTCCCTCAACCTTTGTAATACTTGTCTAATGTGCCACAAATGTTATTCTCTAGTCTTAATGAAAATTAGGATATTATCCAAATAGACAACAAAATTACCCAATAAATTGCTTCAATACTTCATTCATAAACATCATGAAAGTGCTAGGTGCATTGGTTAATCCAAAAGGCATCACTAACCACTCATAAAACCCTTAATTAGTCTTAAATATTTTTTTCCACTCATCTCATTCTTTGATTCTGATTTGATGATATCCACTCTTTAGGTCAATCTTTGTGAAATACTTTGTTCCACTCAAACAATCCATAATGCCATCCATCCTTGGTAATGGGAATATATACTTGATTGTGATATTATTGATTTCTCTCAAGTCTGTACACATCCTCCATTCTCCATATTTCTTTGGTGCCAATATAACAATTTCCACACATGGGCTTAAGCTCTCTCTAATCAATCCCTTCTTCAAAAGTTCTTGTATTTTTTAGTTTAACTCTACATTTTTTGTAGGTGTCATCCTATGTGCCACTTTGTTAGGAAAAATTGCTCCAGGTATTAGATCTATCTAATGAATGATGCTCTAGACCAGTGGTAATCCATCTGGTATTCTTTGATATGATGTCCTGATATTCTGTCAATAGTTCAACTACTTCTGTCTGCAGTGGATCTTCATCCTTTGCAGTGGAATTCTCTATCTCCTGATTACTACACTTCTTTAGAATCAACAAAAAACACATGTTCTCATGCCTCAATCCTTCTAGAAACTCCCTTCCATCTACCAAACATAGTTTTGTAGTGCTACAAACATCACTTTTGTCCTCTTCTCCCAAAGGTATCAATATATGTCTCTTGCCATTTGAAGTCAAAGTATAGGTATTTTTTCTCCCATCATGAATGAATTTTCTATCATATTTCCATGGTATTCCTAAAAATAAATGGCATGCATCCATGGGCATAATATCACACAACATTTCATCATTATACGAGCCTATATGAAATTTTACCAAACACTGCTCACTTACCAAGATCTTATGTTCATCCTGAATCCATGCTACCTTGAGCACAAATTGGTATGATTATTCAATGGCTGTCATCTTCACCAAGTTAAATTCTTCTTGGTTATTTTTTCTTAGTCCATTGATGTACTATGCAACCTTCTCCTTGCTTACTTCACTATGTCCAACTCTAATGATCATCTTGTAAAATTCTTCAATATACTCCTTCATAGATTTCTCCTTTTGCCTAAGATTCTGCAATCTCTTTAACAATTCAAGTTCATAATCAACATGTATAAATTGATTCTTCAAATTTATCACCATCCTATCCCACTTTGTGATTTTCAACTTTCCCCTTCTATTCCTATCCAATTGAACTTCTTTCCACCATATAACAACATGTCCTTTTAGCTTAGTTTTTGCAAATCAGACTCTTTTTGGATCTTCAATTCATTCATGTTCAAAGTGTTCTTTCATATCATTGATCCAATCAATCAATTCCCTAGGGTTTAAATTTCTCATGTAAATTTGAATTTAAATTCTAGGTCTCTTACCAATCTTAGAAATAGATGTTAACATATTTACCTAATCTGAGTCTTCTTCTTCTAGGTTTTCTTCATTTTGGTTTGCAACATGATCTAATTCATCATCACTTTCATTCACATGTCTAGGGTTTAGACCTCTCCTTCTATCTTCTTCTACAATATCCAACCAGAATCTCATTGCCCTCATTATCTCTAACATTTCACCCATTCTTCTAACAACATTTTCCATAACAAGTGCTCTTCTTGGCGAAATCTCTTTCCTTGGATTCGGTGCAACTACATCAATTTGGTGATCTGGCTACAAGGTCTCAACTACCTCATAGTCGACTCTCAGTTAAAAATACTTGCAAGCTTCCTTAGGTCGGTGATCTATTCACTATAAGGAGTTCCTTCTCTCCCAAAGGACTCACAAACTCACTCTGATACTACTTGGTGCAACCACAAATGGAGGGTCCATAAAGGGCTATCTAGCCATGTAGCCTAGAGTTCAACACATTGAAAATAACACAAGAAATACTCAGCAACATGAACTATAATTGATTCAATAACTTATAGTCTTACATGCATCATATGCCACATATGTAGAATGACTAGGGGTCATAGACCTACTAGAAGGGAATTACAAGATATTACAATTGGCACAAGGCCTTATTACAATCCTCAACCTTGAAGGTTGAATCTCACTATCTCTCTCCTAACTAACTACTGAACTGATTGATGAACTAATTGATTTCCAATGGATTGCAAATGATCTTAAATATGAATCTCTAGATACAATTATGGTTCACGTCATCCTCAAGGGATTACAACCCTAATGCAAGATCAAATGTGTAGGTCAACCTTAGAACATGAAAAGATAACTCATCGAGAGATGGAATATATTGCAGATCTCCAAGAAAGTTCCCCCTAGACATAAAATGTATTGTATGATGTTCTATTAAGCTCTGCATGCTTTTAAAAAGGTCCACACAACCAAATTGAGCCAGGATGGCCTTGACTGCTCTATTTGAGAATTGACAGTGAAATTCTAAGAGCGATAACTTTCAGCAAATGAATGCAAATCACCTAAAATATGGATATGTTGAATATGGCCTTGTGTAGACTCTATATCCTACTCCATGAGATGAGAAATGATAATGTGGTAGAATTTTGAAGAAACTGTTGAGATAGCTATTGACTAAACTGTAAAGAAAATAAATGTTTTTGGTTGATACAATATTGCTTTACAACTAGGGATGCTTCTGCATCAATTTATTTATTTTTCATTGATATATTATTGTACCTATGGATTCTCCCTTTCTCCAACATATAATAGGTTAAAATATTTGTCTAATATGAGGAAATGTTCATACATTACTCGAATCAAGGATTGATGTTATGTGAAAACCCTTTGTTTTGGCCCATGCAACAAAATTCATCTCTCACCAACATCCTGATGAGGGCGCAACCTGAGACTTAGAAAATAACCCACAAACAAGAGAATAATTTTATTATTCAGAAAATGGAGCTTCTTACATGCAGAGGATCTCAAATCCCCAAGTTCTACAACACATGCAAGTTATAGAAAGCTACAGAATCACCCTTTCACAATATGCGAGCTTGTCCCCAAAAAGTTACCCAAAAATTAGAAACCCGCCTATAAATAGAGCTCCTCTTTAGTTTGGAGCCAAAAAAGCATTCAAATTTGAGTTTAGGCGGTTTGGACCAAAAATTACAACTTGAAGTTCAAATTTCAAAAGAACATTTGCAATTGTATCTTCTAGAAAGTGCACCAACTTTCCGGGGCCATAACTTTTGATCTGGGACTCCTATTCGCGAACCGTTTGAACCATTGGAAAGGTCTCGAAGTCAATAATGCGCTCAAAATTTGCTACACTAATTTTGGCAAGTTTCAGGGCCATTCTGGGAACTCTAAGTGCCTCAAATCTAACTCAGAAGATTTTCAGGTGCAAATCTGGGAAAATAAAGCTGCAATATATTTCAACCCAGGAATAGAAAATAAAAACCGTAAATTGGGAATTTCATTATGATGAAAGGGTATCTAAAAATGTAAAACATCTAAAAACTGAGAAAATTGAAATTTAACTATTTTTGGGTGATGCAAGATTGCCCTTACACCATTGGGTGCTCCTACATCAGACACCCGGGGTAATTTTGGTAACCCATTATGTCTCGGATGTTGGGGAAAACCCAACTTGATCCAACCACTGCCTTAGATAGCCAAGATGAATCTTCTCTGAGGCCTTCCTCTCCATTTCACGGATATTCTTCATCTTGCCTATTTAAGGGTACTCCTTCCCACATGACTATCCAAGATTGCTTCAATCTCCTCCCTTTCTGAAGTAGGTGTTGGAATGCCATACTACCCTATTGTTGGTGCTTCCTCCGTTCTACCTTCATGATACTATGTCAAATCTAAAATGTTGAACATAGGGGAAATGTTGATTCCATCAGGCAACTCTACCTCATATGCATTCCCTGAATCATGCTTCTTCAAAATCTTACAGGGACCGAATTTCTTCATCTTCAATTTGTTATAGGTTCCCACGGGAAACCTTTCTTTCCTCAAGTGGACCATTACTTCATCGCCAGTTTGAAACTCCTTATTCCTCCTTTTCTAATCTTCCTTAGCCTTATATTGCATATTCATCTTATTAATGTGTTCTCATACCTTCTCATGTATATTCTTGATGTGCTTTGCAAAATCTTCAGCTTCAGCACTTATTTTCTTCTCTTGGTCCATCTTCCTCAATTCTAGAGCTGTTCTGGGGCTACCTCCATGCACAATCTGGAACAGTGATCTACCAGTGCTTCTGTTGACAGAATTGTTGTAAGAAAATTCTGCCTGTGGTAAGATCAAGTCCCATCCCTTGGGTTTATCTCCTACCAAAC